>JAJJWX010003181.1:0-600000 GCA_023529315.1 Papaver bracteatum
TGATGTTCGGTTATTTTTGAGGAAATACACCCAGACCCAGTAAGTTTATTAGGACAAATAAATGGTTTCTTAAATTCCTCCCCGTCAAATACCATACTATACGATGTAATAAGGAGAACCAAAAGAAAATATCAACAAAAAAATCTTGGTCCTATCTGAATTCAGAATGGATAATCTTCATTGATGCATCTAAAAAGAAGATTCTTCGATGGGATTTGCTTTCATCTTGTACTCTATTGATGAAGAGATATTCATGCATCTCTCAGCGGGTTCAGAGTGGGCTACGTCAGCTTTTCATGCAGAAACAAAAGCCTTGCTGAAGGCAATTATGTGGCTAAAAGATAATATCCTATCAAGTGTGGTCATTGCACTGACTGTAAAGCTTTGGCAAAAAAATTAAACAGGGTGAACTCTGAGTATCTGTGGTCGACAGAGAATACTTTGCAGGAAATAAGAATAATCTTGGACGAACTTCCTCAAGCTAAAGTGAAATTTATAAAGAGAAAGTACAACAATGCAACGGACCACGTCGCTAAGGAGGCAAGACTAAAAAGGCGACAACACATGTCAAAAAGCCTAACACAACGAGTTCACAAATCTAGCTTAGATTCTAATTTGTTTGATAAAAATGATTTTGTGAACTTGTTGTATTACATTTGTTAGCTCTAATTGGCCGACTGTTAAGGAGGCCTTCTATGTGATGGCACTATGTAGTCTTTGTCCGTCACAAACAATGTACAAAAAGATCAAAATCAAACTTTTTTTTTTCCACAATTTTTTGAAATTGAGACCAAATTTGAGATAATTAAACAAATTGATCATAAATGTCCTTCCTATATAATCCACAAATTAAATTACATGTTCAAAGTTCATCAAAATATCCATTGATTCGATCAGAATCGAGAAATTTCTTTTTCAAAATTTCATATTACAAAAAAATAAAAAATAAAACGCCGCTGATTTTAAGAATTTAATCAACTTAAGATTTTATACTTAAATCCATTGACTTGAAGCTTGAAATAGCATCAGATTAGATTACCTGCAGTAGCAGAGAATGAAATTGCTGAGTTACAGTAGCATGGAATCGGGTGAAGAAGATGATCTTTTTGGATATGGCCTTTTCTGGTCCGACCCGTTAGACCATATTCGACCCACATTTACAAAAAAAGATGAACACAAAAATTGAAGAAAATTTACAGAATGAAACATTAGTAGTAGGAGAACTTTCCCCTAAAAACAATTAGTAGTAGATGAACCAGTGCTTGCAAAAAGAAAGAACAATACAAGAAACACCGTAATCAAATAATAAAAGAAAATCTATAGAAGACATAAATGTCATTGCACGTCCAGGTGTTTTACAGTAAGCTCTGCATAACAATCGATTAATATTAACATTGAAGATCATGGATCGTGTTCTAGAGAGTGAAGGAAGAAAAGGCGGAGAAAAAGAGATGAGAGATAGAGAAAGATGCTGCTAAGAATGAGTGGGTGGGTATACGGTCTACAATTCAAGCTTGGTAAAGGGGCGTCATGAATTGGTAGAGGGGCGTCAAAATAATAAGACAAAAAAGGTCATTAGAAGTAAATTCAAGTGCCCCTTATCAATAAAAATCTGTAAATGACTAATTAACCTTATTGTTAATAATCAAGATTAGTGTTGATTATCAAGATTAGTGTTGATAATCAAGATTAGTGTATTATAACTCTAAAATCATATTTTTAGAGTTATAAAAAAAAAAAAACAAATTTGAGGAGAAGAAAACTTATGTGATATTTGTGAAACCCTAGATTTTGATTCACTCCACCAAAATGAGTGATTCCAGTGACCCGATATACTTCTAAATTAGTTCCAATTAGCTTTTTCTCGCTCAAAATTATCAAAATTATCTAACAAAATCAAAATTTTGAATTTTCAGAAGAACTTACGGTTGCAATTTTGCACATGACCAACCGTAAATCTTAATTACGGTTCGTAAGTTATCGAATACCAACCGTAACTGGTTAAATTTGGGGAAGATCCAATCGTAAACCCAGTTACGGTTGGTAATTTAATTTAGTTACCAACCGTAACTAAATTACGGTTGGTAACTAATGAATAAAAACCAACCGTAACTAACCTACTGATTGGTAAGTCATCTTAACTTTTGAACCGTACATAACTATTTGATAAGTTGTTAACATTCAGGATGATTTACGGTTGGTTAGTTTAATTGAGTTTCAAACCGTAACTCAATTACGGTTGATAAATATGATGCACATAAAAACCGTAACTGAACATATTCCCAAAACTAAGAACTTACGGTTGGTATTTGAGTTTAAACCAACCGTAACATCAACTCAATCTACAGTTACGATTCATATTTGAGTTATTACCAACCGTAACTAGCATAAACCTAGAAATTTCAATTTCAATTTTCATTCAAAACCCTAATTTTTGATACAAAATTAACTTAAATCCAACACAATAAACTAAACCCTAATGGGTTTTTCCAAACATTTTTCAAATCGCGATTAATCGAAGACGATGACATTTTAGGTTTAATGGAGGTTAGGGTTGATGGAGGAGAAGAGAAGATGCAGAAAAAAACTGATTTGATTTTGGTTAATTAAAAAAATTGATTTGATTTTGGTTAATTTAAGGTGAAAGGGGTAATCTAGTCATTCTACACCCCTATAGGACACCCCCTAACCAATAAAAGGGACATTGCTATCACACTTGACGCCCCTCTACCAATTCATGACGCCCCTTTACCAAGCTTGCTACAATTAGGTTTAAGAGGTTATGCATTTGGATATGAAATTTCCAAAGTGACCCTTGAATATTTGCCACGATCGAGGCTTCCCACTTCGAACGTGCCCACATTCCGTTAAGATCACTTGTGGAAACTTCGACAAGTCAAAGTTTAAGGTTAGCCTCCGTGTCCAATTGTCCCTAGAGACATGTATAGGAACATGCGTCACTTATTTATCATCAGTGACATGCAACGTTTCCTATATATACCCATTTGTGGGTTTGGTATTGTATGCAGTGAATGAATAAAAGAGGCAGTTCTTCCCACTGGCCACTATCTCTCCGTCTCATATATATATATATATATATATATATATATATATAGACCCAGCGGGGAAGGTAGAAACTAGGCTAAGGGGAAGCAAAGTCTTGTTAGGGGAGCAAAAATGCTAAATTAGGCTTGAAGGAATTTTGGGATGGGAAATTTAGGCTTGAAAGCCCAATAATTAGGGGTCGCAAGTGGGTACCCTTGCTTGCAGCTGATTCGCCCACTGTATTGAACTACTAACCCGCTGGTTAAACCAATTGACCCTGACCCAGTAATCAAAATATTGGCTAGGCAACAGAAGAAAATCCAAGGAGAAAAGACAGAGGCGGAGAAAGGTTTCAAATCTTATTTAATTTGAGACTGAAAATTTACGAGGAAACAATACATGAATTGGTGATGGACTATGGACCTATGTAATGGTGGAATCTGTGGAAGAAGAAAGAGAAAGAAAATCGGAACTATCATGGGAAATAATAGGGGTAGTTTTGAAGGTGATGTACTTAAAAGACCTTTGACCTCTTAGAACATCTCCAACAGTGAGTGCTAAAAATCTTATGTGAAATTTTTATTTATATCCTTATTTATGGGGTCATATGTATGTGGCAAAAATAATAATGTTTTGCACATGAACCATCTCCAATAGTATGAGGTCTTATTTTAAAAATTTGTTGTTTTGGATAATGATAAAATTGATTCTCTCTTTCCTATTGGTTCATAACAATTTATTTAAATATTAAAATATAGTTAAAATGATGATGTGGAGGTCATTCTCAAGGTCTAAATAAGACCTTCTCCAAGACCTTCATATTTATTTTAACACCCTTCCTATTTTCTATGACCCACTATTGGAGATGAATTTAATGTAAATGAGGGTATAAAATCCTATGTGTCATGAAAAAATAAAACCTCCACCCTCTCTTGGAGATGCTCTTAGAAAGTTTATAGCACTTGGTTAATATACATTTAACCGTTTACTGTTTACCCACCTGGAAAAGAAATGGTGATTTATTTTAATTTATATTTTTGAAGTAAAATGTTTTCCAGTAGAATTATAGGCTGGAACTTATTGGAATTGGTTTTTAAAGATAGAGATTTTTTATTTAATTTATTTGGTGCATCCTACACTGTTGCATTATAAAGTCTAATCACATTTGTTTGAAAGTACGGAGGAGAATTGTCAAATGTATATTTTGATAAATTTTTTTTTTGTCAAATGTATATTTTGATAAATTTTTTTTTTTTGGACGTATATATATATAGCTCCCGATCAAGTCAATATCATTGTCGGCCCCCCACTGCTTAGCAGTAATCTAGTCTAGTATATGATCTTTTCCATCAAAAAAAAAAAAGAAAGATTTTTAGCCTTTTACTCAAGCACCATCGTTGTTGCCTTTCCTCCCATCTTTGGCTAACCAAAGTGGTTCTTCTCGATGTCAAGGAAACATTTGAAATTACCAAAATAACCCTGTTTACATTAGGTAACCCTAAATCCTATCCCTATATAAACAACCATCTCTTATTCTCTTCCTCTCAGAAGGTAGCCGCCGTAGACACTTTAAGCGAACTCAGAAGGTTTTTTTGATTTCTCTTTATTTCCCTTCTAATTGGGTTATTATGTTTTGAACTGCAAATCTTGAGTCTTGATTGATTATGGCACATGAGGAACAATACATCAAATGGGTAATTTGCATCTGATTGTTCAGTGATGATAAACACCTTGGAGATCTGATGCCTAAATCTTGATTTTTTTTTCAATTTTGATCTGATTGTTTAGTTGTTGATGAGAGAATGATATGATGATTAGATGAATTCCTCGGTAGTTTGATTGCTGATATGATGACAAATCTATGTATTATCTCTATTTGATCATTCTCTAAATCTCTAATCTGTGCTCGTTGATTATTATTGTATCATGGTTTGATTTTCTAGTTTAGAGTTTATGATTGATTTATATTATCTGATTGGTTCAGAGATTATGATTGATTTATATTATCTGATTGGTTCATAGATTATGATTAAGATTAGAGTTTATGGACCTTATACTTCCATGGAGTAGATCAAATCTCTGACATTCAAAATTTTTTAACTTGTGTTTCTAATTTTTGCTGTTTATTGATGTTGGGATGATGAAAAATAAATAAATCAGTCGGATTCGCATTGATTTTCATTAACATGATCACAACCAGCTACTTCTGACCAACATCAATAGTCGCAGCTATCATATTTGATTCTTGTTTTCATCTTTTTTTTCTTCATGAATTAGCCGGTGATGTAAGGATAATATTTGCTACTCTTGATGGGTTTATCCCATATGAGGATTATTTTCCACCAAGATCTCTGAGGCTACTTAATTCCAATCTTGATTTTGTAGTTATCAACTATTTTATTTTTAATCAAGGCAGTTGCGATCTTAAGTCTTGTTTTAGAGTTAAAGACTTGGATTGTGAATGGGCATTACTTCGTAATGCAAATGGGCATCAGTATTTACTGTTGTTATGTGAGAGTTAGGTGACGAACCCAAAAGGTCAACTGAATCTTTCTCATTTGGTTATCTTGACAACAAATCATGTGCCTCCGTGGTTGCTTGCTGATCAGATATTTTTTTGCAATGCAAAGCTGTGTATTTGAATCAATAAGATGAATCATCAAGTGACGCCACGGCCACCAAGCATGAGGTGAAATGCGTACATCCAACTTGTTCGGCTTCAACATGTGCGTACATGCGAAGGTCCAAAGGAATTTCAAGACGCTGAGCTGTAAGCTGCCAATGTCATGGAGCTATGTTTTGGGATTAGTAATTGGACTTATGGTCCTGTTTACTGAAAATATGAGCAAACAATATTGACGAGCTCCCAAGCCGTATGTCATTTCTTTTGTGAACAACTAGCTTAGATTCCGAACAACTAGCTTAGATTTGAAGGAATTAGAAGGAATTGAGAATCAATTTAAAATATCCGTGGTTTTTCAATTTGTTCCAATTCTAATTCAACGGCCTTTTGAAAAAATTGTAGTGAGATTCGAGAAGATTAATAATAGAGTATGTAATGCTGGAGAAACTTTGCACAAATTTCAAATTGAACAAAATTTTAGACAATTCCAGAAGAAACTTTTATGACCAACAAATTAAACAAGAAATCCATAGTTGTTTCACAGATTTGCGGTTTCATAGTTGTGAATTCACAGATTTGCGGTTTGCGGCCGGACATATGCATCACGTCCGGCAAGTCCCACAATCGCATCATCTCTGTCCCACAATGTCTTTCTGGTTAGATAAGTAGTTGTTGGTTCTATGTTCCAGTTTCTTACCTTTTAACTTTGAAAATTTTCACCTCGGACTGATAATCTCAGCCTCTAATTCGGAAACTTTTTCCACCAAAGCTTGTTTCTCGGACATCTCTCGTTCCAGATCATTCTTAATAGAATTATCACCATCTTCTCGAGCTTGATTCTTAGCCTTTTCTTCATCTCGTTCTTGAACACAGGCAGCCAATTGTGTAGCTAATTCATGGGGATTTTAATAAAATGCCACACTTCCAATTAGGTGTTCAAAAAAATGCCACCGTTTTTTTTCAGAGTTTATAAAATGCCACACACGTTAAGTTTTCTGTTAAAGCCCACTTTATTAGCCAACTGTCATTGAAAAATTCCAAAACATGTGGTGTCATTACCTAATTACCCTTCTCAATTTTCAAGGACTTACAAGTTATAGTTGATCGACTCCATTACCCATTTCTTGCCTTTCCCATTTTCAACGAAATTCACATTCAAATTAAAATAGTAAATACGAACCTATTAGTGGTGTTCGTTTTTCAGATATATGTGATACTATTGGTTTTGGGAGTCTTTAATTAACGGATATGGATGCTGATTATCTATATCATCCAAACGAAGATATGCTTTGCTCAATTTCGTTTCTCTTAGTTCTATGCTGTCATTATCTATGATCAAAAGGTGATTTTAATTTCGACAATCATCAGATGGTTTCTTTGTGCCACACAAAGAAATGTCGATTCTCTTAGTTCTATCTTTGCCATTGTCGATAGTTTGCATTTGATACATCGATGATTTAGGATCTTAATCAACATCTGCTTTTATCAATTACGATGATCTCGCTTCAATCCATCTTGCTTTATAACCACTCAATTTTAGCTTGATGAATCCTTGAGCAGATCTGATAATCATTACCCCCTGCTTCATGATTTTCTTATCCCCTGTTGTTGAAATCACCTTAATCCTGGTAGATGATTTAGTTAAAAAATTGATTGAAGAGAAGAGAAGTAGATGAGCAAGAATAATCATCGGCAGTAAATCATTTTGATGTTTGTTTGAATTTCAATCAATCATTTAGATTGTTGGGTCTCTATCCAATTCGATTTTTCAGGGAAGATTTGCTAAAAAGGAGTCTTAAAAATGGACAAAATTCAATCTCTTCCTCGCTTCAAACATGCACATCTTTTGTTTGATAGGAGTCCCATATCTTTGGCGACCAAACTCGGCGACTCAGATTAGTAAGTCGATTTGAATCGGTCCTGGTTAGATGATTTGGGGGCTTAAATGTCTTTTATTATGGCTGATTTACTACCACGTAGGCACTAACGGAAGCTAACGGTTTTCTCAAAAAAACGGGATGGAAAAGGTCAACAGTGTGGCATTTTATAAACTCTGAAAAAAAACAGTGGCATTTTCTTGAACACCTAATTGGAAGTGTGGCACTTTATTAAAATCCCCTAATTCATTTTCCTTTGGACTTGGTTCCACAGGAGCAGGCCTTCCTCTCATATACCGAACTTGTCGGAATGGAACCGGTCGAACAGGTAGACCAAAGCTGGGAAAGTCAACAACCTCATGCGACCAGAAATAAACTGCTCTATTCATGTCAGGTTTTTCATTGCTATCTCGTGGGAAAGTAATGGGACACGCCCAACCATAACAGTTCATTAACAAGTCATTACCACGTACGAAAGCTGCAAAAGCCTCAAAATCACTCTTCTTCCATTCAAAAGCATAATCGATCAAACTCATATAATCGTTGTGCAGGCGTACAATATCACTGAAATCTGATGACACAAGAGGACTACCATATTTTTTGCGAAGCCTGTAGTAATCGATTTCACCTCCAGGTGTAATACCCATTAGACAACTCAGGATCTGTATACCAACACATAATTACTGTGAACGAATAAAAGTGAAAGAGATGAAGTCTTTTAGTTGTGAAGAAATTGAAAGGAAAGAGTGCAGGCAGGATATGCAAGTTTTCTTTATCTCCTTAACAACATTCCCTGAATTTTGACCTGTAATGCATGAGAAGAAACTTCGCAATATTATATTTTTATTATATGATCAAGTTGAGTTAAATAAAGGATTGATGATCAAGAAAAAGACATCACATCTAATGGGTAATATGGACAGCAGCTGACCGCTGCAAAAAATAAAATAAAATAAAATTCTAGACGGCAACCCTACAGGATAAAAAAATCTATTTCTTCTTTGCAGGTGTCCATTTCTAGAGCTATCAACTTGAAAGGATAGTGTTTGGTGAAACGTACAGGTGCAATTTCTTCTCGATGGTGGCTGTTCTTTTATGTTTTCTGTTTTGGGGTGTAGTCCTTGGATGTGGTTTGTTTTGCTTTGGGACCTTTAATATATTTTTAAGTTTCACCAATTAACTCATTGATGCTACACATTATTAGTTTATTATGCACACCAGTGGTAGGAGAACTCTTCACACCCATCACCATCTTGCTGCAATCAGTAGTAGTAGGTGCGAGAAAAATTGACTACACTACACATCATTCTGTCCCCATCCCCAAGAGGCCGAGCCATGATGAATGCCTCTCTTATCCAGGAAGGTGTGGTGTGAACATTGTATATGCATTCAGTAATTAGTGCAATCATCTAGCAAAAGTAAACGGCAAGCAGTATATTATCGAGCCGGATAAAACTTTCTAGGAACAATTACTACCAAGAATTCCCTCTAAGCAGCAGCAAGCGAGCTAACAACCATGTCTAGGGAGCCAGGGAAAGTTCAATCTCAACAAGAAATAATGATCAGTGAGCTTATAATAAAATCTCAAGATGAGATGTTTCAGAGGCTTGAAAAAATGCTATGCAAAGTACTCGTCCAATCTCAAAAACAAATTTTGGAGAGTTTGGCAAGTAGCAGTGGTGGTTTCAATAATCATGTTAATACTAACCCATCATCCTCGGATTATAAGCAGAAGAAACTTAAAAGTGAGTAATCATAAATCGTTTCTTTCTTGAAATTTTGTTATTCATTTGTGTTTCTCATTTTCTTCAGTTTGGTGCATACATTAGAGATATTGTCCAAATCAGCAACATTGAGAAAAGAAGAAGATGCTATTGGAAACATGCAAAAGCTATCATTCTCATCATTGTCTGAGGATGATGACGATGATGATTATGAAGATGACTTGAATGAGATCGAAGATATACCTGAACATGATGAACAAGATGATGATCACCGTATATTTGATTCTGGTATACATTTCCTCCTCGTTAATTCGTTAACAATTTAGATTATTTTTGATATATTTTTTGATTTGTTGATGTTGCATATGTAGAGGATGGTCTACTCAAGGCAGCAGATTCTGGTGACTGGCATATGGCTAGTGAATTTTTCAAGAACAATCCACAAGTGAAGATGAGTAATGAAAATTGCAAAATCGCGCTACGCGTAGCTATACTTAAGGATCGGTTGCCGTTTGTAAAGGAGCTTGTGAAACTTATGCCACAAGAAGAACTTTTACATAAAACAAAAGAGAATGGTTTCACAGCACTCCATGTTGCTGCATCTTATGGTTACACTGAAGTTGCTAAGGTGTTGGTAAACAAGAATTCAAATCTAGCTCAGACACGCGATTCGAAAGGAAGGGTACCACTGCAAATTATTGTTGAAGCTGTTACAGTGGGACAAAAGGCAACGGCTAAGTATCTCTACTCTGTAACTGGAGACTTGAAGCCATCAAGTCCATTCTCCGGTCCTGATGGTGCTAGGTTATTATGCAGTGCAATTGATGCCAATTTCTACGGTAAGAATATGGTTACTTAATTAGATAGATAACAAGCAATATTTACATTCTCGTCTTTGTTATAGCTTAATGTTTTATTTGTAGATATGGCACTCTCTCTTGTCAAAAGGTTTCCGTTGTTGGTTACAGAGAGACAAATTATATACCAAAACAATAATCCTTCATCACCCACGGTGCACGATATATGCGGATTAGAGTCAATAATACTGAGGCCGTTCGCATTTCCTAGTGGATCAAAGCTGACATGGTGGCAACGCAAAGTCTATTCATGTTAGTTAATCAAAGATTTTACTTTAGTTATGTTTCAAAAGATGTCATATATATGTATAAATTCCAATGTGATACCTGGTGCAGTAACTAAGGTGGACATGGATTCCACGTACAAACATGACGCCCAAGCAGACAAACAAAAGGCTACCAAATTCTTGAAAGGTACTGAAAGAGATATAGAGAACCCTCAAGAGATCTCAGAAAGCAACCAAGTTGGTGAAAATAATCCTCTGAAGAGCTCAAAAGTCTACTCAAATAGTACTGAGAAAGGGATAATCAACATATATTTCGCCTCATTAGTCTATCACATGCCCAATATAACACAAGGTTCACTTCTATACTACTACCTTGACCTTGTTGTATATCTCCTAGTGATTGCTGTGATTTCCTCTAATGATATTCTCGGTCCTTATACTTAGGATATCTGGATTTTTTTTTTTTTGTTATTTCAGTGCTTCGTATCAAGCAGTACATATACAAACAGAAGTTGATGCACAAGGAAGCCCTTGCATTGGTGAAAGAAATGTTTTCCCAACTCCATAAAACAATGGACAAGCCTCGGCTAGTAAAGTATTTTAACGCGAATTCGAATATCATAAAGACGGCTATAAAGCATGGAACCATAGAGGTTGTAGACGAATGTCTTAAAAAGTTCCCGTATCTTATTTGGACTGATTTTGGGGGTCAAACAATGATACAAATGGCTATAGCTGAACGCAATGAGAAGATTTTAGACCTCATATGTAAAACCAGTGGAAAAGAAAAGATGGATCTAGTTTCCAGAAAAGATAAATCAGGCAACACTCTTTTGCATCATGCTGCCGAGTTAGCACCTCCTGTTCAACTCAATGCAGTATGCGGCGCAGCTCTGCAGGTGCAACGAGAACTCCAGTGGTTTAAGGTGAAGGATCACTAACTGTATACTTTTCTTGATCTTACGTCACCTCATTGCTATAAATTGCTTTATTAGTAATTCATTTTGTTTAGGGAGTCGAAAGTATTATGCCAGAGGATGATAAGGTCAAGAGAAATAAAAAAGGATATACGGCTCAGTATATATTTACAGAGGCACACAAGGAATTGGTAGAGAAAGGAGGGGAATGGATGAAAGATATATCCGGATCCTGCATGGTAGTTGCTGCACTAATTGTCACGGTTGCATTTGCAGCTGTTTTTACTGTTCCAGGAGGTAACAACAGTGATAGTAGTAGCCCTAAGAATGGCACCCCAATTTTTTTGGGAAATATATCGTTTAAGGTCTTTGCTATAGCTGATGCGCTAGCACTGTTCTCCTCTATCACATCCGTGCTGATGTTCTTAGCTATTTATACCTCTCGACATGCTGAAGAAGATTTTTACAAGTCCCTGCCTCAAAAACTAATAATTGGCCTTGCAACTCTCTTTATGTCCATGGCCACCATATTGGTATCTTTTGGTGCATCATTGTTTATTGTTCTTGGAAATAGATATCCATGGTCTCCGTATCCGATAGCATTGTTCAGCTGTGTTCCTCTGGCCTTGTTTGTATCGTTGCAATTACCGCTGTTTGTAGAAATGGTTCATTCCACATTTTGGAATAGCCTGCTTCAGAAACACAGGTATATACAGCCTATCAATCAAGATTATGATAAAAGGGATTAGAAGCTCTTAACAACCGTTGTTTTTCTCTTTTTTTCTTGGTGCTCATTGTACAATTTTGTTTGTTAGATGTTATATGTAGCTGAAGGATCCTTTGTGTTAATCATTTGAATAGTTTGTGTTAATCTTTGTGTTCGGTCCTCTTTTGAGGAAATATTCGTGGGATCGATATATGGAACCATCCGATCCACAACCTCTTTGTGTTCGCTAGTTGCTCGCATCTGTGACTGTAACGTGGCCTGAGTTCTGGGGCTACATCTTTAGATTAGACAACTTACTGAGCAACGAATGTGGAAGTACGTACTCGGTGATCCTTTGAGCATTTTCGTTTAAATTACTACCAACATATTTATATGAACCTCTACTCCGAGCCGAGGTATGAAGAGTCGTCCAAGATAAGGATTGGGCTCTCATGCATCTGGCCATATTTGACGTTAGAATCCTACATGAGCAGCCATTTTTTTAATTGCATATCCTTTTTAAAGATGTTTTCTGCTCGGATACACAAGTAGAGTATGTTTGACTAATATTACAATGATCATCAACAGGCTTTCTAATAATTCACACTAATCCTACCACCAAATTCATTAGAATTTTAATTAATTACGATACAAGACAACAATTGTCAAACTGAATACAATCTCATAAAATTTCGGAAAAGACTTTATGACCACCAAATTAAACAGAAATGGCCAAGTACTCTCTCTACATACTTGGGGACTGAATCAAACATAAATCAAAGAGAAAACAAGAAATCCATAGTTGTGACGCCGGAGATATGCAGCACCTGATGACATATCTGTACTCACATGTCTTTCTGGTTAGATAAATAGTTGCTGGTTCTATGTTCCAGTTTCTTACCTTTCAACCTGGAAACTTTTCTTTTCAGGCTAATAATCTCAGCCTCTAGCTCGGAAACTTTTTCCACCAAAGCTTGTTTCTCAGACACTTCTCGTTCCAGATCATTCTTAATAGAAGTATCACCATCTTCCCGAGCTTGATTCTTAGCCCTTTCTTCATCTCGTTCAGCGATACACTCAGCCAACTCTGCGGCTAATCCATCACCCTCTGGATTTGGTTCCACAGGAGCAGGCCTTCCACCCATGTAACGAAGCTTTTGGAATGGAACCGATCGAACAGGTAGACCAAAGCTGGACAAGTCTACAATCTCACGCGACCAGAAATAAACTGATTTATCCATGTTAGGCTTGTGATTCATTTCTCTATCCCGAGGGTAAGTAATAGGACACGCGAAACCATGACTGTTTACTAATAAATCATGCCGGTATATGAAAGCCATCAAAGCGTCGAAATCGCTCTTCTTCCATTCAAAAGCGTAATCCACCAAACTCAAATGATTCCTGACTGGTGTTTCGTTATGGAATTCTTCACTTGCTAGAGGACTATCAAATGTTTTCTGGAGCCTCCAGTAACAGATTGTACCTCTACCTGTATAACCCACATACAACTCAGTATCTGTATACCAAGACATAGCTTATACTGATCAACTAGCTGATCAGGGAGAAAAGAAGATGGAAATTCCAAGGAAGATTAAGAATATGTATTTTCCCCAATTTTCTGCTCCTTCATAAACAACCACTTCTTCCACTTGCAACTTCTAAGAAATGTGTATATATCATGTACCTACTCTCTAAATTAATCCATAGTCAACTTGATCTGTGCTCAGCATTATGTAAGCCTTGATGTTTAGTTAGGTACATGGTGCAGACATCGTCTCTGATCACCAAGTTGAGTTAACTATAATACGAATAACTCGTTAGTATTAGTAAGTTTCATAGAAAGTAAACCTCCAATGAGTATTGAAAATAGATGGTGGAAATTTCCGAGGATTCCAAGTTTGATTCGGCCCAAAATCTATAATCTACGGTTAAGATTATGAGTTTTAGATTGAACTTATATTATCACATTTTCAGTACACAAAATTAACCTTAATTAGTTAAATATTATTAATAAAAATATTCTTTTCAAAAATTATGTTGTTAAATTATGTTGGTCAAAAATATCTGCAATTAATTCCAGCAAGTATAGTTATTATCTAAAATATCATCAATGTTCTAAGGAAAGGTGGTGTCTATAATGAACTACGTATGGTCAAGATCAATCAAGATTTGGATGACAGAGATTATACCTTGGCCCCTTAATCCTGCCATGCCCGACTAACCGTTATAACCCTGACCCTAACCAGGACTGACGTCAACATTAGAATCGGTAAGCTTTTTCTATAGTACTTTGAATTAGCTTTTGATTGGAAGAAATATATAAACCCCCAATCAACCTTTACAGACAACGATAGCTCGGAAGAGAATATGCATTCATAAGGGAAGAATCTTAGGGCTGCCAACGGGTACCCGATTACCGGAACCGAACCGGAACCGAGTTAGTCGGGTTCAGTTCCGGGTCCCAATATTGGACCTATTAGCAAATATAATACCCGGCGGCTATGTTGTAAAAGGCGCTAGGCAAGGCGAGGCGCCAAGCCCAGCGCCTTTGGAGCCTAAGGCGCCCCAGCGAGGGCCTTTTTTTTTTAGAAAAAACCTCAATTAGGTATAATTTGGCGCCTTTGGCGCTAGCCTTTTACAACATAGCCCGGCGGGTAGACCCGTTTGGAACCGATAAGATTCGGGTCCTTATCGGTTCTACCCGACGGATACCCGGCTTAATTTTTCATAAATCCCTAGAACGAGGCTATATGTGTTAATATCGTCTGCTACCTCTGGATTTCTCTCGCAAATTTCCTCTTAGGTTAGAATTCTTCAATCATTCTTTTCTTTCTTTTTATTGGGTCTCTTTTGGTTTAAGAATATTTCAACCTTTTCATTTCTTTTTTTGAAAAACATCAAAAGATGAATGAGTTATTGCCGGTATTATGAAAGTCTTCTTTAACGGATTAATGGATCTTAGTTTACTATTTTTAAGATTCAATCACTAGTTAAGCTATTCATCTCGGGAAAAGCACTTGTAAGTTTGTAACGTGTGGGCCTTCATCAGAAACTTAAAACTAATCATTAGTTCCATTTGTTGTTAGTGCTGAACTCATGCTTGAATCTTTTATATTTGTGTTCTCTAATAAATTTGATGCATAACTCTATTAATTCGTTGATTTTTGTTTGTATATCGATTTCTCTACTCAGATTGTGGACAACATACTTTCAAGTTTATCTCAACTTGATATCTAGACTCCAAATCGATTTTAAATTACACTATGAAATACTTGCGATAAAATACCCGATAACTACCCGGACCCAATAATTACCCGTTATTTTTATCGGGTCCGGGTCCATATATTTGGGAACCGGACTCGGAACCGTTAGTACCCGAAACCGGCTAAAATAATCGGGTCCGGTTCTAGGTAGTATACTACCCGGACCCAATGGGACCCGTTGACACCCCTAAGGAAGATAAGGAACTTACTTTGATTGAAGTCGAGGTCCCTGACGGTTAGAGATTTTTTCATTCACTTATTGCATGTGTCTAACTCCGTGGATAGCACCGTATAATCACACGTTCAAGTTTGGTCAAGCTAACAGTACGTTTTCTATATCCATCTAAATGACATCATTCGCTTTCCATTGCAGCGGGACTTTGTTAAGAATATTAGTGAGTCAAGTCAAGCCAAGTCTTTAGTCAAGTCATTTTGACTTGAATGTCTAGTCAAAGTCTCTTGCTATTGGTCAGTAAAGTCCTGTAATAATTGGTCCATAATTACTGTCTTAAAACTGTGTATTTTCGGTAACTTCACTTTTGATCAATACAAGATTTTATTCTCAAATTTCTGATTTTCTGATAATTTTCATGGTATCAGATAGGGAAAGATCCAAACCCTAAATCACAACAATTTTCATCAACAACTTTAACAACAACTCAATACCTCTTACAACTGATTTCTTAAATCTAAATCTTAATTTATATTCATCTGTGGTTCACATCAGAAATAATTTTTCTCAATAAATTTCTAATCAAGAACATATGTATCTTGATTATGGTGTTTTTCATTCTTGGGTATGCAATTTTATGGTTCAAAGAAGCAAACGTACCTCAAGTTGACTATCAAATTTGCAGAATAAGGATCATTATGCAAGCAGGCATCATTTTAGATACTATCCTCCATCAAATTCTGGGTTTGTTGATGTTTCTGAGGCTCAACAACTAGATAATAGAGCTTCTACTTCTACTGCTCCTCAAGATTTTACTAGCCAACATGCAAATTCAATTCACATTAATGATGATCCCTCTAGTTCACCATTGTGGCTGTCTGATTATGGAGCATCAGCTCATATGAATGGAGATTCATCATTGTTAGGATTGGCAATGGTAAGTCCTTATCCATTGTATTAACTGGAGATTCTAGTTTACATACTCAACATACTAGTTTTGAAATGAAGAATATCCTTCATGTGCCTGATATGAAACACAATCTATTGTCAGTAGGACAGTTTACTTATGATAACAAGTGTTACTTTAGATTGGATCCTTCAGGTTATGAAATTAGAGACTTATCCACTGATGCACTTTTGGCAAAGGGAAAAATAGTTAATAATCTATATCCTATTTCTTCCTCTGCTTTACAACATGCTTTATCTTCTATTCATGCTTCTCCTGAAATTTGGCATAGTAGGTAATTAGGTCATCCTTATACAAAAAATTTACATCAACTCCATTCTTCTAAGCATATTGTTGCCAATTCTTCAAAATCATCTCCTTCTTTGTGTCATTCTTGTCAAATTGCTAAAAGAAAAAGATTTCCTTTCCAACTATCTCCATCTCATGCTCTTGCTCCTTTGTCTTTAATCCATTGTGATGAATGGGGTCCCTCTCCAATTTCTTCTTTGCAAGGATATAAATACTATATTTTGTTTATAAATGATTATAGTAGGTTTCACTGGATTTATCCAATGGAACTGAAAACTGATATTTTAAAATGTTTTATTCATTTCAAAAAATTGACTGAAAATTTGTTTCCAACAAAGATACAATCTTTTCAAACACATGGTGCTAGTTAACTAGTTAAAGGTACTCTAGGAGCTTATCTTACTTCAAATGGTATAAATTTGAGAATCTCTTGTCCCAAAACACCTGAGAAAAATGGTCTTGCTGAGAGAAAGCATAGGCACATAACTGAAATGGGAAATACTTTACTCTTCAATGCATCTTGTCCTAAATATTTTTGGTATGATGCTTTCTTAACTGCCACTTATCATATAAACTGAACTCCAACTCCTATTCTACAAAATAAATCTCCATTTGAATTTCTTCATCATACTTTACCTGATTATAGTTTCTCGAGAGTTTTTGGCACTGTCTGTTATCCTTTTCTTTGTCATTCAAGACCAGATAAACTATCTCCAAAATCTGTGAAATGTGTTTTATGTGATAATAATCCTTTGCATAAAGGATATAAATGTTATGATCTTGTGTCTAGAAAAGTTCATATCTCTAGAAATGTTGTCTTTTCAGAACATGAATTCTTTTATTCTAAAGAATCTATTCCTTTTATTTCATCTACATCTTCTCCTGTAGTTCATACTGATTCTTATTTATCACCTATAATTACTGATTTATCTACTGATTCTCCATCTACTGTTTCTTCTAGTCCAATTGTGACAAGATCTATGAGCGGTATTGTAAAACCAAAAGTATTTCAAGATCATGTCATGCATTGTTCTGTAAAATATCCTATTCCTGCTGCCTTTTCTTCTTTGTTAGCCATTCAATCTGAGCCAATTTTTTTTTTAAGAGTGCAATGAAAAATCCTGAGTGGCAAGTCTCAATGAAAGAAGAGAATACAACTTTAAAAGATAATGATACTTGGGAGTTGGTCAAACCTGAGTCTCATATGAATATTTTAGGATGTAAATGGGTTTATAGGATTAAACTCAAGTCAGATGGTACAGTGGATAGGTTTAAGTCAAGACTAGTTGCATTGGGATATAATCAACAAGATGGTGTTGACTACAGTGAAACATTCAGTCCTGTAGTAAAATCCACTACCGTAAGATTTGTTATGTTATTAGCTGTTACAAATAATTGGAAAATACAACAACTTGATGTATCTAATGCATTCTTGCATGGATATTTAAATGAAGATGTTTATATGGTTCAACCATAGGGTTTTGTTGATCCTGAATTTCCTGATCATGTGTGTCACTTAAAGAAGAGTTTGTATTGGGCTCAAACAAGCACCCGAAGCTTGGTTTGAAAGGTTTAGCAATTTTTTACTTTAGTTTGGTTTCATTAAATCAGTGTGTGACTACTTTATGTTCATATGTACTCCTTCTTCTGAAATGATGGTTCTTCTTTTGTATGTGGATGATATTATACTTACTGGGAGTTCAGAAATTCTTATGACAAAATTAGTTCAAGCTTTAAGTAAAGAATTTACAATGAAGCAGTTAGGGGACTTGAGTTATTTTCTGGTTATTGAAGTTCAAAGACATGTAGATTCTTTAGTCTTAACATAGAAGAAATATATTTTGGAGCTGCTTACAAAAGAAAATATGCTTGAGTGTAAACCTTGTGATAATCCTGTTGTTAAAGAATCTAGAGATTATATCAATGATGGTGTCTTGTTAGATAATCCAGCAGAATACAGAACTTTAGTTGGTAGTCTTCAGTATCTAACAATGACTAGGCCTGACATATCTTTTGAAGTCAATTATGTGTCACAATTCATGCATGCTCCAACTAACATTCACTATTTGTTAGTTAAAAGAATTTTGATGTATCTAAAGGGATCCATTGGTATTGGTCTTACTTTTAAAAGGGGTGATATTTCTTTTGTGAAAGCTTATACTGACTCTGATTGGGATGGATGCCCAGATACAATAAGGTCTACATCTGGTTATGCAATTTTTATGGGAAGTTCTCTCATTTTTTGGTCTAGAAAGAAGCAACCAACTATTTCTAGGTCTTCTGCTGAAGCAGAATATAAATGCTTGTATGTGGATGCTTCTGAGTTAGAATGGTTATCCAATGTTTTTAAAGAATTTCATAATTCAGTTACTCTGCCAATACAGATGTTTAGTGACAATACATCAACAATTTGTTTGGCTTCTAATTATGTGTTCCATTCCAGAGCTAAACATATACAAGTTTAATTACATATGATCAGAGATATGGTGATCAAGGGGTTTATCAAGATAAATCATGTTTCTTCAGAAAATCAGATTGCAGATATCTTCACTAAAGACTTATGTTCACCTACTTTTCTTTCATTACTTCATCAACTTTGGGGAGATACTTCAAGTGCTGCTGTTGAAGATCTTAAGTGTCAGAATTCTTCATGTCTTGCTTATGAAGAAGAACTCTCTTCTGACAGAAATTCTGTAATGTTCTATGGCTTGGCTATTCAGCAAAGTGTTGTTACTTGACTTGAGTGACTGTTTTTCTCTTAGTATTTCTGTATGATGTTCAAGTTTCTACTACGCTATCCTGTATCAACTTGAGGGGGGCTGGCATAATCATAAATATCTGGAAAATATTGTTGGGCACTGTCAAGTTGCCAATTTGAAACCGCACGAGTTCGAACAAGTAAGAACAAGTTGGGGAATTATACCAAGCATAAATACCACCTTTCTTCATTGTATATAATTTATGCGGCCATGGAAACTATCAAAAGAATTGAATGAGATTGAAGAAAGGTAATGGAAGAATCACAATGGTTGGCACACAAATACAACTACACGGTGAGACACCATGAGTCATCGGAGGGAAAGGTGGATCGTATTTTTCTTGCTCATACCGATATGATTCAATTGGTGCGGTGATTTTACCAAGTTTTGTTCATGGATTGTACTTATAAGACGAATAGGTACAACATGCCTTTGTTGAACATTGTAGATCATTCATGGTGGCATGGTGTTTTATGGATCGTGAGAAGGATGATAGATATATTTGGGCATTGGAAACTTTGAAGCTTCTCTACCACGAAGACGAGACTCCTGGGGTTGTAGTGGCCGACAATGAGCAAGCAATAATGAACGTCGTGAGGATAGTTTTTTCCAATGCACAATTATTTTTTTGCACTTGGCATATACAATGCAATCTTAGAAAGAATTGTAGGAATCATATCCAAAAGCCAAAGGCAAAGAAAGGTACCAAACGTGAAAAGGAGGAAGATGAACGTCTTAGTAAACTAACTAAAGAGGAGAGAGAAGAAGAGAAGAAGAAAGAAGACGAAGAATGAAAAAAAGGTGAGATCAAGTTTGGGTTATTCATGAAAGCGTGGGATAAGTTAGTTTGGTCGATGAGTGTTGCAAGATATGAGATAAACTTGAAGGAGTTCGAGGATGATTGGGGCACTAATTTCCCCAAAGTGTGGAATTGCAAGAGACAATGGTTTACGCCACACAAAGAGAGGTTTGTGTATGCTTTTACTTATGACTATAAACATTTCAAACTTGTGTCCACAAGTATGGTAGATAAAGCTCATGGGAGACTAAAACGTCTACTTTTCACGGGTCAAAATGGAATTATGACGGTGCAACATGCTATCCACGAGTACACTAATAATGATATCAACAAGATAAGAAAGCAATTCGAAGAAAGTAGGTTCCGAAAGTTGAAGGAATTTAAGGAGGATAATTGGTTGCTTGATGGAATACATTGCAATGTCTCACATTGGGCAATACGTTTCATGATAAAACATCTTAAGTTATATCAAAAGTATGATGACCATATCACTCATTGTAAGTGTAGGATAATGAAGGCTATCGGACTTCCATGTCGTCATATGCTTGATAGGTATAAAACTCCGATTTCGATTAAAGATATTGATCCTTATTGGAAGCAACTATCTTTCAAACCGCCTCCAAGAGAAGATCTCGGTGAACATTTTGGCGACATGGAACTTGGAAGAATAATCCTCGATAAGTACCCCACGTTGAATAAGTTGGACAAACAAACTATGAAGCACAAGTTGATGCCGATTCTTTACCCTTTAATGGAAAAACTTTAAGAACCGGGGAAACAAGATCCAATGGGTAAACCACCTACCACAAAGACGAGGGAGGAAGAAAGGGAACAAATTAAAAAGTATTTGAGTACAAAATGTGATCCATCCGGACATGATTATACCGAGGCGGAATACAAAGATGAGCCGACTAAAAAGAAAAGGGGTCGCCCGAGGAAAGAAACAACTACATGAACGGTTTCAAACTTGAATCCAATAGCACTCCACCTCTTGATAGTCAAGCAAGTGTGGAAGTTATTGTAAAGAAAATGGGTCATCCAAGGAAAGAAACAACTACACCAATGGTTTCAAAGTTTAATCCAAATGACACTCCACCTCTAGAGACTCACGCAAGTATGGAAGTTGTTGTAAAGAAAAGGGGTCATCCGAGGAAAGAAACAACTACACCAACGATTTCAAACTTGAATCCAAATTGCACTCCACCTCTAGAGAGTCAAGCAAGTGTGGAAGTTATTGTAAAGAAAAGGGGTCGTCTAAGGAAAGAAACAACTACACCAACAGTTTCAAAGTTGAATCCAAATGGCACTCCACCTATTGAGAATCAAGCAAGTCAAGGTGATGTTGTGAATAAAAGAGGTCATCCGAGGAAGGTAGTAAAACCAGTATTGGAAGAGTATCGCGTAAAACTCCCTAAAATTCTTCGAGAGTTCGTTATTGGCACCGACGACATCCCAAAGGATGGAAATTGTGGGTTTCACGCTACATCCTAACAATTGGGATACCTAGGTGGAGCGATTTAGGATAATCTCACCCAATGTCAATACATAAGAAAAAATATGGCCGCTAGACTACAAGAAGGTGATAAGTGCATAATTCATATGATTTTAGTGTCCATTCCATAATTGTTTTAGCTATTATTCTTGCATGTATTCGTATTATTACTATTGTTTTCTATTATTTGCCTCCAATAGGTGAATCATCCAAAAAGGATCTACAAAATGCTGAAAAGATCTAGGAATAGAATTATTCCAAGTATCCAAGTTCCCAAGTCTAAGAGAAGTGGAAGAAATGCGACGAAAATGAGCAAAACGCTCATAATCAAGAGAAGGGACAAAGACCTATCTTAACTCATTAAAATTAAGTATTTATCATCATTATCATGAATATAATTGAAAGATAAAAAGAATTCAAAAAGAATGAGGTCATTCCGAGTTCGGATGAAGAAGTTGTGGCCAAAACAGTTCTATTAAAAACCGAAGATAGTGCAGTCCGCGATCTGGGTTTGCGGACGGGGTTCACAGACTTAATTCCGAAAATATATTCTGGAATTTGAAGTTTGCGGACTGGGTTCGCGAACTTAGCAAATGGGAAACGTGTATTCACACCTTAGAAAGCCTAAGGGCACGTTTGGTTTCGTTATTTCGTGTTTTCGGGTCAGGTTCTTGAACCAAACTAAATACTTGATGGCCAAACAATGTAAACCTATAAAAAAGGTATTAGGTTATAGAATCGATCATCTCATACTATACTTTTGTTCTTCATTAATATTTTAGGTTTACCCCTTTAGGGGGAAACTGGGTAATTGTGTAATCATGAGAAACTAAATACTTTGTTGATTAAGGATGATTTCAATGTTCCAAGCGTGAAGCTTTATTAATAATATAAATCTATTGAGAGTTTTTATCATCATCGTTTGTCTTTACCATATATATAGTTTATGAGTGATTCTTAGATTGATTTTGGATGCATAATAGATTAGTCTATTGATCATTCTATTGCTAGTGGAGATTAGGAGATAAGTAATCGTCGAATAACTCTCTACACAAGTAGAAATCGCGAGACCTCGTAGAGCAATTCTGTGTAGCAATCGTGTGTGAAGATAACACTAGAAAGTAAACCTTGAGCTAAGAGTTTAACTACTGTGATCAACCTAATTCACAAAGCTTAAAGCGTTCGATTGGATTACACCTTGAGTGAGCTACTACTTGGTGGTTCAGTTGAATAGAATATGATATTGGAGAGCTTCCGTATCCGTGGTATAATGAGTTTTGGGGATAACACTGAGCTATCTTCTATTCTACAGTTGGTGATGAATGGTTCTTACGAATAATATATAAGTATTCTAATCTTGCTATCGCTTGGTAATGGCGAAGGACAACCGTTGGGCTAGGAGCGTGACCAAGCTAGGGTTATGGGGGCAGAGGTCGTTTGGGAACCTTAGACGGCCAGGATTTTATCCTGGGATTGAAGGGAAACCGTTGATTATTGCACGCCTTCATTTTGATATCCGCGTAGTGAAGGCCAGTATGGTGGCGCGGCATGGGGCCATGGCAAGGTGCGTTTTGCATGGCGCGGTAGGTGTGGCTGGCATGATTTTCCATTGGCACGGAGGTGCGTCTAGCATGGTTGGCATGCTTTGGCGCGGTTGGTGTGGCTGGCATGATTTTCCATTGGCACAGAGGTGCGGCTAGCATGGTTGGCATGCTTTGGCGCGGTCGGTGTGGCTGGCATGATTGGCCATTGGCATAGAGGTGCGTCTAGCATGGTTGGCATGCTTTGGCGCGGTCGGTGCGGCTAGCATGGTTGGCATGCTTTGGCGGGGTCGGTGTGGCTGGCATGATTTTCCGTTGGCACAGAGGTGCGGCTAGCATGGTTTGCATGCTTTAGCGCGGTCGGTGTGTCTAGCATGATTTTCCATTGGCACAGAGGTGCGGCTAGCATGGTTGGCATGCTTTGACGCGGTCGGTGTGGATGACATGATTTACCGTTGGCACAGAGGTGTGGCTAGCATGGTTGGCATGATTTGGCGCGGTCGGTGTGGCTGGCATGATTTTCCGTTGGCACAGAGGTGCGGCTAGCATGGTTAGCATGCTTTGGCGCGGACGGTGTGGCTGACATGATTTGCCATTGGCACACATGGGAATTAGGGTTTGGCTTGTCGTAACCCTAATTTAAAAAAGATACCCCGATAATTATTTAGAGACACATTAAAGGTTTCAGTAAATGTGCCTAGTAAATGCTTGTTACTTTAAATGTTGTGACATCGTTGTCTTCTAGGGTTTAGTGTTTTACGATTTTAACCCTAAGCTAAAAACCACCATCAACACCAATACATCTGCAAGAAAGACACCATGAAAGCAGAATATTAACCTTTTAAAGTTTACCCCCACCATGCCAAACTGATACTTGCAAGTTGCAACAATTGACAATGTGTACAGATCCTCCGACTTATGAATATCAAATATTATCAATTTCTGGTTGTGTCGTTAAGTTTTCAAGCTCCTGAATCTTTTTTTTTTAGTTCTCATTTACACTCAGAGCATCTCCAAGGTGGATTTATTTATTTTTAGTGACACATAAGATTTTAGAATTTTTAGATATGAGGTCTAACATTTACTCTATTTATAGACCCAAATTGTTTTGAGTTTTAATCGCATGAGAAACACTAGTAATGATTTTTTTTTATTATTTTTTAAATTCGGATAGTGAATTTGAATCATTATCAAGATTGAAAACGGATTAAAACTTCGGTCTTACGATTAGTGAAAGATGATTGAAGATAAGAAGGGATTTTTTTAGAAGTTTTGTGAATAATGGATTAAAATCATGTCGGATATGATTTTAATTGAATTAAGATGGATAAGTAAAAATATTTGATGTTACTTACTTTTCTTCGTATCCTTGATCACTTTTTTCCCTCGTCACCATAGGCTGAAACTCATTCATAAGCTTGACCACTACTTCACCCTCAGGAAGCATTTCGAATGTGATAGTATCTGGAGTTCGATTAAGGCATGTGTAACCAAGGTTGAAAGCTCCGTATAATCCCTTGGCTAACTGTTTTAAAACATCTATAAATATGCAATTGGGTTTAAGCGGTCCAGTCAACTCTGCTAGGATCCAAATGCTTGAAAGGACTCTCGTTATCATCTTTACTCAAACAACTGGCCATAGTTGAATCAAATTTTTAATACAATTAGTATTTCTCAAAGCTATCGGTAGTAGTAGTATCTGGAGTTGCAGCACTGGCAGCAGGGACGGAGGCATGTGAACGCAAATGGGTGCACTTGCACACACTGAAATTTCAAATTTGGTAAGAATAGGGTTGGTTTTTCTGTAATAATAGAGTCTTGTGGGTGCAAAAACAAATGGCATAATTGAAGATTGACGATTTCTAAGGGGTCAAAGTTAACTTGATAAACATAATTTTTATTATTAGGTTACTTTTCTTTATCTTCACCGACAGTATGGCTTTGGATACTACCCAGTAAACAAAATATCGCTTTGGATACTTTTTTTTTTTTGAAGCAGCTTTGGATACTAAACAAAAGAAACAAGAGAACATTCTCTTCTCTTCTCTTCTCTTCTATGTGTCTCTCTTCCGTAAGAGATTAGTAGCCGTGCTGCTGACTGCTGATGATACTGATCACAGATCTGTTAAAGGTGAAGCTTAACGGTACATTAATCAATCATCACCATGATTTCTTTTTTTATTCTAATTTTAATTCAGAAATATATACGTTTAGTTCGATTTGGGTATTTTCGAGTTAGGTTTTTTTTTTCTTAATCAAAAGCAAAATTCCTCTTCTCTATAATCATAGGTTACATAACTAGAGTGAGATTCGTTAAAATACTCATTAATCCATAAGTAATTAGACCCTTGTCTTTTAATTGAATTTTTATGGTTTTCTCAATTTTTTGTTTAATTTATATTGTTTTTAATTGAAGCATCAATGTTTTGTTTGTTTTTTTTTTGTATATTTTGTTTATTTACAATTTTCTAATTGAATCATCAATGTATGTAGGTTTATGCAACCAATTCCATGATTTGTGAAAACTAATCAATTGTAGATGGAGAGGTATTACAAAAGGAAGGCGACAATTGATTTATCATCGCCTTCAATTTCAAAACGAGGTGGTTCCAGTACAAATGAAATTGGTGAACTTGCTTCTTCTTTACAAAATGAAGTGAACAGATTAAAAGAAAGTGATGTGGGAATGTCAATGCCGCAACCATCCCTTCCTAAGTCCAATGGTAACAATTCAAGTATATTAGGGGTTTGGTATTTCATTTAATAGTCATGCTTTTGAACTCCTTTCGTCTTTGTTGTAGGTATCTCAACCCCTGGATCCAAAGGACGAAGTTCGCATATGCAAAGCATAGTCCAGTCCTGTAATTTGGTTCGTGGAGGAGGAAGTTGTGATAAAAATGCTTTTGGAACTTGATATATATCTTGATGGTTGTGTCAGAATACTAAATTGCAGTGGAACTTGCGTACAAAGGTAAAAATTTCAAACAACAATTTTGATTCAGTTGAATTTTTTTTTTTTTTGTTAATATTAGAAAAAAAAATTTCGACCCCACAAAATTTAAGTTCTGGCTCCGTCCCTGACTGGCAGGCTATAAATTTTGAAGGATATGAGGGTGAGAAAATTGTTTACGTACCGGGAGTGTTGATTTGTGAATGAAGATCAAATGTACTTTATTTTTTCCTTTGATGATGAAATATATAGGCTATTTGGGTTTTGTTTTAGGAAATCATCCCAATTCTTATTTTAGGAAACCAGACCAAAAATTCATGTCGAATTTAGGAAACTCTAAAACCTCAATTCTCATCATGGGTTTTGCAACGGGATAGTGTTTCAATCCTTTTGATTTTATGAAATTCCATGTATATATTCATCAATATGGAAACAAAGTTTCCTTGATTTTTAAACTAATCCCGGGAATTCATTCATACTACTTAGCTTGTGTTTTAAATGTTTTCCTATTCATTTTATCTTCCAAATTTGTTTCACTGCGGATTCAACATACTTACTGTCAATGGGTTCTTTTGCTTTGAAATCTTTCAAAATGAATTGGATAACAATGACAACCTAACAAAAGCTGCCCTTATATGCCTAATTTGCAAGAACCATATGAGCCAGAGTAATTGATTTTGAAAACTCAATTACCATGTATACTGATAGGTGTAGAATACACCGTATTTACTATCTAGTATTTATGCTTTCTTTGCTATTTTTCGTGTGAATTATGTATCTTATGTTCGCTTTTGAGTTTCATAGGTACTTTGGAGTCATTACGAGCAAAAGAAGGAGAAATCATCCATTTGGAGCTTATTCTAGAAAAGAATAATAAATCGTCCAATTTACCAAAAGAGAGGCGGAATTATCATTGCATGGGAAACCACTACCGCAGTCATGTGGGTATTAAGAAGCAACCAGTTCGGGGTGGCACTTGCCTAAGACTATGGGTGTATTTATCCGTCCAATATACTGTAATTCATCGAGAGAAGATTGAAGGGTATCTGTCGGTTCCATGGAACAGACATTTGAACGAATTAAGGAAGAGCTGGTTCCTGGGTTTACATTCCGAGCTCAAGCTGTTAATAGTTATCATGGCATGACAAGTTGGAAAGACGTGAATGGTGGTTGGCAGAGTCTGGAGTCTTCTGGGGATAATGGCGTGTTATTGGTTGGTCAAAAGCTTGGATGATTGTGTCGATGGATAATGACGTAGATAGTGGAATAGAAGATGGTGGCTTACTGCCGGTGAAGTTTCGTTTATGAAACTCGAGAGCAGTTGTGTTGGAAGATATGGGAGCTGGGAGTGGAGCTGGAGGTCAACAAATGACACTGTGAAGATGGCTTAGTGACGATGTTGCCATTGCCAACAGTTACGTCTTATGAGACTTGAGAGTTAAGACTCTCGGTTATCGAGCTGTGGTGTCTTCCGTGGTAAGTTGGCTGTTGTTACCTGTGGAGGAGAATGCAAGTGTTGCTGTCATACTTGCATGGTCGTGAATTTTGATGGGATATTGCAGTAGAGATGATGGATTTAGCATCGTCTTACAACAGCGAGAGAGGTGTGTGTTGGCAGTTCTCGCTACAGTTGGATATTGAATTGCACGCGATCAGTTTAGTTAGGAAGGGAAGAAACTTTGCTCGAGATGTGAACTGAACTGGAGCATGGAAGTCTGGGGTTACGGAATGGGTTCGTCGATGAATGGAGAGTTTGTAGCTCGAATTACAGTGGTTGTTGACTGCGATGATGACTGTTTCTGCCACCATTTGGCATAGGTCGAACAGACAGAAGATGAGAGCTCCAGTCTATGAATGCTTGGTGAAGCTGATGGACGTGTTTCCGTCAAAGCTAGGGTAGCTGCTGTTGGATTAGAATGGACTCGTAGTAACTTGAACTAAGGAATAGACAGAGTTGAGCTCGAGATACTGAACTATGGTTACACAGGACCAGTGATAATGACGGTGTGGAGAACATGGGCTTGCTGCTGTCGATATGGAAGTCAAGAGAGATGGTTGGACGTACTGGACAATTTATGTGCAGCTATTATTGGCTGTCGACGGAGATCGAGTTACGGACAGGGAATAACGGTAAGTGGAGCTGAGAACATGGACGGTGATGGAAATGCATGGCAATATGCACAACTGCAGGGAAGTAGTGTTTTCGCGTTAAGGAAATGGAGTTGAGCATGGAAAGATAGAAGCTGCCATTATTGGCAGTCGGTGAGCATAGTTGGTGGTCTGTGGTGGTGGTTAAATGGAGTGATGTACGTGTTGTTTGGTAGTAATGAGAAGGCAATGACGACGGCACTGCTGCATGTGATGAATGATGATCAATGGTGCTACGATGGAGTTGGCAGATATGCTCATGCTCGATAAATGGCAGTGGATGATTGATTGTGAATGGCGGAGTTTGAGAGCTCAGGGAGGCGAGAAAGGCTTCTGTTGGAGTTGTGAACAAATCAGTGAAGCAATATTTGATGCCATTGATTATCGGTAATGATGTTTGAAAGTTAAGACTGCATGAATGACGTCGATGGAACAATGAATGACAGAAATGGTACATGCAGAGAAGTTGGACTTGGCGTGCATAGACGTGAATGGGCTAAGGCGTTATGTGGTCTGAATGTACATTGGTGAAGTTTAATAACCATGGTCTGGGCTTTGCCAAAATTCCGAGTCTAAGTTGTGAGAATTTAAGTGGGCCGTCTAATCAGTTGGGTGAAAACCCAATAGGCTTTTGAGAAAAGATATTAACACGAACAAAATTAAGGTTGTGGATGTTCCAACTTTGGCCGTGACTTTGGCGACTTTGGCAGCACGGGGTTTGATGCACGGGAATAATTCTTAAGGAGGTGTACTTTCCTATTTTACTAGGTTTCCTAATTTTTTCAAGAGGAGGTTACAAAACTCCATATATAGGGAAGCCTAGGCAAAAATCTTATCACTACTTTTGTTCTAGGGTTTAGAAACATGTTAGGGTTTCTTCTTCTTCTTGTTATGAACTCCATTAACATGAGTGCTTAATTTTATTATTGGTTATGGAATAATTGGATTTCACATAATATGGTTTTTGATATGATAAATTAGTTTTGTCTTCATATTTTATCGATTATGATTCACAATTTATAGTGTTATATGATTTGAATGCTTGTTTGATCGAGTCGCGAATCGGTTGAGTTTGTTTTCATCACTATTGCTAGTTTAGGGTTTATTATACGTAAAAGTGATACTCCTTGAATGCAAGTAGCATACATATGATTATGGTTTGTAGTGATATATTATTATGATCGTATGTGAATTATAACCTTTGTTAAATTGAATTAGTGCGCTTTCCACGTTCGATTGCTTTGATTGGCCTGATTTCATAGAATTTAATGCATCTAGGGAATTAAACCTGATTAGTGCTTTTACACGTTAGGTTGTTCTTTTATATAGAACTCATATTCGCATCTTTAATGTGTTTGTTGATGACAAAAGGGAATTTGCGGGATATTCTTGCGATCAAGATATTCTAGGGCTTTTGATAAAAGTTGAGATTAAATATCAAATATAATTATTGTGAAGAAAACATATTTGTGAATGAAGATGAATCCTTAACCAATATTCTCAATACTTTGATTTGTTTATTTTTCTTTGTTTGCCTTTATTTTATTTTAGCATATAAAAATCAAAAAAACCCCTGGTGATTATTTATAAGAAACCAATAATATTTTGACAACCTAGACCTCTCTGTGGGATCGATCCTTTCTTGCCCTTGCTATATTTATGTTTTGAGTTATGAGTAAGTGTAATTATTTTTGACGCATACGACAACGATCAAATTTTGGCGCCGTTGCCGGGGAGGCAACGGTTGTCACTTGTTTTTGGTCTCTTATTTTTGTTTTGTTTTGCTTTGTTTTTAGTTTTTCTTATTTTCTGGTTTTTGACATAGTTTTGGGAACTCTTATTTCAGGTACCAATTTCTATGGAAGGAGCATATTGGAACAATGGATACGGCTTTCAACCTCCTCAACACTATGACAATTACCCACCATCTATGGAATGCAATCAAAACCAATTTATTGGCTATGATGCATATCCTAGAGAACCTTATGGTGATTTTCATACATACCAACAACAACCTTGTAGTGGGTATGTAAGTCAAGCACCTAGATGGGATAATTCTACTTCTAATTGGCTTTATTCGAGTTGTATGCAGATTATGCATGGATTGCAAGATATGCAACAAAGGCTAGACCAACTTGACCGTAATAGAGAGAACGTCGCACAAACCAATTTCTGGAATATGCTTTCTTACCCGACTCCGGATCGTAGTTATGATGATTCACCCATTCAAAGGGAAGAGTCATGGGAAAGAGAACATATTGTAGTTAATGGTGGTAAGCGTGTGAACGTCAGGAAACTTGCACAGAAATTATACAAGTTGGAAGACGATGGGTACTCGGAAGAGCTTGTAGATGAAATTAGTAGGACCATTCATATGGAACTTAAATGACGTCGTGATAAAGGTTGGGAAACCGACGACGATTCTGATTATGGTGAGTCTTAAGATGAAGACAATGATGATTGTGTTGAAAAGGACCAACCTTTGGAGATATTTGATGACGTTAGTGTAGTTGACTCAACTCTTGATCTTTATAATGATCAAGCACCTATTCAAAAGGTACATGAGGATGATGTAACTAATGTTTTTCAGAATTTTGCAACATGGTTTGAGTCTAATGAAGAGGAGTATGTTGAGAATGTGACCGATATAACCAATATTGTGGAAGACCCAATTGAACTTGTGAATGATTGTAATGAAGATGTTGATGCCGAGACGCCGGTTAAGGAAGAAACGGATGAAGAATGGTTGCAAAGTTTGATAGAGGACCATGATATACAAGAGGTGAATAGTTCACTTGAGTTTTTCAAGGATGAAGAGGATGCCGTGCTAAAAGAAATTGTGATAGGTTTGTCTAACCCTTTGCATATTGTTTCTTCTCCTTTATCTCTTATTGGTTTGAATGTATGTGCTTAGAAAACATTGTTGGATGACTTTGTTTCTCGATTTCCTCCATTAGAGAAACTTGATTCTCATACTATGCAGGTTTGTGAACAAGACACCGTGGAAGTCCCTGATTTCTATATTCTTTATGCACTTCCAAGTGTGGAAAAGAATAAGTGTGGGGGAAGCTCTTATCGGTTCATAGCTTCATTTCTGTTTTATATTACTAATATTTGTATGGAGCTATTGTTTGCAAAACAGGTGCTATGGGTGGATCCCCAAATTTTCAGATTGCTAATATATGGGGAATGAATCTTTCAAGGAGCTAAGTCGGGCCGTCGACTTTAAAACAAGCGCTAAGTGGGAGGCAACCCACCGGTTTTGTATCTCTTATCCTTTTGCTTTTTATTTTATTTTTGTTTCGTTTATTTATTTTTTATTGTTTTCATATCATATTTGCATCCCCATGTTTAATTTCATTAAGTCCATAATCTATCTTAGAAGAGAATTATGATGAATACCTTTTCGTCAGAAAATTTCAGACTGCGCGTAGTTCAGTCCAGAGACAATAACTGTCAAACCGTGTATCAGAACACTGTGAAATTTTGACAATATGTAGAAAACACGTAGGTGAACAACTTTTGTGAAATGGAATTTTTCCAAATTCCTTACCAATTTGCATAGTTTTTGCGTTTTATTTTCTGTTACGTCAGAATTCAGAACTTTCGGTTTTACACATTGAGGACAATGTGAAGTTTAAGTGTGGGGAGCATTTATATGTTTGTATAGTTTGTTTTAGTTTGTTTTATGACTTTAAAAAAAAAAAAGCAGAAAAATAGAAAAACCAAGAAAAAATTTGTGCTTTTTGAACTCCGAAATCTAGAAACTTGTGCCTTTAGGATGACACCATTAGTGGATGAAACCATTTTGAATGCAGGAGTTGAGGAACCAATTAACTAAAAGGGACGAACATAGCTCAGAAATCACAATTAACATGATAGTTGTTACCATATCACATTAATTCTATTTTTATTTTTCCATATTTTATCTATTGTTCTCCAAGTGCTTTGGTGGGTCACTAAACATCGACGTGTTATTACTGCTAGGATGAAATAGAGTGATTGAGTTACTAGAAAATCAAAAAAAATGAAAAAAAATATATGGAAAAAAAAAGACCGACCAATTAGACCAAAACGAAATAAGAATGACACTTGGGAATAGCAGTATGTGTGAAACGTAGTCCCTGTATCTATCGCCTAAACAAGCGTGGAATGCAGGATCCAAGGAAACTATCATGTACTTGGTGACAAGAATCATGCGCTTGGATCCAGTTTGATCCAATCATGTTGTCTAAAAAAAAAGTGAAAAAGTGAAAAAGAAAAGAAAAAGAAAAGAAAAAGAAAAGAAAGTTTTATAATGGTTGAATAAAGTCACTTCTGGTTCCCTTGTATATGCCAGTGAGTTGATGTAGCATTCAAACCAAGTAGCTCAATCCAATAGGCATAGGTTCATCTTGGCAGTGACCTTCAGACAGATATGGGAAACATCGATCACTTGTGAACATTCGCCAACATCTACATATATATCCATCTTCTTAATCTTTTCATTGTGATTGTGGTTTGTTAGTTTCCGAGTATTGTGGCTTGTTCGACTATCTACTTAAAAGCTTTATTTACTAATATATGAATTGAATTTGCAAGGTACCTCCTCCTGTAGTCATTTTGGATTCGTTCATTGATTTGTCACAAATAGACGGAGTTGGAAATATAGGTTTTGTAGGTATATCTCTAGTAAACCTTCACGAGACTAAAACTCGTTCACTAGGGACACCTAGGGGTTTAAAGGCTTGTTATTTATGCTAAAAGTGACCGTAGCCTCGACGAGACGGAGTTGTATGTATTCTTTTTATTTTTATTTTGTTTGATTTGCTCGAGGACTAGCAAAGTCTAAGTGTGGGGGAATTTGATAGGTGTAGAATACACCGTATTTACTATCTTGTATTTATGATTTCTTTGCTATTTTTCGTGTGAATTATGTATCTTATGTTCGCTTTTGAGTTTCATAGGTACTTTGGAGTCATTAGGAGCAAAAGAAGGAGAAATCATCCATTTGGAGCTTATTCTCGAAAAGAAAAATAAATCGTCCAATTTACCAAAGGAGAGGCGGAATTATCATTGCATGGGAAACCACTACAGCAGTCATGTGGGTATTAAGAAGAAACCAGTTCGGGGTGGCACTTTCCTAAGACTATGGGTGTATTTATCCGTCCAATATACTGTAATTCATCAGAGAGAAGATTGAAGGGTATACTATCAGTTCCATGGAACTAACAATTGAACGAATTAAGGAAGATCTGGTTCCTGGGTTTACATTCCGAGATCAAGCTGTTAATAGTTAGCATGGCATGACAAGTTGGAAAGACGTGAATGGTGGTTGGCAGAGTCTGGAGTCTTCTGGGGATAATGGCGTGTTATTGGTTGGTCAAAATCTTGGATGATTGTGTCTATGGCTAATGACGTAGATAGTAGAATAGAAGATGGTGGCTTACTGCCGGTGAAGTTTCGTTTATGAAACTCGAGAGCAGTTGTGCTGGAAGATATGGGAGCTGGGAGTGGAGCTGGAGGTCAACAGCGTTGACATATGTGGAGGTAATGAACTGTGATGACTTAATGGTCGATGATGAATGACACTATGAAGATGGCTTGGTGACGATGTTGCCATTGCCAACCGTTACGTCTTATGAGACTTGAGAGTTGAGACTCTCGGTTATCGAGCTGTGGTGTCTTCCGTGGTAAGTTGGATGTTGTTACCTGTGGAGGAGAATGCAAGTGTTGCTGTCATACTTGCATGGTCATGAATCCTGATGGGATATTGCAGTAGAGATGGTGGATTTAGCAGCGTCTTACAACAGCGAGAGAGGTGTGTGTTGGCTGTGCTCGCTACAGTTGGATATTGAATTGCACGCGATCAGTTTAGTTAGGAAGGGAAGAAGCTTTGCTCGAGATGTGAACTGAACTGGAGCATGGAATTCTGGGGTTACAGAATGGGTTCTTCGATGAATGGAGAGTTTGTAGCTCGAATTACAGTGGTTGTTGACTGCGATGATGACTGTTGCTGCCACCATTTGGCATAGGTCGAACAGACAGAAGATGAGAGCTCTAGCCTGTGAATGCTTGGTGAATCTGATGGACGTGTTTCCGTCAAAGCTAGGGTAGGTTCTGTTGGATTAGAATGGACTCGTTGTAACTTGAACTAAGGAACAGACAGAGTTGAGATCGAGAAACTGAACTGTGGTTACACAGGACTAGTGATAATGACGGTGTGGAGAACATGGGCTTGCTGCTGTCGATATGGAAGTCAAGAGAGATGGTTGGACGTACTAGATAATTTATGTGCTGCTATTATTGGTTGTCGACGGAGATGGAGTTACGGACAGGGAATAACGGTAAGTTGAGATGAGAACATGGACTGTGATGGAAATGCATGGCAATATGCACAGCTGCAGGGAAGTAGTGTTTTCGCGTTAAGGAAATGGAGTTGAGCATGGAAATATAGCTGCTGCCATTATTGGCAGTCGGTGAGCATAGTTGGTGGTCTGTGGTGGTGGTTAAATGGAGTGTTGTACGTGTTGTTTGGTAGTAATGAGAAGGCAATGGAGACGGCGCTGCTGCATGTGATGAATGATGATCAATGGTGATACGATGGAGTTGGAAGATATGCTCATGCTCGATAAATAGCAGTGGATGATTGATTGTGAATGGCGGAGTTTGAGAGCTCAGGGAGGAGAGAAAGGCTTCTGTTGGAGTTGTGAACAAATCAGTGAAGCAATATTTGTTGCCATTGATTATCGGTAATGATGTTTGAAAGTTAAGACTGCATGAATGACGTCGATAGAACAATGAATGACAGAAATGGTACATGCAGAGAAGTTGGACTTGGCGTGCATGGACGTGAATGGGCTAAGGCATTATGTGGGCTGAATGTACATTGGTGAAGTTTAATAACAATGAGTGGGCTGGCTAATCAGTTGGGTGCAAACCAAATAGGCTTTTGAGCCAAGATATTAACACGAACAAAATTAAGGTTGCGGCTGTTCCAACTTTGGCCGTGACTTTGGAGACTTTGGCAGCATGCGGTTTGATGCACGGGAAATAATTCTTAAGGAGGTGTACTTTCCTATTTTACTAGGTTTCCTAATTTTTTCAAGAGGAGGTTACAAAACTCCATATATAGGGAAGCCTAGGCAAAAATCTTATCACTACTTTTGTTCTAGGGTTTAGAAACATGTTAGGGTTTCTTCTTCTTATTGTTATGAACTCCATTAACATGAGTGCTTAATTTTATTATTGGTTATGGAATAATTGGATTTCACATAATATGGTTTTTGATATGATAAATTAGTTTTGTCTTCATATTTTATCGATTATGATTCACAATTTATAGTGTTATATGATTTGAATGCTTGTTTGATCGAGTCGCAAATCGGTTGAGTTTGTTTTCATCTCAATTGCTAGTTTAGGGTTTATTATATGTAAAAGTGATACTCCTTGAATGCAAGTAGCATAAATATGATTATGGTTTGTAGTGATATATTCTTATGATCGTATGTGAATTATAACCTTTGTTAAATTGAATTAGTGCGCTTTCCACGTTCGATTGCTTTGATTGGCTTGATTTCATAGAATTTAATGCATCTAGGGAATTAAACCTGATTAGTGCTTTTACACGTTAGGTTGTTATTTTAGATAGAACTCATATTCGCATCTTTTAATGTGTTTGTTGATGACAAAAGGGAATTTGCGGGATATTCTTGCGATCAAGATATTCTAGGGCTTTTGATAAAAGTTGAGATTAAATATCAATTCTAATTATTGTGAAGAAAACATATTTGTGAATGAAGATGAATCCTTAACCAATATTCTCAATACTTTGATTTGTTTATTTTTCTTTGTTTGCCTTTATTTTATTTTAGCATATAAAAATAAAAAAAAACCCTGGTGATTATTTATAAGAAACCAATAATATTTTGACAACCTATACCTCTCTGTGGGATCGATCCTTTCTTGCCCTTGCTATATTTATATTTTGAGTTGTGAGGAAGTGTAATTATTTTTGACGCATACGACAGCGATCAAATTTTGGCGCCGTTGCCGGGGAGGAAACGGTTGTCACTTGTTTTTGGTCTCATATTTTTGTTTTGTTTTGCTTTGTTTTTAGTTTTTCTTATTTTCTGGTTTTTGGCATAGTTTTGGGAACTCTTATTTCAGGTACCAATTTCTATGGAAGGAGCATATTGGAACAATGGATACGGATTTCAACCTCCTCAACACTATGAAAATTACTCACCATCTATGGAATGCAATCAAAACCAATTTATTGGCTATGATGCATATCCTAGAGAACCTTATGGTGATTTTCATACATACCAACAACAACCTTGTAGTGGGTATGTAAGTCAAGCACCTAGGTGGGTTAATTCTACTTCTAATTGGCTTTATTCGAGTTGTATGCAGATTATGCATGGATTGCAAGATATGCAACAAAGGCTAGACCAACTTGACCGTAATAGAGAGAACGTCGCACAAACCAATTTCTGGAATATGCTTTGTTACCCGACTCCGGATCGTAGTTATGATGATTCACCCATTCAAAGGGAAGAGTCATGGGAAAGAGAACATATTGTAGTTAATGGTGGTAAGCGTGTGAACGCCAGGAAACTTGCGCAGAAATTATACAAGTTGGAATACGATGGATACTCGGAAGAGCTTGTCGATGAAATTAGTAGGACCATTCATATGGAACTTAAACGACGTCGTGATAAAGGTTGGGAAACCGACGACGATTCTGATTATGGTGAGTCTGAAGATGAAGACGATGATGATTGTGTTGAAAAGGACCAACCTTTGGAGATATTTGATGACGTTAGTGTAGTTGACTCAACTCTTGATCTTTATAATGATAAAGCACCTATTCAAAAGGTACATGAGGATGATGAAACTAATGTTTTTCAGAATTTTTCAACATGGTTTGAGTCTAATGAATAGGAGTATGTTGAGAATGTGACCGATATAACCAATATTGTGGAAGACCCAGTTGAACTTGTGAATGATTGTAATGAATATGTTGATGCCGAGACGCCGGTTAAGGAAGAAACGGATGAATAATGGTTGCAAAGTTTGATAGAGGACCATGATATACAAGAGGTGAATAGTTCACTTGAGTTTTTCAAGGATGAAGAGGATGCCGTGCTAAAAGAAATTGTGATAGGTTTGTCTAACCCTTTGCATATTGTTTCTTCTCCTTTACCTCTTATTGGTTTGAATGTATGTGCTTCGAAAACATTATTGGATGACTTTGTTTCTCGATTTCCTCCATTTGAGAAACTTGATTCTCATACTATGCAGGTTTGTGAACAAGACACCGTGGAAGTCCCTGATTTCTATATTCTTTATGCACTTCCAAGTGTGGACAAGAATAAGTGTGGGGGAAGCTCTTATCGGTTCATAGCTTCATTTCTGTTTTATATTACTAATATTTGTATGGAGCTATTGTTTGCAAAACAGGTGCTATGGGTGGATCCCCAAATTTTCATATTGCTAATATATGGGGAATGAATCTTTCAAGGAGCTAAGTTGGGCCGTCGACTTTAAAACAAGCGCTAAGTGGGAGGCAACCCACCGGTTTTGTATCTCTTATCCTTTTGCTTTTTTTTTAATATTTTTTTTTCGTTTATTTATATTTTATTGTTTTCATATCATATTTGCATCCCCATGTTTAATTTCATTAAGTCCATAATCTATCTTAGAAGAGAATTATGATGAATACCTTTTCGTCAGAAAATTCAGACTGCGCGTAGTTCAGTCCAGAGACCATAACTGTCAGACCGTTTATCAGAACACTGTGAAATTTTGACACTGTGTAGAAAACACGTAGGTGAACAACCTTTGTTAAATGAAGTTTTTCAAAATTCCTTACCAATTTGCATAGGTTTTGCGTTTTATTTGTTGTTACGTCAGAATTCAGAACTTTCGGTTTTACACATTGAGGACAATGTGAAGTTTAAGTGTGGGGGAGCATTTATATGTTTGTATAGTTTGTTTTAGTTTGTTTTATGCCTTTAAAAAAAAAAGCAGAAAAATAGAAAAACCAAGAAAAAAATTTGTGCTTTTTGAACTCCGAAATCTAGAAACTTGTGCCTTTAGGATGACACCATTAGTGGATGAAACCATTTTGAATGCAGGAGTTGAGGAACCAATTAACTAAAAGGGACGAACATAGCTCAGAAATCACAATTAACATGATAGTTGTTACCATATCACATTAATTCTATTTTTATTTTTCCATATTTTATCTATTGTTCTCCAAGTGCTTTGGTGGGTCACTAAACATCGACGTGTTATTACTGCTAGGATGAAATAGAGTGATTGAGTTACTAGAAAATCAAAAAAAATGAAAAAAAATATATGAAAAAAAAAGACCGACCAATTAGACCAAAACGAAATAAGAATGACACTTGGGAATAGCAGTATGTGTGAAACGTAGTCCCTGTATCCATCGCCTAAACAAGCGTGGAATGCAGGATCCAAGGAAACTATCATGTACTTGGTGACAAGAATCATGCGCTTGGATCCAGTTTGATCCAATCATGTTGTCTAAAAAAAAAAAAGTGAAAAAGTGAAAAAGAAAAGAAAAAGAAAAGAAAGTTTTATAATGTTTGAATAAAGTCACTTCTGGTTCCCTTGTATATGCCAGTGAGTTGATGTAGCATTCAAACCAAGTAGCTCAATCCAATAGGCATAGGTTCATCTTGGCAGTGACCTTCAGACAGATATGGGAAACATCGATCACTTGTGAACATTCGCCAACATCTACATCTATATCCATCTTCTTAATATTTTCATTGTGATTGTGGTTTGTTAGTTTCCGAGTATTGTGGCTTGTTCGACTATCTACTTAAAAGCTTTATTTACTAATATATGAATTGAATTTGCAAGGTACCTCATCCTGTAGTCATTTTGGATTCGTTCATTGATTTGTCACAAATAGACGGAGTTGGAAATATAGGTTTTGTAGGTATATCTCTAGTAAACCTTCACGAGACTAAAACTCGTTCACTAGGGACACCTAGGGGTTTAAAGGATTTTTATTTATGCTAAAAGTGACCGTAGCCTCGACGAGACAGAGTTGTATGTATTCTTTTTATTTTTTATTTTGTTTGATTTGCTCGAGGACTAGCAAAGTCTAAGTGTGGGGGAATTTGATAGGTGTAGAATAAACCGTATTTACTATCTAGTATTTATGCTTTCTTTGCTATTTTTCGTGTGAATTATGTATCTTATGTTCGCTTTTGAGTTTCATAGGTACTTTGGAGTCATTACGAGCAAAAGAAGGAGAAATCATCCATTTGGAGCTTATTCTCGAAAAGAACAATAAATCGTCCAATTTACCAAAAGAGAGGCGGAATTATCATTGCATGGGAAACCACTACCGTAGTCATGTGGGTATTAAGAAGCAACCAGTTCGGGGTGGCACTTGCCTAAGACTATGGGTGTATTTATCAGTCCAATATACTGTAATTCATCAGAGAGAAGATTGAAGGGTATAATGTCAGTTCCATGGAACTGACAGTTGAACGAATTAAGGAAGAGCTGGTTCCTGGGTTTATATTCCGAGCTCAAGCTGTTAATAGTTAGCATGGCATGACAAGTTGGAAAGACATGAATGGTGGTTGGCAGAGTCTGGAGTCTTCTGGGGATAATGGCGTGTTATTGGTTGGTCAAAAGCTTGGATGATTGTGTCGATGGCTAATGACGTAGATAGTGGAATAGAAGATGGTGGATTACTTCCGGTGAAGTTTCGTTTATGAAACTCGAGAGCAGTTGTGCTGGAAGATATGGGAGCTGGGAGTGGAGCTGGAGGTCAACATCGTTGACATATGTGGAGGTAATGAACTGTGATGACTTAATGGTCGATGATGAATGACACTGTGAAGATGGCTTGGTGACAATGTTGCCATTGCCAACAGTTACGTCTTATGAGACTTGAGAGTTGAGACTCTCGGTTATCGAGCTGTGGTGTCTTCCGTGGTAAGTTGGCTGTTGTTACCTGTGGAGGAGAATGCAAGTGTTGCTGTCATACTTGCATGGTCGTGAATCCTGATGGGATATTGCAGTAGAGATGGTGGATTTAACAGCGTCTTACAACAGCGAGAGAGGTGTGTGTTGGCTGTGCTCGCTACAGTTGGATATTGAATTGCACGCGATCAGTTTAGTTAGGAAGGGAAGAAGCTTTGCTCGAGATGTGAACTGAACTGGAGCATGGAAGTCTGGGTTACGGAATGGGTTCGTCGATGAATAGAGAGTTTGTAGCTCGAATTACAGTGGTTGTTGACTGCGATGATGACTGTTGCTGCCACCATTTGGCATAGGTCGAACAGATAGAAGATGAGAGCTCTAGCCTGTGAATGCTTGGTGAAGCTGATGGACGTGTTTCCGTCAAATCTAGGGTAACTGCTGTTGGATTAGAATGGACTCGTTGTAACTTGAACAAAGGAATAGACATAGTTGAGCTCGAGATACTGAACTGTGGTTACACAGAACCAGTGATAATGACGGTGTGGAGAACATAGGCTTGCTGCTGTCGATATGGAAGTCAAGAGAGATGGTTGGACGTACTAGAAAATTTATGTGTTGCTATTATTGGTTGTCGACGGAGATGGAGTTACGGACAGGGAATAACGGTAAGTTGAGCTGAGAACATGGACGGTGATGGAAATGCATGGCAATATGCACAGCTGCAGGGAAGTAGTGTTTTCGCGTTAAGGAAATGGAGTTGAGCATGGAAAGATAGCTGTTGCCATTATTGGCAGTCGGTGAGCATAGTTGGTGGTCTGTGGTGGTGGTTAAATGGAGTGTTGTACGTGTTGTTTGGTAGTAATGAGAAGGAAATGGCGACGGCGCTGCTGCATGTGATGAATGATGATCAATGGTGATACGATGGAGTTGGCAGATATGCTCATGCTCGATAAATGGCATTGGATGATTGATTGTGAATGGCGGAGTTTGAGAGCTTAGGGAGGCGAGAAAGGCTTCTGTTGGAGTTGTGAACAAATCAGTGAAGCAATATTTGCTGCCATTGATTATCGGTAATGATGTTTGAAAGTTAAGACTGCATGAATGACGTCGATGGAACAATGAATGACAGAAATGGTACATGCAGAGAAGTTGGACTTGGCGTGCATGGACGTGAATGGGCTAAGGCATTATGTGGGCTGAATGTACATTGGTGAAGTTTAATAACAATGAGTGGGCCGGCTAATCAGTTGGGTGCAAACCCAATAGGCTTTTGAGGCAAGATATTAACACGAACAAAATTAAGGTTGCGGCTGTTCCAACTTTGGCGACTTTGGCAGCACGCGGTTTGATGCACGGGAAATAATTCTTAAGGAGGTGTACTTTCCTATTTTACTAGGTTTCCTAATTTTTTCAAGAGGAGGTTACAAAACTCCATATATAGGGAAGCCTAGGAAAAAATCTTATCACTACTTTTGTTCTAGGGTTTAGAAACATGTTAGGGTTTCTTCTTCTTCTTGTTATGAACTCCATTAACATGAGTGCTTAATTTTATTATTGGTTATGGAATAATTGGATTTCACATAATATGGTTTTTGATATGATAAATTAGTTTTGTCTTCATATTTTATCGATTATGATTCACAATTTATAGTGTTATATGATTTGAATGCTTGTTTGATCGAGTCGCGAATCGGTTGAGTTTGTTTTCATCTCTATTGCTAGTTTAGGGTTTATTATACGTAAAAGTGATACTTCTTGAATGCAAGTAGCATAAATATGATTATGGTTTGTAGTGATATATTCTTATGATCGTATGTGAATTATAACCTTTTTTAAATTGAATTAGTGCGCTTTCCACGTTCGATTGCTTTGATTGGCCTGATTTCATAGAATTTAATGCATCTAGGGAATTAAACCTGATTAGTGCTTTTACATGTTAGGTTTTTCTTTTATATAGAACTCATATTCGCATCTTTTAATGTGTTTGTTGATGACAAAAGGGAATTTGCGGGATATTCTTGCGATCAAGATATTCTAGGGCTTTTGATAAAAGTTGAGATTAAATATCAATTCTAATTATTGTGAAGAAAACATATTTGTGAATGAAGATGAATCCTTAACCAATATTCTAAATACTTTGATTTGTTTATTTTTCTTTGTTTGCCTTTATTTTATTTTAGCATATAAAAATAAAAATAAAAACCCTGGTGATTATTTATAAGAAACCAATAATATTTTGACAACCTAGACCTCTCTGTGGGATCGATCCTTTCTTTCCCTTGCTATATTTATATTTTGAGTTGTGAGGAAGTGTAATTATTTTTGACGCATACGACATCGATCATATACGGGTATGTTTGTTATCTATATCCTAGCTTTTTTAATTTGTAAGAGCAATGGAAATTTTTCTAAGAGATGAGTAGAGTCTAATAATTATATATTATCCATAAATAAATAAATAAAAATACTGTGAATCAACACATGGTAATAGTTGAAAAAGGTTTCAGAGGAAACTAACAAACTCTCATATTCAGTTAGCTAGTCTAAGATTAACATTAAATTTACTTTGTTAGAAAGAATCTAGTCCTCGAATAAAATGTAATCCCGAAAGGTATCATCCCAAGCTTGTGTGACTTCCGACTTCATTTTGAGGGCTGCATAGTGAACCTCAAAGGTCTTGAGTGTCACTACCAGAAATTGTGGGTTGCGGCTCCTTATGTACTCATACCAGTCTAGATTGCTTAAGACCAACGCCTGTGATAGACAATGACAGTCAATAAACCGGAATGGTAGGTAGATTTATTAGAAGAAGAAAACAACAAGGAAAGAGTTTTTCGGATCTAGTACTATATATAATACAGTTGGTAACAGTTCTAAACTTTGCAAATATAATAATATACTTAGATATGGGATCACCTAAAATAGATCTTAGTTGAGAAAAATCAATGCAAGTGAAATGGTGTGCTAAGAGTCATGCGCGTTATATGAATAAACCGAACATGATGTGCGATTATAACAAAAATTAGTTAGTTGTTTTATTCTTTATATTCAACAAATCAATAAACCACGTACATGTTATTACAAAAATTAAATTTTAAAAGTTATGGTAAAATCTTATAATGCATTTGTGATATTTTTACGTATTTACTTCGTATAATAATACAAACTTAATTATAAAAATGTGTCTTATGTGCTAAAAAATACCATGGCAAAAAAACATCACAAATAGACACTTTAAGGGTTTTTTTTTTGAAAGATACAATAACTTTATTTTATCTCTTTGACTTTTAAATTTTTTAAGAAGAAAACTTTCATGAATATACAATTCTCACTCGAGATTGTAAAATAAACAATGTCGGCATACCAAGTGTTATGGCAGAATAGTGTAAGGGATAAAAAAACTCACAAACAATAGCCTATCTAATAAAAGCGCCCATCACTTGACCTAAAGATTACCTTGAGAGACCGGTAAATCTCACAAGTTCTTGAATTAATAGCCGATAAGTTGAACTCTTCTAGTAGTGTATCCAAAGTTCCAAACTCCAAGTCCAAAATCCGCCTCTCTCGATACAAAGAAACCCTAAAACAAACATTATTACGTCCAAACTCTACCATCCCACATCCAAAAAAAATATCCACCTCTCTCGTCGGTGTAGTGAACTATACAAAGAAACCCTAAAAGCAAACAATATTGTTTTTAAGTAGTGCATCAAAACTCCCGAGTCCGTCATCTACCTGTGATTATCAACGACGACAACAAAATCAATATCCAACAACAAAAATTTATAGAAGTATGCAAAAAAGTAAAATTAATCATTCATCAAACTATAAAAATGCATTAATTTATAAGAGAATCTGCATAAAAGAAATACGCATATACTTCGTCTGTATTCCAACAAGGAACAACATTTTTCAAAGATTAGTGACCAAAGAAATCTAATCCAAAAGCGTATATATCTTTCAATTTCACCAGAAAAAATCACCCAATTGATGCACCTAGAGTATGCGTCGGGCGAAAAATGCAGGTGTTATGCAATCTGAGTCATTCTCTTCCGAAACATAAGCTTATCATGCATGTAAATACCTAGTAATTTTATCATCAAAAGTTAAAATATTCTCCTTGTCCCTTTGCATGTAGTACTCTTGCTGGGCATTATACCAATATTTACGACTATCCTCCAAATTAATAATTTGTTCAACACTATTATTGGCATTCCTATTTATATTAACATCAGATAGTTTGTACTAAATATTATTATATGACTCTGAATATTTCAAAAATAACGAAAGTTCCATTGATGAAAAGCCACCTTCACATTGTACAAACATTTGGTATGCCTAAAAGCATAGAAAACATCACCACATGAACTCCAGTTTCTAGCTATCACAACCTTACAAGTATTTTCCATCAACCAACAGATGTTAAACCAATGAGGAATTATAGTTGGATTATCTTTTCTGATACTTAATATGATAGGATTATGATCCCTATCCACACTAGTTGTCTGATGGTAAACAATGACATTTGATAAGAAAGAGAACCACTCTCCATTAAACCATGCTCTATCTATCCTTTAAAATCGAAGATTCACTGAATTTTCAATTGGTACACTTTTTTTATACTTATGGTAAGCTTCAAACGGGTATTAATCAAACTTTTCTCCCTTATAAAGCACAGTTTGGCTAACTTAGCCTATCTGAGTGGTGGCTAGGATTTATTCTGGGCAAAGATAAATCTACGGTCGTGGTTGTGCATACCACACACTCATATCACACGTGTAAGTGATGGCCAAGATTTCATGTCCCAATTGATAAATCTATGGTTGTAATTTGTCCCATAAAAGTAACATTTAATGACCCATTAATAGAAATCTAATATAATAAATATAGTAAATGATTAATATAATAAATACTAACTAATTAGTGTTCCACACTAATTGATATTAAATGATTTATTAATTGCTCATAATAATGTTTGTTCACTAATTGCTCATAATAAATAATTTATTAATTTATTCCACTATAAAATTTCTCTTAGTTAAATTAATAAATTTGCATTTCTTCTATTAATAAATAATTTTGATAAAAAAAGAAAAAATATCAATAGATATTAGTTGTGATAGTAGGTTGTGGAAGCGGTGGTGAAGGTCCAATGAATCACTAATATAATAATATCAGTAGGTATTAGTTACGGCACGGGTTAAGCCATATAAACACATAAATAACCACTAATCTAAGGAACAAGTACAAGAGACCTGGATCTTCTGGTAACTCATATAACGGAACACTTTATGTTTTGTTTATGCAATCCCATTAAGAAAAATCAATACTAATACATTGTTACTTCACTTTCTTATTATTATCATCAAGAATATAAAGCACAGTTTGGATAACTTTGCTTATGTAAGTGGCGGTTCAAATTTTTCCTCACAAGAGATAAATCTAGGGAGGTAATCGTTTGTCATAGGTGATGGTTGTGATTGAAATTAGAAATACATCTAATGGACAAAATTTATCATGTCATTAAGGTTCCATAATTGTTCATAATAAATAGTCTATTAATTAAATATAAAACTAAAAAACATAATATATAAATTATTCTACCAATGATGATAATAAAAGTATATTTTTATTAGCTAATACTTAGAATTAGTTTGGTATTGCTGCGAGCTTTACAAAAGTGCTTTTCTGATGTACGTTATTGTGCGGAGCTATGTAAAAAAAAACGATTGGTTGCCGATGTAAGTTACTGTGCCGAGCTTTATAAAAAACAATTGAACGGTTGCAGATTATAAAGTAAAGCTAAAACTATTTTAAAAAACAGACATATCTCTGAAAATATCATGTTCAACTATAGTTAGTGAGAAAATGACAAAAGCAGACATATTTTTGAAAATTGTCTATTCTATTTTATAGTGTGTAAAGTAAATTTTCTACTATTAGAGTACGTACACATGTAATATTAAATTTGCTAATTAGTATTATTACTAAAATGTATTATTTTTCTAAACCACTTTTTAAAAATCCATAATCTCTTAATATTTATCGTTGAAAATAAAAGTATATTTTAGTGATACGATATAACATAAAATGTAGTTTGAAAATAAAAAATAATTATCTATAAAGAATATAAAAAAAAAAATTGGTGATTATATATAGATTCAAGGATAATTGTTGTTAGTTATAAACAAAATGGAATAGAATTGGAAAATAAAATATGAAGCTGAACTATAGCTTTTGCTTTTGAAGCTTTTAAAAGCTCCTTCTCCCCACTTTACAAATTGATAAATTTTGGAAGTGTACACTTTATGAAATCTTTAATAAACACTAAGATGAAAAAATATTGCTATCAAAATGTTTTCAAAATACTTTTTTTGAATGAAAAAAAGCAGCACCAAACTTAGTTAAATTGGCTAACAATTATATAAGTGGACCATAATGACGGTGGCAAGTATTGGTGCCCATTGAGTAATTTCACATCGCCTCACATATTTCTTGATAAATGGTTTAACGTTATTATTATTCAATGATGATGGATAGCATAGTTTATTTTTAGTAGAGCTTATTGTTATTAGGTTAATTACTTAATGATTTGACTTACTAACTAATCATGATTTTATTATTTTTATGCAACAAATAACCTCACATTTGGAGGCATAATGTCGTAGAATGTAATGGCCTGCCTTCTACCGATAATGTCCTTACTAAGCCACTGCGTTCATCTGATAGTATTGAGTTTTCAATGGTAACCGCTGCGTTCATCTAGCAGCGGCTTCTTAAGAGGTCACCCATCCCAAGATTACTCAATACCGAGCATGCTTAAATATAAATATTTTCCGCCAACTACGAAGCCAATTATGCTGAAAAAGTCTCGGGGTTAGCAAATGACAAACCATTACCTCTATTCCAACTTAATTTGGATCCGTCCTCGGGTACGGAATATGTTCAATTCTAGACTCTGGCATTTTTTCTCACTCATGAGACTCTGGAATATGTTCAATCCGTCAAGCATACTCTTTCTCCCTCGACATGTAACCCGTGGTTGACTCTAATACCATTTTTAAGGACCTGATCTTTGCCAATACTGCTCCCACTTAGTCATTGTGGTTATCCGATAGCGTGGGATTTTCAACTAAAACTGATGTGGACATCCATTAGCAGTTTTCTGGGAGATAGCCCATACCTAGGTTACTCTCGCCCGAGAACCCACAAATTCATTGATTTTTACCAACTATGGATCCAACTATGTTGAAAAGGCCATAATGTTACGAAAGGACAAGCCATTACCTATATTCCATTCGGTGAACTCTTCTTGCCAAATTGAATTGCGTACATAATATTTATGGGAATTTTTAAAAACTAGAACTACATCGTATGTGGGTAAAATGATTACCATCGGAAATGACTTAACATTTTAAAGTATAATATATTAAGTGAATGAATTAGATTTTAAGTATGTCATCATCATTGAAAGAGTAAGAACATACAATAAGCTTGGACTTCTCCATACATAGCACCGAGGATTTTTAGTTAAAAACCCCACACCTCTTATCCCAAGGTGGTCAAGTGGGGTTTGGTGTTATGTGGTTGGGCCCTGAGTAGTGTCTGATGGTCCATGAAGATCCTAATAATTGGTATCAGAACCCGTGGTTGGGGCTACTATTCGAACGTTGAAGTGGTTGTGGATGTCACCCGGTTTAGGGCGTAAGTGAAATCAGACTCAAGGTGAAGAAGGAAAGGCCCAAAGTTCAACTGGAGCTCAAGGTGGAGTTAGTGTCTCACTCATTAACTCAGGTGGACCAGGGTTCTAGATCAGAAAGGTAATGCTCAAGGTTGAACTGGCGCTCAAGGTGGAGTTAGTGTCTCACACATTAACTCTCAAGTAGTAGGGTTCTATGTGGGCAAGAAAATTCTCAATCTAGAGTTGGTGCTTGCCTTCTCATTAACTCAAGGTGAAGTAGGATTGTAGGGCGTATAATGACAATAATCCTGATCGATGGGTAGCATATACAAATGGTAATCATATGGTGAAGTCTGATTGGACTGGTGAAGTGGTTTAATATCGTCAAGGTGGAGATTATTGGAGTATGTGGCACGATTAACCACTTAATTATAGCTAGGGATAGTCCCACATGGAAGAAATAGGAGTACATGTTGAGCTTAATAAACTTGGGCATCTCCTTACGTAGCGTTGTGGCCTTTTAGATTAAAACCACACACCTCTTATCCCAAGGTGGCCAAGAAGGGACATGATCGGTGCTATGTTGTCGGGCCCATAGTAGCTTCCTATTTTCTATGAACATCCTAACACCATTCACTAAATATAAGAAAGATGCAAAAAGGTAATACCATTTCAAAAGATCGATAATATATCTTTTTAAACTAAAAAACATATCGAATAATATATATTTTTTTGGGACAAAATATGTAAAAATTAGTTTCGATATAATTTCATTGTTGGCTTGAGGATACAACTTTAAAAAGGAGAGACATAGTATGGGAGGATGTCAAGGAGGAAAATGCTAGAAAGGATGTGAAGTGAAGAATAAAAATATCTATCGGGTTTCCCTTTACTTTTGCAACGATAAGAAGGGTAAACTTGATATTAATACACATTATATTTGATATTCATATGTCGGAAAATTCATAACTAATAAAAATTATGCCCGTGCCGTTACGGCACGGGTTAAGACCTAGTACTATGATAAATGAAGGATTCTTTGCACCCACTTCCAAGAGTGGGTTATAATTACTTGCTAATTGCCAAAATAACGGTCTTGCTTGTGCTTAGCCCATCTAAAAGTATGTGAACAGATAATAGGTGGGAAAATCATTCTTAGCCCTACTAGATGTAATGCATCTACAAAACAATACCTAAAACACACAAAAATGTGATTTTTATGTTGGGTTGTCTACGCATCTTTCAAAAAATATCGTGTTGTTATGCATCTACTAAACAATATTCAAGTATAAAAACATTGTTTTTGATATCTTCTTAAAATCTGAAAGTTTAATATATTTTTTTGAGAGTTTTTAGAATTTATTTGATACTGGATCGTAGTTATCATTTTCTCATAGAAATATTAAAACGTGGGATTTGTTTACCTATCAAGAGAATTATTACAAAAAGGTCTTTTATATCCAGGTGGATCTGATAGTGCAATCCATATCAACAGGGCCTTTGGTAGCCGTTCTTCCATAATAGTAATTAAGCGCTTCATCATAAGGTAATTTGGCTTTCCTTTATAAGGTTTGGATTGTGTGGAAATAGCCACAAGGCTTAACCGTGAAGACTGAAGACTCTGGTTATAACATGGATTTAGGCAGCTAATTGTTAGTATTCACCCAATAAGGAAGTCTTATATATTCTTTTCATTCTAAGTTACTCATAAAATGCATGGCTGTTTGTGGGTGAAAATGGTTTCTGCTGATTTCGGTAATTTCGGGTGTGCGGGTGAGAAACAAATTTAAACCCTAAACAATGTACTGCAATGGAGTACTTTAGATTCGAGAGATCAATCTGTACAAGTCCGGCCTAAACCAAGAAATGGATGTTCCATACTTGCTTCGGTCACAAAGTGGTGTATAATGGGTTGGATTTGGGGAGGTAAGCAAGGAAAGTGATGAGACCAGAATAGTTGATTCTAGAAGAATAGTTGTGTTACGACTTGTATCAGAAAGTGGGAAGCTAACAAATTGGAAAGCTAGAAAATATTTTATGAGTGTTGTATTCTCCTTATTGAATTTGTAATCCTCCACCAGTTGTGTGACATGGTGTTGATGTCTCTAATGTTTTTGTGGAAAACATGTAGCATATTGTTATTTCCTGGCAAGTTGAGCTTGGGAGACTTGGTAGCTTGGTAACCTTCGACGACCGAGATTTTGCATCTTAAGAGGAAATGTAGTCGTTGATCATCGCACGCTTTCGTTTGTTGGTGGCCGCATAGGGAAGGCCAGCATGGTGGCACAACTAGGTTGGCATGCCATTGGAATGTCATGGTGGCGCATCTAGGTTGGCATGTTATTGGAATGGAACTCCTTGGCGCGGTTTGGCGTGACCAAACTAGGGTTTTGGGTCAAAGGTTACCATGTGTTGTCTAGTAACCTTGGACCTCTAGGATTTGCTCCTGGGATTGAAGGGCGATCGTTGATTGTTGCACGCCTTCGTTTTGGTAGCCGCGTAGGGAAGGACAGCATGGTGGTGCTGCTAGGTTGGCATGCCGTTGGCATGGCATGGTTCGGTGTGGCCAAACTTAGGATTTCAGGCCAAAGGTTACCATGTGTTGTCTGGTAACCTTGGATGGCTAGGATTTGCTCTTGGGATTGAAGGGGGACCGTTGATTTTCGCACGCCTTTGTTTTGGTAGCCGTGTAGGGAAGGCCAGCATAGTGGCACGGTATTACGGTGCTGCAAGTGACGCATAATGATGACGCATTACAGAGTTGCAGGCCAAGTCAGAGTTCCGCTGTAATGGCGCATTGCGAAGCCATAATAGCGGTATACTGTATAGACTATTAAGTGTCGAGAATGACATGACCCTGCAGGGCCAGTGAAGCAAAAAGGTAGCGCTACAATGTAAATACATTTGGCTAAGGAATGAAGCTTATTGACCGACACAATAAGGCTTCATTGAAGAGAATGCAAGACGAAGCCAAAGTGACAGATGCAACATGCGATGTTGGCATTAAGGCATATCCGTGGAATTGAGTTGGCCCAAACTCAAGGATGATGCAAGAGTGTAGAATATATCAAGAGTAGGTCTATGGCGTTAGTTCAAGGTTGTCCAAAGATTGAACAATGAAAACAAGTTAGTAATGCAAGAGTTGCATTGCTGTTGTCAAGCTAATTGGCGAAGTGAAGTATACGTGACGCATGAGTAACTAGAGTGAGCTTAAGGAGTTGGCCTCTAAAATTAAAGCCTGAAGAGTTTCCGTGCATTAGCTTAGAGTAATAAAAATGCAGGGCCAATAGGGATGTACGTTGGCGCAAGTCAGAATCCAGTAGGCCAAGACAAGTGGCGCAATAAGGCTCAAGTGACGGTTACAAGTTGGTTATGAACTTCACAAGCATGCCAATGACGCGTGATGAAGTAGAACGGTTATAAAGGAGTTTATAAACGTGGGAGAAGAGTTCTAACCGCAATAGAACATGTGTTGGACGATTGGCACAAGTTATGAGAGAACTGGTCAGTTGGCACAGTTATTGGCGGTTAACAGAACTGCTTTATGGGACAGATGGCTGTCCCATGCGTGTGTAACGGTTATGCACGGTTTGGCCAAGCAAAGATACTGTATAAATAGTCCTAAGGCATGGGAAATTTGGTAGCTAGCCTGTGTGAGAGTTAGCCTAACATATGTGAGAGTGAAGTTTGCATATGTGAGTGAACAAGAGAGTTTTTGTAAGACTTAGACTTGGTTCAAGGAGTGAACAAGTCTGTGTAAGTCCCCAAGTGGGCAAGTTTTGTATTTCTTCCCTTTTATGCAATAAAATGAGTTGGTTGTGTCATGTTCTAAGTGTTCTTGGTTGGCTGATTGTTGTTGGTAAAGTATGGCGTGAATTGAGTACATTATGGGGTGCATTTAATGAGTTTAGAGAAGTGAAAGAAGGATGTAAAGACTTCCGCTGTTAACCTGAAGTGTTGGCTGTTTGAAAAGGTGCAAACTTATAAGGCTGAAGTGCAAGTGGGTGAAGTTTTATTCACAGAACCATTGTGCTACCGGGTTACACTTTCGAAGAAAATTCCTAGGGCGTTTGAAGGTGTGACAATTCGGGTATCAGAGCTGTGTTTGGTGCATAGTTCCAGTGTATTTGTTGGATAATATACTAGTGATTCTTTCCCTCTAAAGCTATTTTCCTGTGAGCAAGTAAGTGGCGCATTATTTTCAGAATATTGCATTAGAAATGAGTTCTAATGGCATGATGATCGACGAAGAACTACCGGGTACGTTTGATCAACTTGAGGAGTTTGGAAATCTTGGTGATTTGGCCATAGACATGGGCTGTGATAGCCTTGGAAATCCTCTTGTTTCTGAAGATAAGGGAAGGATAGACCTACTTGAAGGAAGAACATCAGATTGGTTTAAAGAATTTGACGAAAGGGTAGGTGCAGTCGAGGACAAGGTGTCTGATGCAACCTTGTTAAATTGTGAAACCAATGATGAAGTGACTGAATTAAAGGTACAATTCAGTGACATAAAGACCATACTAACAAGCCATGCGAAGCAAATGTCTGAGGAAGTGGCAAGCATTCGCGGGTTAATCAGTAACGGCATGTTTGTAGGGGCAAACGTGCATGAAGAAAGCTCAAATCGAGTCTCCGAGCCAAGAATTTACGCAGGTTCCAGAAATGCTAGAGAAATTTAGAATTTCTTGTATGACGTTGAGGCATACTTTGAAGCGAATGAAACTAGGGAAGAACAAAAAGTAACTCGCAAGCAATTACCTTGGTGGTGATGCAAAGGTTTGGTGGAGAACTATGCTGCAAGAAGATGAAGCTGCTGGTTATACAAATCCAATGTCATGGGATGACATGAAAGATGGATTGAGATGTCAGTTCTGGCCGAGCAATGGTGCTTGGTATGCAAGAGAAAGTTTACGTAGGCTGAAAATGATGAGTACACCACATGCCTATGCTGAAAACTTCCTTGCATTGGTGCAAGAAGTACGTGGCATGAGTAAAGAAGATCAGATGTTCCAATTTCTGGCTGGTGCAAGTTCGAGTATAATTTCTGAACTTAAGAGGCGCAAAATCCAGAGTATCCAGATGACTATTCCAGCGGTAAGAGGGCTTACTAGTTGCACAATGACTGAAGATGTGCAAAGCTGTGAAGGTGAAGCCAAAAGGATGGAAAAATCTATAGGCAGTAAGCGCAAGCATGAACTGAAGGAAGATGAATTATTCCCTTCAGCCCGGAAGTATAGGGGATGCTTCATTTGCAAAGGTTTACACTTCGTTAGAAGCTGTCCACTCAAGGCACAACTCAATGCATCAGTTGGGAATGACTATGGGGGTCATTCTAGCAAAACTCATGGGGGCCGAAGTGATGGTTCAAGGAAGGGACCACGCAGCGAAGTTGTCGCTCACTTCGACAAAGAAATAAACTAAACTAAGAACAAGAATAAGTGTTGTTGTCTCCATTGACAACACTTTAATGCCAAAACAAGAGTGTTTGTGGCCTTGTTCTATGTAGCTTTAGTTGTTGGTTGATGCAAACTCTCTGTGTAGAGTTTGGTTGTACAGACTTTTATCTGAGTCTTCAAGTTTGTATATACTTTGCTTTGGTGTAAGCGAGTTGATTTGTTAATGAAGTTTTAGCTTTCCAAAAGAGATCAGTTGATGATCAATCATGTAATGGTACATGGTCTTGTTATGTAAGAGCAGTAATGAACGAGGGTGTTTTCGTTTATAAAGTCTTGCCTCTTTATTTACGATGTAAAGCTAGTTCATTGGGAGATGCTTCAAGTAGCATACTTAGCCTAACGTATGCAATAGCAAGACAAGTTGAAAGCTAATAAGCAAAGCATAGGACAGGGGTCCTAGTTGACGTAGAAATGATGTTGTTGTTTGGGGATTGCGAAATGGCACGACGGCAAATGGGCAGCGACAGTGCAAGCAATGCAGCAAGTAAGAAATCATTTTATCAACAAGCATGAGTTGGTTAGAACTCATGGCCTTAGAGAAAGACACACACACTTTCCAGGAAATTAGCAATGCAGTTCAAAGAAATATTTGGAGACATATTGGCTTTGAAGGCATAGCATGTGGACAGCTAAAGGGTTAGCTAATGATATGTCCAAAGAGATAGTTAGTCACAGTTTTAAATGGGCTGTGCAACTCAATAGTTTTGTTGTATGGAAGTTAAGCAAAGAAAACTCACCATTCCAGTTCAGGTATGCAAAATGGCATAAGTATAGAGTTTATACTTGGTGGCCACATTCATAGAAATGATTTCTTGAATGTTATTTGCATAATCAGAGTTTGGTGAGGCATGAAGTGTTGAATTCGGGTGTCTAATGCAAAGAGAACCCATATTCACTTTGTGACGTGCTTAATGAGGAGCGTGAAGAACAACAGTTCAACGACGGGTCATCGACAAAACTGATTGAAAATGAAGCCAAGTCGTTTATAAGTCCTTGTCACGTTGAGTGGAGGCAAAGTCGGAAAGCGATGGCAATGATCATGATGATCCAATTGAGAAGAATCACTCAATGCGTACACTTAGGCGCAAATGATTCATGCGAAATTCAAGTACAATTTAGGGAATTGGAAAGAAGGATTTCGAAATTGCATTTGGGTGTTGATATACGGTTGTAGTGGAAGTTGGGACGTATGCGCAACGTGAAAACAACAGTACAAGTCAGTAGGATCAATAGCAAAGCAGTGAAGCTAAGTGGTGGCATGTGGTACTAGGCATAAAGTTTTGGCACGAAGGAATGCTAAATAAGTTTGCTGAATTCTGAGTGGCTTAGAAGTGTACAAGGCCTAAGAAAAAGTATGTTGAGTATACTTGGTTGCGTTCAACGAGGGCGTTGAATGGATTAGGTGGGGGAGGTCTATTACGGTGATTCAAGTGACGCATAATGATAAAGCGTTACAGAGTTGCAGGCCAAGTCAGAGTTCCGCCGTAATGGCGCATTGCGAAGCCATAATAGCGGTATACTGTATAGACCGTTAAGTGTCGAGAATGACATGACCCTGCAGGACCAGTGAAGCAAAAAGGTAGCGCTACAATGTAAATACATTTGGATAAGGAATGAATCTTATTGACCGACACAATAAGGCTTCATTGAAGAGAAGGCAAGACGAATCCAAAGTGACAGATACAACATGCGATGTTGGCATTAAGGCATATCCGTGGAATTGAGTTGGCCCAAACTCAAGGATGATGCAAGAGTGTATAATAGATCAAGAGTAGGTCTATGGCGTTAGTTCAAGGTTGGCCAAAGATTGAACAATGCAAACAAGTTAGTAATGCAAGAGTTGCATTGCTGTTGTCAAGCTAATTGGCGAAGTGAAGTATACGTGACGCATGAGTAACTAGAGTGAGCTTAAGGAGTTGGACTCGACAAGTAAAGCCTGAAGAGTGTTCGTGCATTAGCTTAGAGTAATAAAAATGTAGGGCCAAGAGGGTTGTACGTTGGCGCAAGGCAGAATCCAGTAGGCCAAGACAAGTGGCGCAATAAGGCTCAAGTGACGGTTACAAGTTGGTTATGAACTTCACAAGCATGCCAATGACGCGTGATGAAGTAGAATGGTTATAAAGGAGTTTATAAACGTGGGAGAAGAGTTCTAACCGCAATAGAACAAGTGTTGGACGATTGGCGCAATTTATGAGAGAACTGGTCAGTTGGCACAGTTATTGGCGGTTAACAGAACTGCTTTATTTGACAGATGGCTGTCCCATGCATGTGTAATGGTTATGCACGGTTTGGATAAGAAAATCTACTGTATAAATAGTCCTTAGGCATGGGAAATTCGGTAGCTAGCCTGTGTGAGAGTTAGCCTAACATATGTGAGAGTGAAGTTTGCATATGTGAGTGAATAGGAGAGTTTTTGTAAGACTTAGACTTGGTTCAAGGAGTGAACAAGTCTGTGTAAGTCCCCAAGTGGTGAAGTTTTGTATTTCTTCCCTTTGATGCAATAAAAGGAGTTGATTGTGTCATGTTCTAAGTGTTCTTGGTTGGCTGATTGTTGTTGGTAAAGTATGGCATGAATTGAGTGCATTATGGGGTGCATTTGATGAGTTTAGAGAAGTGAAAGAAGGTCGTAAAGACTTCATTGTTAACTGAAGTGTTGGCTGTTTGCAAAGGTGCAAACTTATAAGGCTGAAGTGCAAGTGGGTGAAGCTTTATTCACAGAACCATTGTGCTGCCGGGTTACACTTTCGCAGAAAATTCCTAGAGCGTTTGAAGGTGTGACACACGGCTAGGTTGGCATGGCATGGTTTGGCGTGGCCAAACTTAGATTTTCGGGCCAAAGGTTACCATGCGTTGTCTGGTAACCTTGAATGGCTAAGATTTGCTCCTAGGATTGAAGGGGGACCGTTGATTATCGCGCGCCTTCGTTTTGGTAGCCACGTAGGGAAGGCCAGCATGGTGGCGTGGCTAGGTGCATTTGGCATGGTGGGGCCAAGGGCTTGGAATATGTCTTTGGTACATGGTGCGGCTAGCATGGCTAGGGCCAAGGCAAGGTGCAGTTTGGCTTGGCATGGTGGGGCCAAGGGTTTGGAATTCCGTTGGCATATGGTGCGGCTAGTATGGCTAGGGCCAAGGCAAGGTGCGGTTTGGCTTGGCATGGTGGGGCCAAGGGTTTGGCACGTCGTTGACACATGGTGCAGCTAGCATGGCTAGGGACAAGGCAAGGTGCGGTTTGGCTTGTCATGGTGGGGCCAAGGGTTTTGCATGCCGTTGGCACATGGTGCGGCTAACATGGCTAGGGCCAAGGCAAGGTGCGGTTTGGCTTGTCATGGTGGGGCCAAGGGTTTTGCATGCCGTTGGAACATGGTGCGTCTATCATGGCTAAGGCCAAGGCAAGGTGCGGTTTGGCTTGGCATGGTGGAGCCAAAGGTTTGGCATGCCGTTGGCACAAGGTGCGGCTAGCATGACTAGGGCCAAGGCAAGGTGCAGTTTGGATTGACATGGTGGGGCAAAGGGTTTGGCATGCCGTTGGCACATGGTGCGGGTAGCATGGCTAGGGCTAAGGCAAGGTGCGATTTGGCTTGGCATGGTGGGGCCAAAGGTTTGGCATGTCGTTGGCACATGGTGCGTCTAGCATGGTTGGCATGCCTTGGCGCGGTAGGTGTGGTTGGAATGGTTTGCCATTGGCATAGGGGTGCATCTAGCATGGTTGGCATGCCTTGGCGCGGTGGGTGTGGATGGCATGGTTTTCCATTGGCACAGGGGTGCGGCTAGCATGGTTGGCATGCCTTGGCGCAATGGGTGTGGCTGGCATGGTTTGCCATTGGCACAAGGGTGCGGCTAGCATGGTTGGCATGCCTTGGCGCGATGGGTGTAGCTGGCATGGTTTGCCATTGGCAGAGGGGTGTGTGGGAATTATGGTTTTGGCCTATCGAAACCCTAATTAGTAATTAATTAAAAAAAAGTACCCTGGTAATTTTCTCGTAGACATATTAAAGGGTACAATAAATGCATTCATTGGAGCTATTATTACTCGAACCCTATGACGTCAATGCCTTGCCTAGGGTTTTACGATTTTAACCCTAAGCTAAAACCACCATCAACAATGGCATATTCCACATTTTTATGAAAATAATTTGTTTCCGAATACATCGTGTTTGGATAGTGAGAAGAAAATCTCATTTCAGTAATCATATTCTCTGTAGAGAGGGAATCCTTAACACACCGCCCCCATCAATCTTGAATTCCTTCATATTTTAGGAATCATATTTTGTTCGCACTCTATTCCTATTTACCAAACATGGAAATATAATTATATTCATTCGAAAGTCATTCATTTCCTCCAAAGCAACGTTAAGACAGTGGACTAAAGTGTTGTTTGAAACCGACTCATGTGCTTCATGAAGAGCCCGACATAAGCTCCTTAGTATATCTCGTAAATGATTACAAAAATAAAACAAAGAATGCCCCCATATTCCTTTACGCAATATACACCATAATTATCGAGAAGGAAACCAAGAGGCAGATGGTCTTGCAAACTATGCAGTCGACGGAAGCCAAACATCAAATAACTCGACCACAATATAGGCTGGGACCAGGCTATCCCACATTTCATTAATCAGATACTCTTAAGTGACTTTATGTGTATCAAATTTTCACGTGTAATAACAATATAATTTATTTTTATAATACACATATAATTTATTTTTGTAATAACAATATAATTTATTTGTAAACTCCTTTCTATTGATGATGATTAATAAAGGTCTTTTCCGTTAAAAAAAAAAAACATTAAGGAGTTATTGAGGAAACTAGTAAATTAGGTTATAAGATGGTGGGAGTTATTGAGGAGAACTAGTAAGATCTTAGGTTATGAGATGGTCGGAAAGTCAACAACAACTTGCCGCTTGAGGTCAATAACTTCGATTTGGAATACTTGCCCATAAGAGGGTCATTCTATTCTTCACTCAAAATTCTAACACAAACCAAATTTCCGCTTATTTTGTTGGTAAAAAGATTTCCTGTTTTTTCAAACTCAAACATCCATTAGTATCATCACCCAATAATGTTACCAGGCTGACCCCAAATTTAAAGATTGTCGAGCCTCACCCTTTAACCATCTTACTTTTTTATCTGTTCGGTAACTTTCAAAAACCAAATTTACCGAAGACAAATTTACTGTCCACCACCACCACAACATTATTACCATAGAAAAAACCCTAAAAATCATATAAAACGCCTCTTATTTCCTTTTCTTTTCTTCTTTCGAGAGAGAGAGTTGGAATTGGAATGGTACAACCAGATTCGAATTCTCGCACCCAACTTTCTCCGAAACAATAAAGAAATTATAAAATTTGGGGGTTCTAGGTTATAAATTTCATCTTCTTCGTTTCAATATCTCTATACGATTTATCAATCAAAGGTAAAATTACTTATCCTACAAATTTTCTCTCTATCTTTTCATTGATTCATGAAATTTTTCTGAGCTTAGCTTTTTTTCTTTTTTTCCTGCTGGTAAGATGAAATTTTACAAGTATATAGAAATTCTGCTGTTTAATCTGGATAAATTTCTAACTGAATCTGGATAAATTTCGAACTGTATTCAGCTACGTTTTGCTTAGATTTTCTCAAACCCTAACTTAACTTTCTCTTATCCTAAACCCTAGCTTAAATCTGGGGACACGACATTCCGAATTTATTCTTTCGGGTTAAAATTAGGGCAGAATTTCTTAATATTAGCTGCTTAGACATATTACTATCGATTGGTGTCACTATTTATTAGCTGAGATTGTGTGGTTTACTGATAATCTAGGGACGCACCATTCTAAAATTTATTCTTCGGGTTAAAATTAGTGCAGAATTTCATCAATATTAGCTGCTTAAACCTATTACGATCGATTGGTTTCATTGTATTAGCAGAGATTGTGTGATGTATTGATAATCTTTGTTATGGGTCACCGGGCTAGTTAGTTAGTAATTGCTTTGAAATACATTGAGTTGCGTTCTAATGAATTGGTGTTGTTCGAAGCAGGTCACATATATTGGAATCCATTTAGCCTGCAGCTGAAACGAAACAAATTAGTTAGGGAAGAAATTCAGAAGAAGGAAAGCTTGTGGGCGCACACTGCGCGTGCGTGCCACACCCCTAGTATCTGTAAGCTAACTTTACAGGTATTCAATTCTACTCATTCTTTTTTCTTTCTGCCTCGTGACATATAGCATTCTCATAACTTTCAGAATTGTAAAAACAGTACACTAGACTTTCTTAAACTTGTTATCTCCACTGATCTCATAGGAAACCGCTTCATAAGCTCCTGGTATAGTTGGAGATCAGATTCTTAATTTCAGCATATGCTTGTGATATTTGTTTGTTTCTTTTGAGAGTATCTCTGTTCCACATTGAAGGGTATTGTTTTCAAACATAAGGTGTTTGTTACTGTATATTATCTTCTAGTGAAACTTTTTTGTTTAGTATGTGATAATCATGAATGAGTGTAATGACTACCCCAGTGTTTCCTTTCTGAACAATTTAACTTCAGATGCAGAGTTATGATACCATGTTTACTTATAAAAGTATTTGCACCGTTTCAATAAACTATTCAATTTTTCAGGTATGTCAACCACTGAGGCTTCTTCGGCTTCGTTAGGACCTCGATATGCAGCCGAGGATCCGAGTCTTCCAAAACCATGGAAAGGATTGATTGATGGAAGTACTGAACTTTTGTATTATTGGAATCCTGAGACGAATATTACTCAGTATGAGAGGCCAGCTCCTGTGGGCGTGGCTCCTCCATTATCTTCTAGTCAACCTCCATCTGTTTCTGTACCACAAATTTCTGCTGTACCCATGACCCAGACAGTGCAGTCTAGTGCCGTGATGGTTCAGCAAGTTCATCAAATGGCGTATACACAGCAACAACAGGGACAACATGTATCGAATGACCTGCAACAACAGACTCACTATATGTCGCAGCAACAGCAAGGTCCACAATTGGGTCAAGCTCAAGGAATGCAACATGATGCACAGATGATGCAACAACAGATAAGGCAGCAAATGGCACATCAGCCAGTGCATAACGTGCCACAACAACAAGCATCACAGCAACCTGCACAGCATCAAACACAGCACGCGCCTCAACACCAATTTCTGAATCAACAGCCACAGCAGATGATGTATCAGCAAAGTCTCTATGGGCAACAACTTCCACAGTCGCAGCCCCAGCACACCGCAAATCAGCAAGGACAGCAATATCCGCCTCAACAGCGGCAGCAATTTCCTCCTCAACAAGGGCAGCAATTTCCGTCTCAACAAGGGCAGCAGTTTCCGTCTCAACAAGGGCAGCAGTTTCCGTCTCAACAAGGGCAGCATTCAGGGTATCCTGTGAGGGAGCAAGATGAGTTTCAACACCAACAAGGAAATCAAATTGGTTTTTCTGGGTCTCAATCACAGCAGGGTGGCTCATCCCTTCACAACCCTCAGGCTGAAAGCCACTCTACTCATACTCCAAATATGAGTTATCATGCGATAAACCAGCATCAATTTAGTGGCTCTTCTGTTAATGTACCACAAAGTAATTCTTCCCGGGCTCAAGCTCAGCAAACTGGAACAGATTCAGTGCATTGGCAACAAATGGGTGGACCCATGGTTCATAATCAGATGGGGCAACCAAATTTGCATAATCAGCAACCAAGTGGGAATCCTATTGGGATGAAGATGGGTTATGGAGAAGATCCACGTGGAAGAGATGGAAATGGGTCATATTTTAATGCTGACAAGGAGGGTTCCATGATGGTTTCTCAACAGCCAAAGATTGCTTCAATCCCTATGACCAGGAATCAACAGGTAGTGGTTTATCATTTTTTTCTTTGTGCTAGTCTGCTACCTCATTGTTTATTTGGACAATAGTTGTTTAGGATTACAGGAGAGTGCAAACATAACGTTGTCCAACAAGACAAGGGTTCATCAGTAGCATCTGCTTACTGGAAATGATTGTCTGCTAATCATTTCGGATGCATTCTTAGGATTTTCTGCTAATCATATCTAACTAATGTTGTTGGCTTTTATTTTCACCAGGATCCGAGGATTTCTCAAAATGTTGCACCCATTCGTGCTGGTGGATCGAATAATGGAGTTGGCCCCGCAGTCTCTCACATGTATAACCATGCTGGTGGTGGTAATGCATTTCCTAATAATACACCTACACGACCACCTCCAAACATGCTTGGCATGACAGATGCCACAAATCTTTCACCAGTAGACGCATACCTACGACAACATGAAGTTACTGCATCGGTCTGTTAGCCACTTAATCTATTTTATTTGTTTAATTTATCCGTTTTAACTTTTTCATGCGACTGTTGTGGATGGATTCAAGTGTCAGGGTTTTGCATAGTAGAATTTAGAACTGCATGTCTTCTATCTAATTTCATGTTTTATGCTGCTATACTTGCCTGTTTGGATCATAGTTAGTTACGAGCTCTGCTGAAAATGGCCATGTACAGGCATTGCCTGGGGAAACTATGGATACATATATGATGCTGAGTCAGGGACCTTTCTTCTAGTCAAATGCCTATTGAATGTAGAGAAGGGCATCCAATAGGTTTTCAAGAACTTATGACACAAGGAAGACTTATTCACTAGAAACTAAAGTCACCATGATATATTGCACACTGCTCGTTCTTAATAAACATTGTTTCATAAATATCATAAATAACAGTGTTTGTTCATTATGTTGCTGAAAGGGACACCAAAGCTTTGGGCCATGATCTTTTAGGGCGTAGTTTACGTATGAAGTCGCAGTCACCCTAATATCACAATCTTAGTGTCACTCATGAATATTCTAGTTGACTAATCAACCCTAGGAACACAATTGGTACTTGCTGATATTTTTTCTTGGAGGTAGTGCCTGGGGTTCCCTATGATTCATTGTCACTTTCTCCATGATTTTCTTTGTCTATCTCGATCATTATTTGTAGTTTTTTTTCCTGATCATTTGATCCATGCCTTCCTACTTAGAGTGGTTATGATTTATCGTCACTTTCTCATCGTTTCCTTGGCACTGTACCTCAGATTGGTATTTATCAGTTGTTATACTTTAAGTGTTGTTTTCTGTTCTGTATCTTTTTAATCTTTACTTTTGCATTGCTACTCTTACTAGTGTGATAACTTGAAACCTTTCCTTGTTATTACGTGAAATCCTGCTTGGATGGATCTTATCCAATGGTTTCTAACTTTGATTAATTACTTAGGGTGACAATGTTCCTGCTCCCTTCATGAGCTTTGAAGCCACTGGTTTCCCTCCGGAGATACTTAGAGAGGTAAGTTTTACTTCAACTGTGAACTTTTGATACACATTCTTGACTTTTAAGGCACTTTACTAGATTGCATTTGTAAGTAAGGTATACTCTTTCTGTTCAAACAGTATTTTCTCTTCTTCCTGGGTTATGTTTTTTTTCCTTCTTTTAGCATTCTAAAGTTTAAACTCATCTATTGTCGCTTGTCGCAGGTGCGATATTTGCTCCAGAAGAGGAGCATATGTCGTACGCTGCACTGCTATATGGACCCAATACAAGGCAACTGCTTTGTCTTTTAGGACAGCAGAATGTATGTTCGGTTCCTTTCTTTTCGACAATTTTTGAGAGGGTGGTTGGCCTTCGTCCAATTAGTCTGAAATGCCCCGCTTTTGCTGCCTCGAGTTGCTTCAGTAAGCAACCGTTGACACATGCAATTATTTTTGTAATTATTAGCTTTTTTGGAATCCTTAATAATGTTGATGTGTAGAAGTTATATCTAGTAAGTTGGTTACAACATTGGTGGGCATCTAGTGTTGCAGGATATACTCATGTGTCTCTTTTTTCTTTTCTTTTTTCCGATCCCCTTTTCCATTGCAGATACATCTTGCTGGTTTCTCTTCTCCAACTCCAATACAAGCTCAGACTTGGCCAATTGCAATGCAAAGTAGGGATATAGTAGCTATTGCTAAAACAGGTTCTGGTAAAACCTTGGGCTATCTAATGCCTGCCTTTATGCATCTGAGGAGGTGCCGAAATGGTACCCAAAATGGCCCAACAGTGTTGGTTCTTGCCCCGACTCGTGAGCTTGCCACACAGATACAGGATGAAGCTGTCAAGTTTGGACGATCTTCCAGGGTCAAATGCACAGTGAGTGATTTTGATCCTTGCACTAGTGTGATTTTTATTGTTTAGTACTATGGGAATGCTGAATATTGTTATATGATCTACGTTCCTGTTCAGTGTTTATATGGTGGAGCTCCAAAGGGTCCCCAGCTTAGGGACTTAGAGCATGGGGTTGACATTGTTGTTGCAACCCCTGGTCGGCTAAATGATATCCTTGAAATGAAAAAGATCGACTTCCGTCAAATTTCTCTGCTTGTGCTCGATGAGGCAGATCGAATGCTTGACATGGGTTTTGAACCTCAAATCCGCAAGATTGTGAATGAGATTCCTCCACGCCGGCAGACTCTTATGTACACAGCAACCTGGCCTAAGGAGGTCAAAAGAATAGCAGGGGATCTTCTTGTTAATCCTGTTCAGGTGAACATTGGCAATGTTGATGAGCTAGCCGCAAACAAAGCTATCACACAGGTAACTTATATGGACTCTTCACAATACTTACATAGGCTAAGCCAATCAATCTGCACTATCCTAAGTCCAGTCTGTTTGATCTTCCTTTACCCTACCTTGGTTTCCACTTGTTAAGTTTTGAAATCTTTTGTCGTTGATTAGCAGTAAAAGTTATAACTAATACTGCATGAAGTTTCATGGTTCATCATGGACTTCTCTATTCATTTCATTTGTTAAAGGGTTCCATTATCTGTCACTTTACGAAGTTTCTCTTTTCAATATGATTTCAATTAGCTTTCATGTATTTTCTTGTATCTCTAAAAATATCATTTTATTTGTAATTTGCAGTATGTTGAGGTAGTCCCACCAATGAACAAGCAGAGGCGTTTGGAGCAGATTCTACGATCTCAAGAACGTGGTTCCAGGGTCATTATCTTCTGTGCGACCAAGAGGACATGTGACCAACTTGCACGCAGTATTGGCCGTAGCTTTGGCGCTGCTGCAATTCATGGAGATAAATCTCAGGGGGAAAGAGATTATGTTCTGAACCAGTTTAGGAGTGGGAAATCCCCTATTTTAGTTGCCACTGATGTTGCTGCTCGGGGACTTGACATTAAAGATATTAGGTTACTTCTTATTCTGTGTATTAGATTTTGGTTGCTATATTTATCTTGTTTACCAATTGCCAATTCACTTAGGTTATCAATGGTCTTTAGCTTTCAAAAAGTAACAATTTGGTGTTCCCCAGGGTGGTGGTTAACTATGATTTTCCAACGGGAATTGAGGATTATGTTCACCGTATTGGAAGAACAGGCAGAGCTGGTGCAACTGGGTTAGCATATACCTTCTTCTGTGATCAAGATCGCAAGTATGCAGCTGATCTTGTAAAGTTGTTGGAGGGGGCCAACCAACAAGTGCCACCAGAAGTGCGCAACATGGCCGGCGGTGGATCGAGTTTTGGCAATGCACGCCCGGGGATGAATCGTTGGGATTCTGGTGGTGGTGGTGGACGGTTCGACTCTGGAGGTCGTGGTGGCATGAGAGATGGTGGTTTTGGTGGCCGAGGTGGTGGCATGAGAGATGGTGGTTTTAATGGTCGTGGTGGTATGAGAGATGGTGGTTTTGGTAACCATGGTGGTGGAAGAAACGATTTCTTTGGTGGGCGTGGAAACCGTGGTGGTAGAGGATTCTCTGGTCCTGGCGGTGGAAGAAATGACCGTGGACATGATCGTTATGACAATATGGATGGGCGAGGGCGCTTTAACAGCAGGAGGGGAATTTCAGATGGTAGGAGTAGGGGAAGAAGTTACAGTAGGAGTTACAGTCCAAGTCCTGATAGAGTTCGTACATGGGATTATAGCAGCAGGCGAAAAAGTCAAAGCAGGAGCCGAAGCAGAAGCCGGAGCCGGAGCAGGAGCAGGAGCAGAGGTAGAAATAGAAGTAGAAGTAGCAGAAGCAGAAGCCGCAGCTGGACTCGTAGCCGTAGTAGGAGTCGTAGCCGAAGTCACAACCGTAACCCTGATAGAGTTGAGAAGTCAAATGGAGAAAACACCAAACGAGATAATGAGGCTCCTGCACTAGAAGAACCCATGTCCCCAGGCACACAAGGGGAACCACTCTCTGTGCCAGTAACAGAAGCAATTGAGCCCACGGCTGCTGATATTCTTCCTACTGCTGAGAGTGATAATGTCGAAAACATGGCTGCTGATCTTCTTCCTATTGGCGAGAACAGTAATAATTTTGATTCCATGGCTGCCGATCTTCTTCCTATTGCCGAAAGTGACAATTATGATCCCACAGCTGCTGAGGGTAATAATGTTGAAGCCACAGCTGCTGATCTTCCTCCAGTTACTGAGAGCGATAATGTCGAGCCCCTGGCTGCTGATCTTCCTCCTGTTTCTGAGTGATAATTTCTCCAGCTAAATTCAACCCTATTGAACTTTTTATCCCGAGGAAGAGAAAAATCTTCCTCCTTGCTACAAATTGATACCTAGAAGAAGGTGGATTGCTCTCAACTTCTCTTGGGTTTATCATTATTTCCTATACAATTGTTTTTTCACATGTAAACTCTGCTCAGACATATCTTGAAATTTTGTAATTCAACCATTTTTAATATCCAATGAACTTATATAAACCATCTAATTAGTATTACCAGAATTACAAAGTAATCCTCTATGCAAAATATAACTCCTCCTGTTTCATGAAAAATGATATTTTCAGTATTTCAGTTTGTCACGTCCAATGTTAAATCCATATATGTAGCTTAAGAGCATCCACAATCAACGACTATAACCAAAATTTTGGTCGAAAAACCGGACGCAGTGGAAGAAGTAAAGATTAAAAACTAGACCAAATACCAAACCATATTTGGTCTTAAATTTGGTTTTGGTCGAGCGTAATTTAAAACTATGCCCGACATAAGACGCAAATATTAGTTGCGTTTGGGGTGGGGCGCAACTTGAAGTTACGTTTGAATGGAGCTTAACTTGAAAATTCGTATGAATTGAATTGGGGCGTAACTTTAAATTACTCCTGGAGTGAAGCGTAACTTTAATATGTGCTTGGAGTGGGGCGTAATTTTAAATTACGCCTGACTAAATTTTACTCTATAACCATGGCGTAACACCACAGACTAAACCTAAATTTTTGAATTTTTTTTGGTTTTTTGGTCTTTGGATATGGTCGCACCACTGCAGTTGCTCTAAGTTTATATATAGAAGAAAAAAAAATCCAAGAGCATAGCTTTCATCTTAGCTTTTTATGAAAAACTCCCCGTTCAGGAAGATTATACTTTCTTACAAATTTCTCAATTTTTACCGAATATGAAATTATCACTTTTCCTAAAACGGAATATCACTCTTCCTCAAACAAACTGAAAAGGTGAAATATTATTTTCAAGAGCAAACCAATTGTAGCATCTCCACCGGAAAGGGATACCGATACACCGTCGGCCAAAAAAACTAGTCTGAAAACTCTTATAACAAGGGCTTTTTAGTATATAAGCCTGACCACTTTCGTCAACCCTAACTCCTTATCTTCTTCTTCATCCCCAATATGTTCTGTTTTCTGCGCCGTACTCTGTTTCAATCAAGAAACTGTAATGGCTTCAGATCCGTTTCCTCCACCGCCACCGCCACCACCACTTCCCCCTCACCCTCCACCTACGTGGTAATTACTTTCTTGATGGATTCATGTGGATTATCAGAAGAAGAAGCAATCTCCGCATCAAAAAAGGTAAATTTCAACACAACTACAAAACCAAATTCAGTCATAAAATTACTCAAACAATACGGTTTCACTCAGCCCCACATTACAAAACTCATCAATAAACGCCCCACCTTCCTCCAATCCGATCCTGAAAAAACTTTAAAACCCAAATTCGATTTCTTCAAATCCAGAGGGTTTTCTGGGTTTGACATTGCCAAGCTCACATCTACTGACCCATCACTTCTTATAGCTAGCTTAGAGGATAAATTAATCCCATTCTTTGATATTCTTAGAGGAATTGTTCATACTGATCAGAATGTGATTACAACGCTGAGACGCAGAGCTTGGTTCTTCGGAAACTATGTGTTAATGGAGAATATGTTGGTTAACATTGAGGTTTTGAAAGAAGAAGGCGTTCCTGAATGCAATGTGTCTAAATTTCTTATCTCCCGGCCGAGGGTGCTGACAATGGAGACCGGGAAATTTAAAGAAGTTGTTGAAGAGCTTAAATCAATGGGTTTCGATACATCCAAGACTGCGTTTCTCGTCGCGATTCATGCGATTTCTGCGATGAGTAAATCGACCTGGGAGATGAAGGTTGGTGTTTATAAGACATGGGGTTGGTCTGAAGATGAGATTTTGACAGCATTCAGGAAATGTCCTTACTGTATGATGGCTTCTGAGAAGAAGATTAATGGGGTTATGAGTTTTTTAGTGAATGAAATGGGGTATGGTGCGCAGTCTATTGCTCAATGTCCTGAACTGTTTACTTATAATCTGGAGAAGAGGATTGTTCCGAGGTGTTTGGTTATTCGGATTCTGCGGTCCAAGGGTTTGCTTAAGCAAGAGTATAACATAAATACGATTGCTACGAAGTCTGACAAGGTGTTCTTGGAATTGTTTGTGACAAAGTTTGAGAAAGAAGCTCCTGAATTGTTGAAGGTGTATCATGGTCAGTAGAATTACATCGAAAAGTAAGAATTGGTGGGTTAGAATCTAGTCTCTGGTGGTTAATTTTGCTTCTTGGAACTGAAAAAATGTAAGGCGGGCCGAAGTTTTGATCCGGGCAATTGGAGTCTTTGAGGTTGTTCTGTGAAAAACAAAGGTGATGGATACTTTCTTGAACTCTTGTTGTTGTAGTATACAACTTATTCGATACATAAAGATAATATCTCACATTCCTAAACTTGTTATCAACTTGCTTCATTAGCTCTTAATTATACTCAAATATTGGATTCTTCGTGTCAGTTTCTGTATGATGCGTATGCAATTGCAAACCATAGTTTTTGAGTATCTATGTTCCATAATGAGCGTAATGCATACCCGGATCTTAACACAGTTCTAAATTGCATCAATGCCACTCCCCTAATCCTGTTTCTCCTTTGCATGTTTCTGCACCTAATCCTAATTTTTATGTGTCTGAATTTATTGATCGTGATACTAAGAGCTGGAAACCTGAGTTCGTTAATGTATTTTTCACACCTCGTAATGCTCAATCAGTATCCTTAGCACTAGAATTCCTCGTACAGGACATGATAGGCTCATCTGGCCATTTACTAAACATGGCCATTCTCTGTTAAATGAATCTGCATATTTCTGGCCAATCTGGTCACATACAAATCTCTGTGGAAGCTGAAAATTCTTCCTGAAATCCAGCGGTGTACCTGGAAGTGTCAGATAGATGTTCTACCTGCTAAGACTACTGACTTTAGATTTTGTCATGCAATATGTGCAACTTAGATACTCGTGAGTCTGCTGAGCATATTATCCTACTTTGCCCTTTTGCTCAAGCAGTATGGTCTCTTACTCCTTACAAGGATCAGATTTTCAAGATTCCAACATCAAGGATAAAGCTGTCACAATAGCCTGGTACATCTGGGGAGATAGATGTTCATTCATTTTACAGGATAAAACTCTACTGTCAGAATTGCCATGAAATTTAGTGTCTGATACTGAACAATTTATGAATTGTGATGATCTCCACCTGCTGGGTTGGACTCTGGGGCTGCAACCAGTAACTTACCTCATGACTGTATTATAGATGCATTCTTGATAAAAATACTAACCTTTCGGGCACTGTTCTGATCATGAATGATAATGCATGCAGGGAACTATCTTGGATGCAAGATCATCTCTGAAGTAGTTAAGGAATGCGGAAGAAGCTGAAAGCCTTGCTGTTCTAGAAGCTGTACTCTGCACAAGGGAGTTCATCCTACCTCTGGCCATCGAATGGTTTAACTGCAACATGTCAAATATGAAGACCTGGAGTCCGTCTTAGCTCTGACTGTAACATGTTATATATATGTTCAACAGATTTGATATACCATAAATTACAAATTGACATATGTACAGTTCTTTGTTGTGTCCATTCATTGAAATGATATTACAGAGAAAATTATATTACTGTTATGTACAATTTTCACTGTTACTTTTCTATCAGCTAAATTTTTTGATGATTTTATGGATCAGAGTCCCGCATCAATGCCACTCCCCTCTCCTCTGCCACTCCTTTCTATCCTTGCGATACAGATAAGCTCCGTCTCGACGAATCGACCACTGGCAATTACCACCGCAAAACCCGTTAAATCTGTTCCCTATTAACCCATTTGCATAGTAAACTTCAAACTTGCCGTCGTACCAACGGTGATTCCAGTGATGATCATACCAACGCATATCACACATAAAAAACGTAACACCAGGTATTACATGAAATTTCCAGTGCCATTCCTCCCCTTGATGCAGAATACGCTCACCTAAATCGTCATCATCGGAAAAGCAATGGTAATGCAGCATACGGTGACCTTCGATATCATTCTGTATGTGTACGACGACCGGACCAAACCGAATCGATGAACACTTGGAAAGTAAAACTGAAAACAACAGCACCAACAACAAGAAATTTATACTGCAATGGCTTCTGGCACCCATTTTTGAATCTTGAATGAGCATGCTGGCACCTTACGTACGTATATATATATACACAAATAATAATGGCATATTCACAGAAGAATCAGTATAATATACGCCAGACAAATGAAGGAAAATATATGACCGTAAATCCCTTTCATTAAACGATCAATTTTTAGATGCAAGAAATTATGACCGTATATATGCATTAAGTAAATTGCTGGTTTTAGAAATGTATTGTATGGTGTGAAATAAATTCACAGACCCATGAAAAATCACCACAGACTACACAAAGAAACATGGCGCCACAAAAACGTTCCACCGTCTGTTTCACTAAACATTCTTGTCTTAATCTAGATTCCAGAAGAACAATGAAACACTCAAAAACAACCTGTAAATACCATCACTCTCTCTAGAGCAAGGACACTGTCCGTAAGCAAAGGTAAAGTAATATCTGTCAACAAGCCTTTCTTAAAATTCTTGTTGTAATTCTCAAGGCCAAGATTCGACAACATGCATCTTGTTCTGGTGAATGCTGTGGAAAGACATGGGAAGCAGCAACCTGGCTTAGGGTTCCGAGAAGAGCACCCTGAGCAGCTCCATGTATTGCATTAATTGGACGCAATATAAACGGCATCTTCAACAGGAAAAGACTGTTTGGAAACCCAATCACGGTATCTATTTTCTAATTCTTTGAGCATGAGACAATACTGGTCCGATAGTAATTGTATATATCTTATTCAAAACACCAAAAATACGTACTTGGATCGATTTCACGTTCATATGTGATTGTTACGAAAAATATCCACAGTAGAAGTACTGCTGATCAATTACACTTGTAAGCAAACCCACGAAGACAAAATAAAACATGGGAAATAATTAAAATGGACCGTGCAGAGACCAACACAAAAGCAACAAATATTATAGTAGATCATCGACGGAAGTTGTTTGTTCTTGTTCTTCTGTTATAGTTCCAGTCAAGCACCGCAACAGAAGCACCAATTAAGACCACCACCATACATATAGTTACTGCAGATGTCCACATCAACCACATTGTCGGCGCCATACGTCTCTGCGCAATGATCTACACACCCAAAATTGGGGATCGGATCACTGTTGCAGCCGATCTGATTCCAGAAGCCCAAGCCGCATCCTTGGAAATCAGGGGCCACGTCCCAATCACCAAGAATAGTTTTCCCGATGCATTGATAACCGGCTATGCATGGAAAGGCCTTGGTGACCCTCCCTCCATTGATCAAACGAACACCTTGTCTGTAAATTTATTATCATGGTTATACAAAAAAGCTTTTGTTAGCCAGAAATATATATATATATATATATATATCAACTTAACGATCAGAAAAAAGATGAACAACTTACTGATGAGAATGGAGCAACAGGAAAGCCAACAAAAATAAAGCGTGAGTCGACAAACGAGAAGAAGAAATGTTTGCCATGATAAACTTATTGATTGCTATAACACTACTTATTTATGATTTCACTTCAAATATTTGGGCTCTATTTATAGACGGATACAAGTACACCCCATTTTTCTCATAAATCTCAGATAAGCGCATCACAAATTAGGTTAAGAGAACCTTTTATCGTGTATTAATTAATGCACCTCTATTATTACTGTTTTCTTTTTAGTTTGCAATTTTGCAGGTACGTAATACTCCAGCATTAGCGCGAAGAATCTGTTACCCACGTGATCCCGTTTCAAATTATTAAGCAACCATTGACTTTGATGAATTATGTATAAGAATTTGCGGTTCTTATGTTTTGTGGTGTAAAGCCGGCTGTATATCAAGCAGTAGTTAGATCAACATCAATTACCTTATCGTACGTAGTCTGAACATCTAGCGTTTACTAAACTAAACAATACTCCCTCCGTCCCACTATTAAGTGACATAGTTTAAGTTTGCATAATTTTTAAGGCAAATAAGGAAATGAGTACTTTTAAGTATTTTTTACAATTATACCCTTTATGGATAGTAATTAGTGAAATTTAGAAATGATTTATCTCTCAAATTACTCCACGGATGTTCGCAAACTTCATACCATTGAAAAACATTTTAAAACACCTACGTAACGAATATAAACAAACCTATCAAATTATGCATATTTCTTATATTTTTTATAATTAACTAAAAGGATAATTTTAGAAATATCTCTTTATTTAGTGATATAGGTCACTTATTAGTGGGACAAAATCTAAAATCAAATAGGTCATTTAATAGTGGGACGGAGGGAGTATTTTTTTTCTTCATAAATCTCATATAAGCGCATCTGAATTTAAAAATGGATTATTAATTATGTTAAGAGAATTTTTCATCGTGTACTAATTAATGCACCTCTATTATTACTCCATCCGTCCTAGTCACTAATGGAGGATATTATAGCTAGTAAGAAAATTTATAGTTAAGGTATTTTGTCGATTACTATTTGAAGTATTTTTTCATCTTGTGAACCATAAAAATCAAAAATTTGGAGCCCCTATAATAGGAGTCTAACAATAACCGAGTTCAAAGTTATATCAAACAAATTTTGGGATGGGCCTTACTCCGCCGCACCCCAAGCTAGCAGGGGGTAATTATTTGTGTGTGTTGGTTTATATTGATGTTTGTTTTTTAAAGAAAAACTTAGCTATAAATAGATAAAGAATTACACAGGGTCAATTTGGAGGGTTGGCAACCTAGCAAAAAGGTGGGCACCAACACCTCTATGAATAACAACTCCTAATCTATGAAATAAAAAACTACTATGACTAGTACATTCATCAAGATTAGCTAAACAATTCTTAAGACTTTACAAAAACACAACAAAATCCGCACCAAGCTCTCTAAGGTAGTGAAGGCCAAAACCCCCCAAACCATAACCATGAGCTGCACATTTCTTCAGATATTTGTTACGTTCACGCAAAAAAACATTGGTGATGGTTTGTCTTAGCTTAAAAACAACACCCGCACCAGTGGTGAAAGGTGAAACACCAGTGCAATCTAGACACACATCCTGGCCATTTTCCCAGCTATAGACAAAGATGTCAGCAGGTCTCAAAGAAGTACCGTCTGAAAGAAGGCCCAGAGACACCTCCTTCCTAGTATGAACACCAGCCTTGTAACACATATCACTACAAAACAGAGGGCCTTTAGTGACGGTTTAAAAACCGTCACAAATAGCAAAAACACCGTCACAAATCTGTCTTTGTGACGGGCGAAAATCCGTCGTTACTACTGGGGTCACAAATGTTTTTTGTGACGGTTGAGAACATTTGTGGCGTTTGGTAAACCGTCGCAAATAGTTATTCTATTTGTGACGCTCAGTCAAACCGTCAAAAGTCATTTTTCTCCGATTACTACAGCCGTCACTGGATTTTTCTGTTGTGACGTTTACAAACCGTCACTAATATATTAATTATTGGTGGCTGGTTTTCGCCGACGTTCACCGGTCATCTGTCTCCGGCGACAGATTTTTCCTTTCCCACAAAAAATAAAAAGATTTTTAAAACTCACATCATTCACACTACTAGATAACCTACCATTGCAGAATTCTTATACCATTCATAATTTTTATACCATTCTTAACAAAGTTTTACATTGATGCACTATATAAACAACAGTAAGATGTTTCATTGTTTAAAAAACATAATTCTGGTCAACAAAACAACACCCAGAAAGTTCAAAAAGATGGTAACTAAGATTATCAACACCCAAAATGCATGTGCAATGAGTTAGGGACATGATAAAAACACACCTGATGGCATGAAAACAAAGAGAGAGATCCCATTCCCTTGTATTAAAAAAAAAACAAGCACCTGAGTCGCCAGAGTTATATGTAAGTAGTATATTAGTCAAGCATCTATGCGTTAGTCGATGGGGTAATAGTGTTGTCAGTTCCCAGTTCATGATGCCCAACAAGTGCCTCCAGTTCAGCTCTCCGTTGCACTACTGCTTGAAGTTCAGTCGGTGGGGTAACAGTGTTGGCAGTTCCCAGTCCATGATGCGCAACATGTGCCTCCAGTTCAGCTATCCGTTGTGTTGCTGCTTGAAGTTATGCAACAGTATTCTCCAATTGTTGTCTTAAGGTTCAAAACTTCAGCATTTGGGTCAGTGGTAGGATTGGTGGATGATTCTTCACCCCAATATTTCATTGGCTTCATACCATTGCCTAGATAGTGAACACGATCACCTTTATCTCGTCCTAGCACTTGGGAAACGTTGCACTACTGCTTGAAGTTCAGTCGGTGGGGTAACAGTGTTGGAAGTTCCCAGTCCATGATGCGCAACATGTGCCTCCAGTTCAGCTATCCGTTGTGTTGCTGCTTGAAGTTATGCAACAATATTCTCCAATTGTTGTCTAAGGTTCAAAACTTCAGCATTTGGGTCAGTGGTAGGATTGGTGGATGATTCTTCACCCCAATATTTCTTTGGCTTCATACCATTGCCTAGATAGCGAACACGATCACCTTTATCTCGTCCTAGCACTTGGGCAAAAGCATCATGTCATCCTTGTAGCACAATATCAGAACCTGGTTGGCAAGCTTGGATCTCTACTTCCTCCATTTCCTTCTACAGAAATCTCAATTACAAGAGCAAATGCTTAAGCAATCATATGTAAACAAATTCAAACTTGATTAATAATAAATCAAAAGTACATATAAGTTTTGCAGCCAATTCTGGATCCATCAATACTTCATATGGGTCTTCAGTTTTCTTCTTTTTAATATGGGTTGCACCAAAGACTTGGTGACGTTTAGGACGCCGACCTAGTTTCTTTACCAGTTATATAAAGAATTCAAGAAGAAAATCAACATACATATAAAAATAATCAAAAGGAGGATAAACTTCACTATGAGTACACCACAATCAGAGCTGCAATTGAAGCAAATGGAATATGTGTTAACAGTTGAATTTAGCAGCATTTCGATAATACTGTAAACAAGCAGAAACATAGATGGTTCAAGATACGTAAATACAAATGAAAACACAACTTTTCAATGCTTATGGCCTGGACACTCTATTTGTCTCGTCTACTGTGTGGAAAGTATACCCTAAATACTAGAATACATTCCATCGGTATGCCAAGAGAACGTTTCAGGAAACCTAATAAATAGATACCCAGAATTGATCAGCAACCATGAGATATAACACCAAAGACAAAGTCCATCAAATTGATAAGAACCAAAACAGAAATACTTCGGTTGTTGCACAACAAAAGTTGGAAGACAGAGAATTAAGTGACCAAGTAATTGAGGAAGAACTAGCTTAACTAGGCATATAATCATTTATTTATTGAAATTATCACACACACGAAGAATTGGCTAATAAAACCAAAGATAAATCAAACACTGCAAACATGAAAATAAAATTGTAGTAATCTAGATGTATGTCTGTATAAAAAAAGTGATTCCTTTGTAAGATAATAGATAACATCATAGTTAATGAAGGTAAACTTATCGACCACCAGATTGTTACAGCAAAATCTAAGTTTGTCTTTCCAAAAGTGAGGGAGTCTCAAGGGGTCTAATCAAAATTCAACACTAGTAGGAATTGAGTGGACGTATACTAGTAAACACTTTACAAAGTGACTTAAATAGTATAAACCAATATATGTCATTAAACCTAATCATTAAGGAATATGCATATAGTCAGCCAAATAGTCATGTCCAATTCACTTGCCCATCTACTTGTAACCAGACAATAATAAAGTTATTTCTTAAGCCCGATAGATCATAGATGACACAAAACTTTCCACATAAATGACTTGTTTCGCTAAATCAAAGCATCTAATTCAAAACATTGTTACAGGACTTCAGAACATAAGCATTGTCAAAAAACTACTGGGAAGTTGCAACTCTTAACTATTCATATAAAATCGAACCCCAATGTGACTGATACCAGCCAATTTAGCATACATATGACCCTATTATTCTCATAATATAGTCTACAAGTGCACTATATGCAGCTGCCAAAGTGCTGAAGCAAATGAATGTGCCAATTATGACCAGCTTAAGAGCATACACATTTTCAAATTGAAAGGAGATCCTCCACTAGTAAACTCTCTGATATTGATTTGGTATAGAAACTTACCTCTGCTGCACACTTAGCATGTGGTTTAGAGCCAGTAGTATGGTGAAATTTTTGTTCTCCCTGTTTTCTTTGTTTATTTGGCATATTTCCTACACCAAATATAAGATCTTAAAATGTCAGGCATGCTTAATTATGAGACTTCTCATGAAAACAACAACAATAATGCTTACTTGTTTCTTTAAATCAGTATTCCAAACCTCAACGAGTACCCTCCACTGACTCTAATAAGAAAAGACATCATCAACATCTTATCGCATCCAGGGTATAACGGCTTCTTTGAATCTTCTAGAAACTTATAAAACTACGCAGCTGAACTATCACTTGGCATACCACTCATTTCTGCATCCAACATATCACCCATATCCTCATCAGCACACATTGGTATTCCATATGTATCTCGCAGCATTTCCGTAATGTCATCTCCAACCTCTTCGCCATTATTATCCATAATAACCTAATCCACATTGGTATTTTCAGCCCCCAAATTACATGGAAATGTTGTTCTGAACAATGATTTCAATAATTTTAACAAAAAAAGAACAGTAGGCAACATTCGACAAAGTCTTTTGTACTTTGTTCTTAAGAAGGAACCACTCACAATAAACATGACAGCTAATACGTAACTCAGAGATGAAAATGACTAATCTGACTGAATAATATGAATTACCCCATAAAGTCTCTCCAATGACACACATAAAAGGCAGTACACTTATTACATCAATCAAATGATAAGGAAATGTAAATAATGCAAGTAGATGTAAGGCTCTAGACACAAGTATTAATAGGATGCGAGAAGAATAAGACTATAAAGAATGGCAGTTGGGGTTCGGAAATAAAAGACTGGTAGGTTTCCAAGTAGTTGGATTTTTGTTGGTTCACTTTCGGGTAAAATCTTAGGAGAAAACTGCTTTGGTTTCAAGATTAAAAGTACACTACTTTCTATGAATGATAACAAAATGATGAATTCCCTGACTCCTATGGATGAGCAGCACTCCAGTAGGGATCAAAGTTGTTGGTAAAACATACCACAGTCCCATAATATGCACTCCTAAAGAATTATGTGCACTCCAGTCCAAGTCTTTATTGGCTTATTTTAAACAATGTACTAGAAGATATAAAAGCAGGTCTAGGCATTTAAAAATGTTCTTTAAAATTCTATGATAAAAAGCTGAAAACTAAAAAATGTGAGTTCACGTACTATGATGCAGTAAGGAGAGCTTTTCCTATTCAACGGAGCTTTTTCCCACCTCCGGTGGCTTTTTCACCACGGCCACCTTAACGAAGTCCTTGAGTGGAACTTAAACCAGTGCCATAATGCAAAACACTGAGTGGAAAATCCTTGAGTTGGCAGAGATACGAGGGGGAAACAATAAAACTCAAGTCCATGAAAGGAATTTCAAAATTTGGTTAATAGTGGAAATTCAAAAAAATAGTTAATAGGGTCATTTTTACAAACAGTAAGTAGGTTGGACAAGAAAGTTTAAACCTAATACTTGAGTTTAAAATGAAATCCCCAATGATCACTAAAACTCCAGTGTGCATTTCACTTGAATGAACCAAAATTTTAAGCTAAACAAATTAAAAAGCACTATCAAGTAAAACAAATGCTGGTACAATGGATTTATATGTATAATGCAGCACATGCTCACAAGTTTTGGAATCCAAACGAATCAAGCTAGTTCTAATTATGGAGAAGTCAACAGTGATACAAAATGTGAATGTTGCATCCAAGTAAGTGGAAATAATCCCATTTAAGGCATAAGGGAAGTAAAAGCTACCATTTGTTAAATCCATTTCCACAAATAGGAATTTTAGAAAAAATTAAGCTAGTGTTGTAAACAAGTCTTTGGTTGAAAAGTTCAATTGTAGAGTAGTGAGGAGAATGAATCCAGAAAATCCTATGAGAACACCAACAACAAAGTATCATAAAAATAGCTCACTGAATCATTTTTACAAACACGTCACTGGCTAATTCCGAAAATCAATATAAGATTTAATTTAGGGCAGGAAAACCAAACCCAAATGTTTGAAAAGCATTTTCAATCTTCACAAAACCGATTACCCCATCTGAAATCTCATGTAGTACAATGTGTAAGAAAACAAAATGAAATTTATATTATTCCAAACCAAATTTTGTTTCCTGTAAAAGACCATCAATGCATGGGTGATTTGAATATCCCATCTTAGGGTAGCACTGAACTTAACTTGGTTCAGGCACTCGACATAACAAGGTATCCAAGTTACACTTTAGTACTTTGACATATTATACATAGAACTAAAAGAGGGAAAGAGTCTAAAATGCAAGACAACTAAACCGTACACAGCAAATTAGAGATATACATCTTCAACGTACCTTGAAATTTGGACAGGGGATATATTTCTATGCTTTGTATGATTTCATCTCAATTCAACCTCCAATTGTCCCTAAAAAACAATAAAACAACAATGAGCAATAAGCTAAGTATTTATTAGATAAGCTTGTGTGGGTGCTAGATGGAAAAATCCGTAGCTTCACAATTCATGTAATGATACGTACATAATTGCTATAATTGTTAAGGACTTATTGATCAATGAAATTTCAGCCTTTTCTCATGCTTTCCCATTCAACAGAAATTAGAGACAACAACACAAACACAATCACAAACTAAGAAATGTCACAAAACCCCAATATTTGTACAAAACAGATAAAACTCAAACCCCAATCAAAAATTCTAAACTCAAATATAAGATATTCAAAGCTCAAAGAACAATATCAAATTCCATCAACAGAAACCCATATCCATATTTCGTTTCTAGACCACAAATCCATAACACAAACCCTAAGAAATCAAATAAAAAAAAGAAATTCAACACAAACCCTCAGAAATTAAAGAAAATTAAGTTTTCCAGTAAACCCTAAGAAATTGAAACTAAAGAAAAACAAATTAAATTTGTTTAATCACTAGTGAATACAAAGAAAAGGAGGGGAAATTTCACCTGAAAGTTTACTCCTTTAGATCATGCAAAACAATAAAAACAATCAATTAAAAGCAAAATCAGTCCTCAATCAAAGAAACAAAAAGAGATTAAAAGTAATACGAAAAAAATGGGGGAAATTTCACCTTCAAGTTTACTCCTTTAGATCCTGCAGAACAAAGAAATAGGAATTAAAACTAATATTAAGCAAATTAACCAGATCTAAAAATCTTTAAGCAAATCCGGTCCTTAAACAAAGAAACGGAAATTAAAAGTGATACAAAAAAAGGGTAAAATCACCTTCGATTGACTCCTTTAGATCCTGCAAAGCAAAAGAAGAAAAAAAACCATTAATAGATGAGAGTAAACTCAAGAGTAGTGATGGTAACAGACGAGATGGAGAGAAAGTAAGAGAAGCAAACCTCTCAGCAAGCTTCTTCAATGGAGAAGAACAACAGGAAAGAGAAGAGGAAAACCAGATCTAAGTTCTGTAAGAAGATAAGAGAAAGAATATAAAGTCTGAAAACAGCGGGATCGATTGAAATCCATCAAAAATCACTGCCTTTTCTGAAAATTTCTTGACGATATTAAGAACCGCAGCTATTGAAGAAAGTTTATTCTGTCGGAATCCAAAACTGATGAGATTTCTTTGTATCGGTGACTCTAAACTGACGAGTTTTAATGTTGAACTTTGACTAACCTCTATTTGTGATGCTTGGTCCACCAAACCCTCACAAATGACTGTGTCAGACCCTTGAAACCGACAGACCTTGAGCTGACTTTGACTAGTTAGAGTATTTGTGGCGGTTTGTAATAAACCCTCACAAATAACTCATATTTGTGACGCCCCCCTTAATAAAACCCTCACAAATGAGACCTGTTTTTGTAGTGTATCAACAACCACATCCCGAACAAGATCATGACGAAACTTGATCCTAACTTCGTTGGCGTAATGCAAAGCATGATCACTGAAAATATACGTTTCCCGCTTGTAACAAGAACACAAACCCCATTTGGGAAAGAGTGGGATGCCAAGTCGATAGCACAAAATAGCTCTAAACTGTGTCGGCCCAAAACACTAGTGGAGTCCACTTATGGGAACCGCTAAAAGGTAATCTTGAGCTCGTTTAATCCTATTGGATAACCACAACGTAAAGTCTCTATCAGTCAAGGTAAACTGATTTGGTATTTGATGTTTTTGTTATACAAGTACACCCCATTTTTCTCATAAATCTCAGATAAGCGCATCACAAATTAGGTTAAGAGAACCTTTTATCGTGTATTAATTAATGCACCTCTATTATTACTGTTTTATTTTTAGTTTGCAATTTTGCAGGTACGTAATACTCAAAGCATTAGCGCGAAGAATCTGTTACCCACGTGATCCCGTTTCAAATTATTAAGCAACCATTGACTTTGATGAATTATGTATAAGAATTTGCGGTTCTTATGTTTTGTGGTGTAAAGCCGGCTGTATATCAAGCAGTAGTTAGATCAACATCAATTACCTTATCGTACGTAGTCTGAACATCTAGCGTTTACTAAATTAAACAATACTCCCTCCGTCCCACTATTAAGTGACATAGTTTAAGTTTGCACAATTTTTAAGGCAAATAAGGAAATGAGTACTTTTAAGTATTTTTTACAATTATACCCTTTATGGATAGTAATTAGTGAAATTTAGAAATGATTTATCTCTCAAATTACTCCACGGATGTTCGCAAACTTCATACCATTGAAAAACATTTTAAAACACCTACGTAACGAATATAAACAAACCTATCAAATTATGCATATTTCTTATATTTTTTATAATTAACTAAAAGGATAATTTTAGAAATATCTCCTTATTTAGTGATATAGGTCACTTATTAGTGGGACAAAATCTAAAATCAAATAGGTCATTTAATAGTGGGACGGAGGGAGTATTTTTTTCTTCATAAATCTCATATAAGCGCATCTGAATTTAAAAATGGATTATTAATTATGTTAAGAGAATTTTTCATCGTGTACTAATTAATGCACCTCTATTATTACTCCATCCGTCCTAGTCACTAATGGAGGATATTATAGCTAGTAAGAAAATTTATAGTTAAGGGATTTTGTCGATTACTATTTGAAGTATTTTTTCATCTTGTGAACCATAAAAATCAAAATTTTGGAGCCCCTATAATAGGATTCTAACAATAACCGAGTTCAAAGTTATATCAAACAAATTTTGGGATGGGCCTTACTCCGCCGCACCCCAAGCTAGCAGGGGGTAATTATTTGTGTGTTGGTTTATATTGATGTTTGTTTTTTAAAGAAAAACTTAGCTATAAATAGATAAAGAATTACACAGGGTCAATTTAGAGGGTTGGCAACCTAGCAACAAGCTGGGCACCAACACCTCTCTGAATAACAACTCTTAATCTATGAAATATAAAACTACTATGACTAGTACATGCATCAAGATTAGCTAAACAATTCTTAAGATTTTACAAAAACACAACAAAATCCAAACCAAGCTCTCTAAGGTAGTGAAGGCCAAAACCCCCCAAACCATAACCATGAGCTGCACATTTCTTCAGATATTTGTTACGTTCACGCAAAACAACATTGGTGATGGTTTGTCTTAGCTTAAAAACAACACCCGCACCAGTGGTGAAAGGTGAAACACCAGTGCAATCTAGACACACATCCTGCCCATTTTTCCAGCTATAGACAAAGATGTCAGCAGGTCTCAAAGCAGTACCGTCTGAAAGAAGGCCCAGAGACACCTCCTTCCTAGTATGAACACCATCCTTGTAACACATATCAACAACCACATCCCAAACAAGATCATGACGAAACTTGATCCTAACTTCGTTGGCGCAATGCAAAGCATGATCACTGAAAATATCCGTTTCCCGCTTGTAACAAGAACACAAACCCCATTTGGGAAAGAATGGGATGCCAAGTCGATAGCACAAAATAGCTCTAAACTGTGTTGGCCCAAAACAGTGGTGGAGTCCACTTATGGGAACCGATAAAAGGTAATCTTGAGCTCGTTTGATCCTATTGGATAACCACAATGTAGAGTCTCTCTCAGTCAAGGTAAACTGATTTGGTATTTGATGTTTTTGTTATGGATTTGTGTCTCCTTTTTTAACTAAAAATGCCACGTTCCCCTTCAAAAAGAAAATTACTCTAGATTTTTTCTCTCATGATGTGTGGTAAAACATTCTAGTCCATGATTATTCATACATGAACCATATCCATCCTAACATGTACACCATTTCAAGATAAAAGGTTTAGATTTGAGCTATGCCATGAGTAAAAAAATAGGGGACGATTGTAAAAGCATGTAGAAGCTTCGTGAAAAGTCAGCATGTGCACATATTTGAGCAAGTGGAATAATATTTTATCACAAAGTACAATTGAATAAATACCCCTCATTTTCAAAATAGTAAAGTTGAATAAATACCCCTCATTTTCAGGGTGCTTCACAAATGCTCCTAAGGATATTCTTTAAGTTTCTAGGGTCTAGTTTTTGGCACATCTAATAATGTATTAAGTTATTTCTGTTGGAATTTCAGCTTCATAATCAACATACTTTATGCTTAAACATGATTATAGGAAACCCTTATGCTGAAACAAACATAAACCTAGTATAAACATGCTCTTATAACACAAAAAACAAGTTCTTACATGGCTAGAAATAGTACATGAAGCATATACCCAAAACAGATTAACAACAAGGAAATAGAAAGCAATATCCTTTTAGTTTCATGACTTTTATCTACTTCTATTTCCTCACCTTAATAGATGGATGAAAACTGATTTTCCTTTTTAAACAAGTGAGGTTTGAAGAGAGCTTAGTCATAGCCTATGTGTCAACCAATCTGTCCATCATTAATTGGTTGACACCTCACTAGGTGAGTCATAGGATAGCTAAGCAGCTGACTTAAATCCATCTTAGCACTAATCCGAATTAACCAAAACATGTTTACCTTAAGCTAAGCAGAATTACCTTAAGACAAGCAAGATTTGTTGCTAAACCAACATTAAGTCTAACATTCTCCCACTTTGGTTAGCAACAAAACTCTTTTCTAAAACTATAAGTTTGTATTTGAAAAGTACGTTAGAATATGACCATAGAGACCCATACACCATTTAAGAGATGCATACGCCATTTCTATAATCAGAAAACTAGAAGGACCATATAATATCAAGCAAACTGCATTTTAAACTTTATGCATACACTTGAAATGGCTTAACCCTATGACAATACAATCTGCACTTTACACTTTATTTTGAGACCAGAAAACTTAAACTTGAATCAATCTTTATAAGCTCTCATTGTACTTTATATGCTCTTACCGCAACTTTATAGGATTTCCTTGATAATATTCAGATTCGTCTCCGTCGACACAAGTATACAACCGGATCAATTAAGAGGCATGTTTCCTTCGAAACATATAAAGTATACAACTGGCTCACTTAAGAGGCATGTTTCTGTCAAAACATATAACAACTGGATCAATAACTTTACGATCCTTTATATCTCAAACTGAGATCTTTAATGATCTCAAAAGAGATCCCTTATGTCTCAATTAAGAAACGTGTCTCCATCATGACATTTAAACATCTCCGAAGAGATCTTGATCAATATAAGATGTCTCTATCGAGACCCTTTATCTCCGTAGATATCTTCTATGTTCTCAATATGATATATGTCTCCGTCGATACATTTATCTATCTCCGAAGATACTTGGCTCAATAAGAGATATATCTCCGAAGAGAAAACCTTTGTCTTAAAACGAAAAAGTGTCTCCGTCGAGACCTTTATTCATCTCTTTGTTGGTTTAATTTCCGAAAAGATCATATGTGTCTCACTTGAGACCTTGATCTCCGAAGAGATCTTTATCTGTGCCCAAAGAGTTGTGTCTCCGAAGAGACGTGTTCAGTGCTCATTACAAGCTGTCTCGATAGGAACTTTCTGCATTGATATCCCACCGATCTTATGTGCCTTGAATAACATAAACAACAACCCAAGTTAAACAGTTAAGATGATAATCAAAACAAATGTTATCATGCTCCCACTGTTTTCCAGGACTCTTCCTCCATACAATATTGTTTATACTTTAATCTACACACCAATGAAATATTAGAACTGATTCAATAACATCACTGGTTCACCTTTGGGTAAACCATGATGCCATAATCTCAAACATTGCCAAGTAATAATCTCAAACTCCAAAAACAAGACTCAGTATCATTGCAAAACACCTTTGGGCAGAATTGCAACATACATGTGTCTAACCTAACGAGTTTAAGATCAACATTTCATGCATAACAAACAAGTACGAGACGTGATTCATTTCAAATATTAAAAGTGTGAGTTACCTTTTGGCAAAACTCATAGTTGTAGCATTTGAAATAAATCCTAAACAAACCTGTTCTTAACCGTAGTTGATGAAGAATTCTTAGATACTTTCTGGTTTCCATCGTCTGTACCAGTGGCATCTTCATTTATTTATTTAGCTTAGCCATGCACATCTAGTACCTTGTGGTGCAATCTTATGGCATTGGGTTTTTTCTCTAATCCTCCCAAAATGCCGAATCACAGAAGAAACTTCCTTCTCATTAGAAACCCTTTCACACTCTCAAAGTATCGCTTTGGCGACACTTATTCGAGCAATGGAAAATACAGTATCCTTACTCACAACTTTGAAAAAACTGGAATCAAATGATTATACCTTAAGTTCAATCTGTATCTTAAAAAAATAAATACCTTAAACTTGACTATCAAACCTTTCGGTTTAATAGACATAGGTAAAACTAAACCAAGTGTGTAAGTACTTATTCAAGATGATAAACATAATAAATGCTATCATACTCCCACTGTTTTTCAAAGCCCTTACAAAATGCAAAGTTGTCTATGTTTTATCTACACACGAATAAAAAATTAGTACAGATTCAAATACCATCACAAATTCACCTTTGGGTAAACTATGACGTACAAGAATCTAAAATTTGCTACATAACAAGATGAAGTAAACATCTTACACTCCAAAACATGACTCGGTATCGTCACAAATTCACCTTTGGGTAGAATTGTGACATACAAGAGTCCAACCTAACAAGTTCATAGAAAATTACATTTCTATTAAACCTTTGGGTTCAATAGAAAAGGAAAAATAAACCAAATATAAGATAGGATTTATTTTAAATATTACTAGTAGGAATCACCTTTGGGAAGGTTCACACTTGCAACATACAAAACAAATCTCAAGCAAACCTTTGTTTAACCGGAACTGATAAAGAATCCTTTTGTTGGTCTCTAATTTCTATGGCTTGAACCACAAGACTCTTCATCTCTGTATCTAAACCTAGCCCCATGCCCCCATGCAACCAGAACCTTCCGTTCTCCATAGATTTAACATAAAAACTTCCGAGGAACTGGTTGATCATTTATGTCACCAAGACCCGCATCCAAAGATTTCAGCACCAGCAATAATCATTTTGGTTGATATCCCCTGGAAACTTGAACCTTTTGTAGCACAAGTGAATCTTTGGTAGTGCACAGACATTGTTGCCCATTTTTATCTCGTATCCAGATTCTAATTTCACCATACTTCTTCACCATCTTCCAATCCTCCTTCCCAATCTTTACATAACAATTAGGTATTTTCTTTGTGAACCAAATGTGTTTCAAATAGAACAACAGAAAAATAAAAGTAGGAAAGTAAGAGCAATGTGTTTGTGCCTAAGATTTGTTTTGGGAAAATAAATTTTGCATACCTTCAAAGACGAATCATTAGTCAAAGCTAAAAGGAGAAGGGGTTAAGCCAGATCCACCTGGTGAAGGACCACTGAACCCACCTGATGAAGTAACACCAAATCCACTAGAAGGACCTGAATTACTTCCACCAAATCCAGAGGTACTACCAAAACCAGAGCCAGAACTGTTACCACCTGAACCTATCCACTAAACGAAGATAAAAATGTTAAAAATTGGGCAGAATAAAGGGTTATTTAACGGTTGGTACCTAGTAAATGTCCAAGACCTAGCTTTGGTACCCAATATTTAAAAAATTAAGGGTTTGTACATAGACCTACCGTTGACCGTCTAAGTCAACACTTTGACTAATTTTTATTATTTTGTGTTTTCTAATTTGTATGGAAGTATTATTTTATCTTACGAATTTACCCTTAACAAAAGCCACTGTCTACGTCCAATCTCCTACTGAGTTGTTTATTTTCTTGCTTAATTGAATCCACTATCCACCTATGGGTACGTGAATCATCCCATAAACTTCTTAAAGCTTGAATTTGAAATACCCAACTTCGTGTCCTTCCAAGAATCTAAAACCACTTTTAATTCTTCACGCTCTAACCATATCATCACCAGGAGAACAGAAAATCGGTGGAGAAGAAAGTTTCAGTTGGAGCTTTTATACAAACATGTTATCGGCAAGAAATGTTGATGGAGACCGTAGATCGAAAACAACAGTATTACATCACCATTTCCTTTCTTAAAACCAATTTTAATCAAGGATTAACTTTTGGCCTACCTTCTCTTTCTCCGCCTCTTCTATTTCTTTTATTAATATTCTTAAATTAATCATTTCTTTACTGTTTTTGCTGATTATGTTGCTCTAGAATCTAGGGTCTCTGATAAATTTGATTTACCTTCTATAAATTATCCTGATGTTGATTGAGTCTCTGTAGAAGAATTAAAATTTGGGGTTCTTTCATTATTGAATTATGCTTAAAATTAGAGTTTTACTTTGATTTCCTAACTGCACCGTCGAACCCATTGCCTTTGTTTTAATGGCGGCTCGTGACTGACAAGGAGATTGGGGTTAGGGATAATTTGGTAATTTTAAATATCTTTTAAATCAAAATATGATAAAATCAAAAAATAATTGGTCAAACGTTGACTTAGACGGTTAACGGCGGGTCTAGGTACCACCCCTTAATTTTTCAAATGTTGAGTACCAAAGCTAGGTGTTGGATATTTGCTGGATACCAAACGTTAAATACCCCTGGAATAAACACTCTTTTGTGATATATACATAAAGCTTGTCATATTGTACCATATACTGTGTAGGGGTGTACATGATGGGTTTTGGTTCGATTTTTTATCAAACCAAAACCAAACCCAAAACCACTACTCTCTGTTTTTGATTTTCCGAACAAAAACCGTGCCATTAACCAACGGTTTCAGTTTTTAGTTTTAATGTTTAACTCCGGTTTTACCATTCGGTTTCAGTTTTACCATTATTATGTCTGTTTCATGTAACTCACATTTAAAAAAATATACAAAATAAATGAATAATAAAAGATTAAAATATAGTTACACATAAAATTACATATTAAAAAAATTAAATAGAATTAAATATAGACATTTAAAGTTTATATCTACAGATAAAATTAAATTTAGTAAATCTAAGATAGTCTTGATGGTTATATTAATTACATTACATCAAAGATAATCGGTTTTACCATTGGTATTCGGTTTAGTTTTACATCAAACCAAAACCGAAACCGTTACTCTCGGTTTTTATCTTTTTAAACCAAAACCAACCGTTAGTAAATGACTCGATTCGGTTTTCTTCTAATTGATTAGGTTCGGTTTTAACGGATAACCGTTACCATGTACATCCCTAATACCGTGTAGTAAGATATGCATGTTATGACGGGTTGTGCCACATGTATATTTGTGCCATGTGCTATGTTGTGCCCCTATGCCAATCAATCTGGCCCAGCGCAACACATGAATCTACCGTGTGGCGTCGTGCTAATCTAAGTCATGCGATCCCAGCCCAGTCCAATTTACACAAAATTTGTTAGAAAGACCAAAACCAACAATTCTTAGGTGAAATAGATTTCTAGCTTTTGATACTATTTATATAGCCAAAAATCAGAAATATATTGTTCAATTAGCCAATTTGAATATTTCACCCAGAAAAAAGTGAATATAAATTATTATTTTTTACTACAGTACCCTTATCATTTATAAACGATTTTTTTCTGAAATTTTTCCTCCTTTTTGATATTGTCAACAGAAACGATTCACATCGAAGGCACCGAATGTGAAAATTCTCTTTCAAATATGGGAAATGATGGAGATTAACGATTATGGAATCGAAGTTTAAAATATTCTACTTTCAAAAGTTATCTCATATCAACAAATCAGTAAGTTTGAAGTTTGAATTGTTGTAACGGGTTTCTGTGTTTGTTGATTCAATCTTTCGATCCAATATACGCTTTGTTTACTCTTATCTAATCTTTGGTTCAATAGTTAAGCCTGATTTGAATTGATTCTGATGCGTAGCTTGATTTTGTTCGATCCAATCAAAACTGATTGTTCCAATTCATATTTTGTTTTTAAGTTTGGATTGGAAGAAACCATTTCATGAAACGACCGTCGCTGCCGTAAAGATAGAGATGAATTGGAAGAGCGAAAATGGACCAAGTGTTGCTTGATTCAATGTAAGATATGGTTGTTGATGTGAGCTAATGGGTATTGTGGTTGATGTCGTCAACGGGAGAAGATGAATGAAATTGATTATCACCGAATGGGTTAGTGATTTGTGAATGGTTGTGTTAGAATTGAATTGTAATAATTTCAGGTAAGGTGTTGTGTTGGGCATAAAAATCAGCAGAGAAGTTATCTCCCCAATACTAGAGTAACACCCTGCAAGTGTTTGAGAAAATTCCTAAATTAACAGGGTAACTGTAGTTGAGTGCACCATATGTTGCGGCTAATTGGTTTGTGGTGTTTAAACAACTGAAAAGGTTTAGATCTTGTGTTTGTGGAATGTATTTTGACAGCAAAATAGGGTTGAGTATGTGAGGTTTTGTTCGAGTTCAAGAAGAAAAACAACATGAACAGTTGCAGCTTCTCGACTCTACCATAACTATGGTTCGATGGTTGTGTATGAAGTGCATTTAGAAATCGCAAGAGACTTTTTTTGAAGTTTATGAGTATATTCAGTATTGCAACTTTTGTTTATTTTGACACATTCAAAAAAGTGTATCTTAATGACTATTGTTAGTTTCTTAAATATAGATGTCTTTCAATTTTCTGGTAAAAGCTTGAATGAATTCATGGAATAAGAAAGATTAGACTTGGATGAAACTAGTTTCATCCTGTATATTTTGAAAAAATAGATTTTTTGGATAGGGTGAAACTGATTTCATCCTGCATATTCTGAAAAATAAAAATATATTCATCCTGCAGAAACTCACAAAAACATGTTTTTGCCAAGATGAAACCAGTTTCATCATGTACATTTTGCAAAAAAAAAAAAATCTTCTAGGATATGCCTGGTTTCATCCTGCATATTCTAAGACAAGATTACTAAAATTAATGACGACTCATAATAAATTCTAGTTTAAGTAAAAACATTTCATATATTTAATTGACTTACAATTAAGATATATGCATTCATATATCTATGCAAAAAAAAGTTTTACAAACAAAAACGTTAAGCTTAAACTACATCAAGATTACTAAAATTCATTGTTTTCAAACTAAAACACATGTTGAAACTTTTATCTGAGCTGCTTCCCTGCACATTTCCATATATACATCCTAGCATTCATCAATACCATTGCATACATTTCAAGCAACACCAGCTCTGCCAAAATCCACTATGCTTTATACAACCCATAGACATTCCACATCAAACTCACTTTCCTACATAGCACCATGTCCTGCAGCTCTGCAACTCATACTTTTTTCATCATTATCTCATTGAACAACTACTTGCGATCTTAGATGCAACTTCTCTCATACCATGTCCTGCAGCTTTCCAACCTTTCCATCACCTACTACAACAACATCTTCATTTCTATACTCATAAAAACCTAAAAAAAAAAAATTGGTTAAAAACAAGTACTCACACATTAAATCGCAAAATAAAATTTAGTCAAAAACATGCACTCACATATTAAACCTGGATGAAACCAATTCCATCCTAGTCAGACACGAAAAATACAAGAGAGAAATAATTCATAGGTGTAGCTGCTGCAAAAATTAACAGTCATTTTGATTGCATAGATTAGACAAGCATTGGTCAAAATGAATGAAAATTTTTGATAGATGACAATGAAAAAGTGCATCTGGAATGGAAGAACCAACTTGATGAATAGTATTGCTTCCAACGTGCATGGCGTTAAAAAATCTAAAAAACACTCACAATCTTATGAAGATAATGAGCCAAACAACTTTTACACTATGATATCGAAATCAATAGTTTTGGGGAATAAGAAACAACTTTGGTGATTGAACATAGCATGAATATGAAACATAAAACAGTTTAAGCGGGATTAAAATAGTTTCCATCCCAATCTAAAACATGATGAAACTTAAAATGGTAAAGCCAAATTTAACCAAAACTAAAACACCATGAAACCAGTTTCATCCTGGTTTAAAATTGGTAAACCCAAATTCAACCAAAACTAAAACACAATGAAACCAATTTCATCCTAGTAAAAAATGTGTGAAACCAGTTTCATCAGAGTTAAAATGGGTGAAGCCAAATTAAACCCAATTTAAGACACGATGAAATCAGTTTCATCTCAGTTTAAAATAGAAATTCAACCCAACCTAAAACACAATGAAACTAGTTTCATTGTGTTTAATCACAATTTAAGACACGATGAAATCAATTTCATCTCAGCTTAAAATAGAAATTTAACCAACCTAAAACACAATGTCAATATGCAAATTTAAAACATGATGAACCCAAATTATTCCAATCAAGATAAACATGGAAACATTTTTGGTAAAAACAAGTGCAAACACTTAAATCATTGCATTCTAATTTCATTCTTAGAAACAAATCTATGTAAAGGTGCATCAAATTTTTAAATAAGATAAACCAATTTGAGTTCAAATGTAATCAAAAAGACAATTAAGGTTATGAAACTTACGAATTGAGAATACCTACATCATGTATCTTCTGAAATTGATTTAACACAAAACCCTAAAAATTTAATTTAATAAAGGTGAATTTTTTTAATTAAATTAGGGCATCTGGAAAAACCAATCTTGATGGTGGCGTTGTTGCAGAAGGATTGATGATGTTGATGTTGGTGATGGTGATGGTGGAAGAAATTAAGATGACGAAGGAGAATGATGTTATCAATAATTGTGTTTATGTTAACGATGGTGGAGAAGAGATCGTAGAGGAAGATGGAGTTGGAGTTGTGTGGTGGTTGAGATCATGAAGGAAGAAACATTAATGGTATGTGAAGAGATGGAAAGGAGATCTATTTTCTTTCTGTAACTAAAAACGACGGAGAGATTCAAGAAGCTTGTAGGGATGGTAATGTCTCTCCCCATTAAAAGATTCTTTTGGTGATTTGATCCAGACCCAATTTCTTCCCGTCCATTTGACCTAGAAAAAGTATCTTTTGGCTATATAGCCCAATTTACACCTCTAGCTATTTCCCTCCTCTCTTTCCATGTCGATTTCCTAATAGATCATCAGCATACGTAGCAATAGTCAGCCGTCTGAAAGATTTTATTTTAGCTAACGTCGCAAATCCCCATCCCAGACAGAAACAAAGACTCAACAACCGAGTCAAGTAAATATTGATAAAGTAATCCAAAGTGCCATATTATATAGGACATTAGAGTCAACATCCGCACTCCAACCACTCCAATGCGAATAGTAATTTCTATCTGCCGAATGGGTAGTAACTTATTTAAATATGCAAAGTTAAATCCCGCTAGAAAGAAAACAAGAGGTCAATTTTACCTTGCTTTGTTATAGAAGTCTCTATTTTTATATTTCTTTATTTATAGCTCAAGAGTAATAGTTCACCTCATTTAATTTATCACACTTGGGATCTATATATTGATAATTTAATAAAGCACTTTTATTGTATAAATAGAAGGTTATGGACTTGTGTTAGTGTTCATAAAGCTCAAACTAGTATCAAGATAGCAAGTCGTATTCCAGTTATCATGGCAGCTAAAATTTCGTTTTTCCTCTGTTGCATCATAGCTTCAATTCTTCTCCAATCAACGTAAGTAGCGGTCGGCTTTTCTTGTTCTTGTTCTTTTTCTTTTTTTGTGTGTTCTTTTACAATATGGCTGTCAAGTTTAGGAGATCCTGATGTTTGTTAGAGTTGTGATCACTAACTCTATGTTGTTGCACCATGCATGTACAGGAGTTTGGACGCTCAAAACAAAGTGTGTACAGGGTATGAGGGGTATGTTCCATGGTATGGTTCTTGTGCCGGGACTGCTTTGTATACGGAGTATCAAGAATATGCATACCAACAGTGTTCATGGTGGTGTTTGCGTACTGTGTTCACAACAGACAATCGTATTCACTGTGGCGAGATAACCTACGAGGAAGAAACCGGAAAGCACGTCTGCACTTGTTATACTGAATGCGGCGACAATCTCCGAAGCAATCAATCTCAAATCTAGCGTGAAAGCTGCTCAGTCCTGATCACCTCTGGATCTTTTAGTAGAAGCGACGCTTCACCACAACTTTGTATCGTTGTTTTGTAATTCCTGGCTATGATGCTTATTGTTGTTTGTTGTTTTGTGTTGTCATTGTAATATGATTCGGACACTTATGCAATAAAAATCGTCACTCAAGCTCAAAGTAGTCGAAGTCGTTCCTCGGTGCTACTCGGTTGGGGAGCTTGGAGCGAGGAGCAATAAGTTCGGAATTGGAAATCGTCAAAACTCGGTCTAATACTCGGAATCTATTTATTAATAATTTATATATATTGTTGCCCATAAGTCATGATTTGTAATTTAAAATTTTAACACTATCATGTTATTAAGTGTGTAGTATTTTTATATTGAATGTATTTATCATGTATTTAGAGGTTTTTCTATTTTATAACTCTCATCTAAGGGTTATGAAAATTTTATTTTCTAATTTTAGTGCGTGCAAAGCCAACTCGAAAAAATCGTTAACTCAGTTTGCTCAAAAATCGGCCGCCTTAATCGCTAAAAACCGGAAAGGCCTTGGAATCGAAAATCGCCTCGTTCATATATCCTGTAGCGATTACTCGGTGAGTAATCGGCCTTGGAGAGCGATTTTGACTACACTGCTCAGGCTTGTAACATTTTGTGATTTTTGTAATTCAACATATCTAATAAAAATTCTGAAATTAACTGTGATTAATGCATAATCAACACTTGTAAAAAAAAAAAAAAATCCAAAAGACTCGATCCAGAATCGGTTGATGTTAGTGAATTTATAAACCGATTCTGGGTTGGGTTTATTCTGAATGAAGATGTAAACCCAGAATCGTAGTTTAATCAACACCCGCATAAACCGATTCCAACAATCGGTGTTTATATATATATCCATATAATCCGATTATAGCTTACTTTCAGAAACAAAATATTCATTATATAGTTTAGGAAATTAGCGCAGTACATATATAGGATTCAATATGAGAATTCTAGAATTTGACACATCAAATGCTCGTCAATGAACCTCTGAGCACGTCGGTACAACATCATATATTCTTTATGGTGAATGAATTTAGTTTCCCCATTACGAATTATCCATTGCCCGTTGAAAGGTTACAACTGAAATTCAATGAGTATGTGAACTTTTGACATAGGTATAAAGATGATCGCATTACTCACTTTTACCCTAAGAGGAGCGCGTGGATGATAGTGGTACACCATATTTCTAACTTTTACGTACTCTTGCATTGCGCTTTTTATGTATTGGAATCGAAAAGTCAAGTCTCTCCATTTACGGTTATTGGGATTCGCGGTACCCCCGTAAAATAACTCTTTAACTCTCTTCCAAAACATTGAATAGATTTCATTCGGACATTCACAGAACGTATTAGCAAACGATTTAACGAGACACAAATCTTCGAACGGTTCCCATTCCATTTTCTAAGCTAAGTGTGTCATATGGGAGTGGCTCAAAGAGGTTGTCCTTATATAGATGAAGTCTCAGCGACTATATTTTTTTTTAATTCAATTTACACAATCAGATTTTTGGAGATGATCACATAGACTGATTGTGTCCTCACAAAATCTTGTAAAACTTGCCACTATTTCCTCTCTGTAACATTTCAATCTTTGTTCGAACAAATGCGAAAGAAAACCAGACTGATATGGGAAATAAGATGTGGTGTATACTTTGACACGTCATCCTCTAAGAAAGAAGATAATTCTTAATTTCATTTGACCACTATCCCTGCCGTATCATGACTTCAGTGACGCAACTTGCCTTGGCTGACCACAGTCTTGTTCATAAAGCTCCATCTCTCCTTAGTGCCGTTAGAGGTCTTAGACTCTTGGTCATTTTTATGGCAAATGTCATTATCACTCCAAATTTAGCTAGTTATTTCTCCGGTGATCGAGTTTATTTATACTTTCTACAAAAGCACTCAAATAGTGTCATTAGCCAAAATATCGAGTCTTAGCTCATATAAATATGGGTATAAAATGTAGCACATACGTGCTTATCAACACCCCCACTTGTCTAGGAATTTATTGCGTTTACGCGTAGTAGCTATGGATATTGCATGACCGGATATTGCATTTTTCTCTCTCTCACATGGCCACGTATCCTGCCACGTCGTTCCCTACATTTGGACTAGAATGATTGGACTGGAAAATACTTGGTGAACCGCCTAAAAAAACTATCTAAAAACAACTCCTCACGTGCAAAGCTTTCAGGTGGGTCCCATGGCATTCAGCCGGACCGACCACTCCTTAACGGGTTCATCACAGCCCTTGATTGGGGCATATTGTTTTTGTGTTGTTTGATACGGTGGTTCATTAAGAACCACTGAATTGGACTACGTCTAGTCGCTCCGCACAAAAATGGGTCTTATTAGCAGGTTCAGAGAACCTTATTTTGTGTTTTATTCAATGCAACTCTGATTATGCCAGCATTTAGTTTGTACGTCGCAAATCGCCATCCCAGACAGAAACAAAGACTCACAAACCGAGTCAAGTAAATATTGATTAATTAATCCAAAGCCCCATATAGGACAACGGAGTCAACATCCGCACTCCAACCACTCCAAAGCGAATATGCTAAAACCTATGTATAAGAATATCCAAGGGGCACTAAAAAGTATTCTTATATGAGAGTAATTCTAATATGGAGGTCTATATTGAATAGACTGAAAGAAAAACTTTCATACACGCACCTGAGAAATTACTCGTATATGTATAGGAAACACAAAAATATATCTAGAAAAATATAAACTCAACTTTGACATCGAAAATTGACCAATGAAACTATTAGTACTGAAAATCGACCAATGGAATTATACGAGTGAAAGATATTTGCACTAAATTGTGCACAAAAAAGCAACAAATCTACTTTGAAGCCAAATGATTTTATAAAATGGTTACAAGAAGCTCTTCATCTTAAACTTTGATGCATGACAAGACTTATTGTATTTATATTATAATGTCAATTATTCTTATGTGGAGGTATGTTCTTTATATATAAAAGGTTTATTCTTAAATATAACTGGCCAAAATCGGGACCAGAAATTTTTATTCTTATATGGAGTTTATTCATATATGGAGTATACTTTCGGATATGTTTTACTGTAGTAATTTCTACTTGCCGAATGGGTAGTCCCTTAATTAATTACGGAAAATGGGTTATTTGTCCAAATATTTTTAAAACATGGTTCAAATGGACGAGTAAAAATTAGTATGGGTGAAACGGACAAAAAAAATAGCAAGGATGAAACTGGATTCATCCGTCTTAAACTTAAAAAACACTGGGTGCATCCTGTGTAAATTAAAAATAAGAAAAAATATTTGAAAATGGGTTGGATGAAACTGGTTACATCCTGGCTATTTTTATATTTTTGTCCATTTAAACAGTATCGAAATCTAGATGTCTTTTTCACCAAGAAATTTTTGATTTTGGTATTTTTAACCAATTTTGTGAATTAATTATGCAAGGAATGAGTAGTTAAACTAAATCTCGCTAGAAAGAAAACAAGAGGTCATTACCCGCTCAAGCTATAAGCGACCCAACCAAAAAGGGATTTACGGAAAATGCCCCGATTTTACTTGGTTTGGTGTAGAATTACTTCCAACGGCTACGACACGGTCTAATATCACGGTGGCCAACGGTTTGCGACACACAATTGGTGCTCATAAAATCCGAGTTGAACCTTGACACACAGGATCCACATAGAGGTGTAAATTGGGCCGGGCTAGCACGTTTATGGCACATCACAACACGTTTATATTTGAGCATAACACGGCACATCACGTTAGTTTAATGTGTTGTGATGTGCCCGACGAATAGGCACATCAACACGGCACAGCACGCGGCACAACACAACACGATTAAAATTACAACACAGTTAAAAACACATCACAACACGACACAACACGGTTAAAAGCACAACATGTGTAAAGCACGTGAAGCACGGCCTACTAGTCAATCCCCTTATTATTTAATGGTCCATTACCTATAAGTCTATAACCAAACCACATACATGGCTAGAAGTAATAAAACGTAGCTAGTTTCAATACTCCCGTTATCATGTCGTTACCTAGAGACGACCACCCTATGTTTGACTAGTATTATAAGCGTAAAGTGAAATTTTAGTTCCCATTTCTCTTCCTCTTCTCAAACCCTAGCAAAAAAAAAGAAAGAAAGAAAACCACAGTCGTTGTCGCCGCTGGTAAACCTTCTAACGAATCTAACCTAATGTCTTTACACTAGTACAAACTGTCACATAGGCCACATTTTCAGATCAAAAGCTAGCCACACCAAAATATTTTTCCGTGGCTACATGCATATATTGTTGTTGTGGCCACGTTGATCACTTTCCTGTAGCCATAGGATACCATTTCTCCATGGCTTTAAGTATAAAACCATCACATGTAGCCATAGATGGGTATATGGTCACGTTAACCAATTGTGTGTGTGTCTAATGCGTAGGGTGGCAACAGACACGCCTATTCATCCGAGGCGGAAAACAAAATAATTTGGCCACTTTAATTCTTTTATGTGTCCAAAATGTAGGGTTCATTAGACACTTTAATCCTCCGAGGCAAAATCAAATATATTAGCCACTGGGATTATTAAGAAATAGACACAGTTGTCCAACATGTCCAAATATAGACATATAGCTACATGAATTTCTAATTTTTTGGATTATCATATGGCATGAAGATGTTTATGCATCCAAATTGTTTGGTTCATTGGGTGCGTGCATCATGTATATATATATATATATATATATATATATATGTCATATGCAGTTGTTATCCAATAAGACGATAAAAATTAGTTATGTATGGTCAAGGTCATTAGTAGTGACTGGTTAACACCTGTAAATGGATGGTTTCATCGTTCTTACCAAGTTTCTGACTTATAGTATTCAACTCGCGGCCATGTTTCGATCTCTGAGCATGATATGCATACAATATGCAAAAGTAGGTTTGTTTGAGGTTTCGTAGAATGTTCCGAAGGAATCTTACCTGTAAATGGATAGATTCGTCGTTCTTACCAAGTTTCTGACTTAAAGTAGTCAACTCACGGTCAGGTTTCAATCTCGGAGCATGGTATGCATAGTTTGTATGTCGTTATACCACATTTGAAGTTCGAATCGACACTAAGCTTCATATTCATCAATTTTGATGATGTATCATGCTAAGTTTGAAGTCAGAACCCTCTCAAAGCTTCGTGGTCCATAGATTATATGCCATTATACCAAGTTTGAAGTTCGAATCGACGATGAGCTTCATGTTTATCGATTTCTATGATGTATCATGCTAAGTTTTAAGTCAGAACCCTCCCAGAACTTCTTGGTTCATATTTTCTATGCCTTTATACCATATTTGAAGTTCAAATCGACTATGAGCTTCATATTTATCGATTTCAATGATATATCATGATACGTTTGAAGTCAAAACCCTCCCAGAGCTTCTTGGTTCATAGTTTCTATGCCGTTATACCATATTTGAAGTTCCAATCGACTATGAGCTTCATATTTATCGATTTCAATGATATATCAATCCTGCAGAAATGAGCTCATATACTGAGCAGATTATTCAGGTCTCTAAGCATGTATATGTTCATGGTTTAAGGGATTACTTGTATTCTTAGGCTATAAGGAGTAGTGTTATTGGTTCGTATTCAGTTGTAGTGTTTTATATTTGAGAACGGATAATAATTAAATCCAGTCGTAGTGTTCTAGATTTGAGAACTATGGATAATGAAATAAAAGGGGATTGCAGTGATGACTCCATAAATTTCAAGCTCAACAGACCGGATTGCAGGTTTTTCTCAGTCGAGAAAATTATTTGCGTGTCGATACACCCGTTGAGCTGAGCAATCTCTTTTAATTTTATCAATTCTTGATTTTGGGTTTTAAAGATTTCAAATTTGAATGTTTTTGATTTATACTGATATTTTGGGAAAATTTTGTAAGTGAAGGATTGCAATGAGGATAACAAGATCCCTCTTCTGAATTGAGATGATGACAATTGCTGGCTGAATCGAACCTAATTAATTATAATTGCCACTACCGAGTAATCTCTGTAAAATTTTCTTCTTGTTTTAGCCATAATAGCTAATAATTATTTATGATTAATGATTTGAATCTGGAGTATAAATTGCTAGTCTGCTAGCCATAAGGCAACATTTTTAGAGTCGCTGATGTGTTTACACTGCAATACCGACATCAGTGATGTATGTTGCCGATAGTGAACCTTTGTGTTGATATTTTTGCACTAATTGATGTTCAACTAGAAGAGGTCATTTCATATGTGTTAGCAATTATAACCGTATACATTACTCTTTTGAATTCCTTTGAGATCTTTGATAGTATGCATACAATGTCTCTTCTATCTATGAAGTTTTGTTTCGGCTTGCTGTCATGTTTTAGCAGGAAAATCAAGTCACATAACTAAAGGGGAAAGGGATTGCTGTAGAATATCTATCACCGACTAAAACATTAGAAGTCAGGAAAAAGGTAACTGATTTGTTCTTTATGGTATACAGAACAGTCGAGAGTTAAACTTAAATTTGATCACTATGAAGTTAAATTTGATCATGGTATTGGATATTCATGTTTTTAACCATAAAACTGGAAAGGGAAGAAAAGAATTTGAAACCATATATGTTCTGACTTGTATATTTTGAAATTTTGTCATTATAATCTTAGATTCTTAAAGACCCGAACTCCGTAGAGCCGTCATTAAGGTTACATTATGTTCCTCCAGAACTGATTGCAACAACTCGAGGTTCGTTGAATCTAATTTCAAAACTATCAATGTTCTATCCTAAGGGTTTATTGAATCCCATGTAATTGTGTCCTAGCAGTTTTTCAAGATTGATACTTCATTTACGATAGAGTTTGTCATTTTCAGGTGGAAATATTATTTTTTTCCCTATATCCTTACCTCATAACGATTAGGTAATATGTGATGATGTAACAGGGTAATGCCAGTAAATCGAACAAAATAAAGAACTTTTGTTCTTAGTTTTGCTTTTCAGCAAAGAATATAATTCTAATCTATCATTTTTCTTTTGCTCACTCTGTAGTAACAGTTTTTTTTTTCTTCATTTTTTTTTGCTCAGTTTTTTTTCTTCTTCATATTACCTCAGGCCCACCTTTCTGGGAAGTAGGTTCTGACACTTATTCTTTACTAGAACACTAATTTACTAATGAGTTATAATTTGATTTCATGAAAATGGCAAGAGAATGGACAAATTTTGAAGCTTAATTATTAAGACGACTAGGAAGATAAGCATGATGACAACCTTAAGTCCAATAAGATTTTAAAGCTTGGGATCTGCATGATGGGGAACAGAAGAATACCGAGGAGTATCAAGTGAATGAAGATTGCAGGATCGTGGTGCTATAAAGTTTCATTGTACAAGTGTTTACTTGTTGAATCTTCAGTGGATTTTTGCTTAACTGATCAAACACATGTGATGTATCTCATATAATTAATAAAAAGTATTTTGGATCATTTTTGATAGTGTGATTAATTTGTATCATGATTAATAATCTAAATGGTCCCTAAAGAATCGATATAAGTGGCGGCCAATACTGCCTTCCCGTGGTTGAATATAAACTACGGCCACCTTTTAGATTTAGAACCATGGCCAACGAATAAATAAAGCTATGAAAATTCTAATTTTCGAGTGGCTGAAAACTAAACATGTGGCTAAAAGTTAAACATTTGCCACATTAAAGTCGTTTTGTGTGACTTTAATGTATGTAGCGTCATGTTTTATCTGATCCCCTGTGTCCAAAAGGTGAACAATAGCTACATTTAAAACATTTTGCGTGTCTTTGGAAAGTTTTTAGCCACGGTGCTACAAATTCTTAGTGGCCGTAATTTATTAATTGGCCATGTAAAATGTTTTTCACGTGTCTGAAAATATGTATGGACACGGTAATATAGATTGAACGTGACTACAATTCATGTATTGCCACATCGAAATCATGTATTGCATCGTAAGAAAGTCTATTGCCATGGTGTTACAATTTCAATGTGATTGTAGGTCACGAATTAGCCATGATAAAATTACTTTTGCGTGTCTGATTGGTAGCAAAGGCTATGGTTCAAACAAATCCATGTAGCTTTAAAGTAAACACTGGCCACATTAACATAAATTGTGTGTCTTTAAGGAACCTATGGCCATGGTTGTAGAAAAAAATGCTCAACTGCTTAAAAAAACAGGGTACCATATAAACACGGTTATAGGGATATGGCCATGGTAAATCATTTCTATTAGTCACACAAATTTTATGTAGCCATAAAGGTATCCTTTTTTCATGGCCCCTGATACCACATTTCTGGAGTGAAAAAAATCCATGGCCGAAAGCCTATAGACACAGTGATCAAATGTGGCCGATGCGACTTTTTGTACTAGTGTTATCTTTACTTTCCGATAGCACTCTTTATCTTTATTTTCATTCTGTCTAATTAATCTGTTTATATTTCTTGACAATATTTGGTTTCGGTGGGATTTTTTCAGCAATTTGAAGCTCAAGGTACATTTTGTTTTTCTTAAGTTCATCTTTTGAGTTCTGGTTTGGTAATTTACTCAATTGGACTTTGTATTGTTTAGATCTGTGATGTTTCAATAGATTTCATGCATTTTTTGGTGATGAAGTGTTTGTGATTTTAATTTTAGAATACGAACATGAAGTGTTTGTTAAAATGTTTAATTTGCATTTTTGTTTGTTAAAATGTTTAATTTGCATTTTTGTTTGTTAAAATGTTTAATTTGCATTTTTGTTTAATTTTACAATACGAACATGAAGTGTTTGTTAAAATGTTTAATCTTCATCTAAACATATTATGTTTCTGTTTGGCCTTCCAGATATGGTGTTCTTCAAACAAGATGAAGCCTTCAATGCAGATTAATCAAGTCCTATTATTATGTTCGTGTTTGGGTTACTGATCTAAACTTATATATTATTTTAATCTGCATATGCTTGGTTTAACACCATTTATTTTTTACATTTTCAGGTGTACTTGGTGAAGAAAGCTATTAAATCAAGTCCCACAGATTAAAATCTTGCTTATCGCTCTAGTTTGACTCCTTTTTATTTTATAAATTTACTGTTTTTCTCTAATTTATATTAGTTTTATAAGCTATGGAATATGGTGCTGGTGAATCTACTAACCCGTTGAGTACTATAGATTTAGATATGCTTGAGGCCAACTAACGTAGCGGAAGCGTAATAGCTTGGATCAAAGATCCAAAAGGTAGTGAAAACTAGTGTGAAATCAATAGATTCACAAAAACTATAGGAAAACTAGAGAACAATAACTAAATAAAATATCTTTGATAAATCAAATAAGATAATAACGTGAATGTGTAGAAATTCTACAAGGATAGGCCTTCACTATTTCCTAAAAGTAATAAAACTAGAAAAGGAAATCATACTAAACTAGGAAACTAGCATGTTCTAGAATAGTTCTAAAATAAGGAAAATCATGAATTAGGAAATAATACTAGAAATAGAATACGGTTTGACACTAATGTCAAACAAGGGTGAGTTGGTCTATATGTTCTACATCACCAACCGGGAAGTCCCTGCTGGTTAGGAGAATGCACCTTCCTCACTTCCTAAAACAAGAAAAAGAACCTCCGAAGTTTGGTCATATTTTGAAACTATAGAGGTTATGTTTAAGGGAAACTTGACATTAAAGGATGTGTGCAAATATTGTAATACTGACTATAAAACTAGTAATGAACCTGGGATTAATAGCGGTACTGGTAACTTAACTAGACATTTAGCAAAGTGTTTTCCCTTACACTTAGATGAAAATGATCCTAAGCAAGCTAAAATAATAATATGTAGTGCAGGGGTAGGTAATTTTACTTATAGTCAGAGTAGAATGAGAGAAGGATTAGCTGACTTCATTGTAAATTCCGAAAAACCCTTAACTCTAGCTGAAGATGAGGATTTTGAAGAGTTTATTCAACTTTATCTTCAACCTGCTTATAAAAAAGTTAGTAGAAACACATCTAGAACTGATATTTTGAAGAAATTTGATGGAAGGAAAAACCTTTTGACTGCTGAATTTGCTTCACATGCTACTGGCATATCTTTTACTTTGGATATGTGGATAGGATGTAATGGATATCCTTATATTTGTGTTATATCTCATTATATTGATGCTAAAACTTGGATGCTAATCAAAAAGGTAATTGCTTTTCGTACTATTCCTTATCCTCATACTGGTCGCCATATTCATGAAGTTATCTTAAATATTTTGAAAGAGTATGGTGTTGAAAGTAAATTTTTCAGTCTTGGTTTGGATAATGCTTCTGCAAATGTTACTGCTATTGACTGTTTTCAGCGTTCTATCGTGCCTCCATATCCTGAATTTGCAAAATTGTTTCATGTTAGATGTGCATGTCATATCATTAATTTGATAGTTTATGATTCTATTAAGGTGATTAACGAAAGTGAAATCCTTTACATTACTCATGCTCCTTCTAGGTTACAAGAATTTAAGAAGTCTTGCCTAAAGTTTGCTCTTAAACCTAGATCATTTGGATTAGATGTGCATAATATATGGAACTCTACTTACATGATGTTGAAAGCAATTGAAGGTTATGAAACTGTAGTATTGGATACCCTTATTGATTCTGACTATGAATTGGACATGATTGACTTTGAAAATTGTAAGGTGTTCACCAAGTTTTTAGGTGTATTTTATACAGCTACTAAAAAGTTATCAGGAGTTTACTATTCCACCACTTGCATTGCTTTGAATCAGTTATATAACATTGCAGTGGCATTTAAACAATGTAAGGATAATATGCTTTATGGCAGAGTTATTAAGTTGATGGAATAAAAGTATATAAATATTGGGTGGAGATTCCACCTCTATTTATCTTGGGGTCTGTTATGGATCCAAGGAAGAAAATTATTGGAACAGTTGTGCTCATAGAAGGAATTGCTAATGCATTTGATAGAGAACCTCTTGATAGTTTTGCATATGTACATCAGATGCTCTTGAAACTATTTAATTATTATTCCAGTACTCATGGTAGTACTGTGCAAACTACTATGGCCCAATCTCAATCGAATTTTGATGAATTAGATCCATCAGAAAGATTGTTATCTAATTGTTCCACCACTGCTTCAAGTGGCACATCTAATACCAATTCAATTTCTGAACTTGTTAGGTATTTAGAGTTGGATGTCACAGTTTTCCTTGTCAGTAAGGAATTGGGGAGTAATTTTGATATTTTGCAATTTTGGAATACTCATGGAAACAGTTTTCCAATTTTGCAGATTATGGCTCGTGATTTACTGACTCCACCTGCATCAATAGTGTCTTCAGAGTCTTGTTTTAGTTTGAGTGGGAGAATTTTGAGCAAAAAAAAAATACACCATATTCAGTGATTAGTGACAAAAATTCGTAACCAACATTATGCCATCACGAATTTGTGACCGGAAATTTCTGTCACTAAAATTTAGTGACATCCATATTTCGGTTACGAAAATGTGATAATTTAGTGACACACATCAGCGTGTCACGATTAGTGACTGCTGGCTAAAAATTAGTGCGAAATGAGCGTGAGCAGAGTAACACTCGGTAACATGTTAGACGCGTGTGAATCACACGTTTACTCCATATCAGCGGGTAAAAATAAATCTTATCTCTTCGGTCTTCTTCTCTCTTCACTCTTCTACTGCTCTGGAGATAAAACTAGGGTTTAGTTTTTTCACAGAAATCTTCTCTTCATCGATCGATTTGGCCGAGAAACATCACAGAAATCTTGTCAATACCTTTAAATCATCGATATGTGTAAGTTTTAATCGATCTGTTTCATTTTATTTTCAATCGATCTGTTTTATTGTTTCCATTCTTTAATCTGTAAAACGATTTGTTTGAAACGAGTTATGTTTTGTTAATCTTCTTCATATAAATCTAATTAAAAAAAAATTCTTCTAATTTCTTGTTAGGGTTAGGAGAATTTTGAGGAATTGAAGATTGAAGAATTTTGTTAGGCTTTAGAAAATCAATTGATTATCTCATACAAAAGAGAGTGCACCAGCACTCTCTAGATTCCAGATTGTATGGGATTATGCTACACCATGTCTAACAATAGTATGCATTGCATTGTAATACTCCTTGCTAAAGTATTATGTATTCTTGGAATGTTTGATGAGAGCTAGAGCAGTCTCTATCCTATGAGTAAGTCAATTGCTTAAGAAAAGCAATTGATTCTCTCATATGATAGAGAGTGCACCAGCACTCTCTAGATTCCAGTTGGCACAGCTAGGAAACATGTTGATTATATTCATTAAGTTGCTATGTTTTACTATTATCTGAAGATTTTTTCATTAAGTGTCATAATGAGATTCAATTGGTTAGATAATGTTGTTATGTATCTTTGGTATTTGCAGAGCCATGAGAGGATCCTTTTGGCAAGATCCAAACTTAAAATACGCAGCGGTTAAGGAATATGTTAAGGTAGTAACCTAAATTCCAGTTTGTATGTTCCATAAATATGCTCATCATGAATTGAACTTTTACTTCATGTTAAGGTAGTTTTTTAAGTTTAAATGAACTTTTACTTCTCTGTGAGCATGATGATAATAGTCCTAATGGTGATTTACAAAAGCTACTTGTAGCTCATTCTCTCTTCTTTGAGGGGATGTTTCTGTCGCTTACTTACAGGACTTCGAAAATCCTGTACCCACTAGGACTAAGTTATTTTATTTGGTTGATTGTAACTGAGATTTGGATTTTCATATTTTTACACGAATATAGATTTTTGTTGAGTGCAATTATTAGGGAAACTTGCAAATACATATGTGAAAGTCCCCTGCGTAACCACGTCTTGATCATGGGAGCATAGATATCATTTAGTTATTACAGTTGTAGTTATTACTTTGCCTTAAATTTTAATAACATAGATATCATTTAGGTATCAATGTTTGATAAAGGTTGGATGAAATGTGCGTGTACTTTTGTTCAATACTTAGAAGGTGTAAGATCATTTATAGAGTTTGTGCGTGAAGCTGCACTACAGGATAAATATACATCTACAACTGGTAATTTACAACGCTTAGCTAAGTATTGTAGAAAGTCCTATGTTTTAAAACTGAATTCAAAGGAAGAGTTGTGGTATATCATAACTTCCAACCCTTAGGAAACAAGGGGTTGCGCTAAGAAAACAAATGACAACTCCTTAAGAAAAAGTGTTGTGACGACATTGAGCTATAACAACTCTGTTTTATAAGTGTAGTGACTTAGCCTATCACAACTCTCACAAGTGTTGTTGAAGAACACAAAAATATGATAACGAAAAATATGTTAGAGGGGAGATTCGAACATGAACCTACTGCATGTAAGTGTATGCTCATCAACCATCCTTTCAGTTCACAAGTTTTGATTTTTTTTCATTTTTTTGAATAGAAACCTATAACAACACTTATAAGTGTTGTAGAAGTAAAAATATATAATGTTGGAAAAAATGAGGTTGGGGGGATTCGATCCTGAGCCTCGGGCATGGAAATATACATCACTAACCATCCTACACTATCACATGTTCTGTCAAGTTTGTGGTTCTTTAATACACTAACTTTATGACAACACTTCATAAGTGTTGTAAAACAAAATGTAATGCTAAAAAAATAATGCTCTGGTGACAGAGCAACAAACAACGCGAAACCTTCTCTGAAAATTACTTATTTCCGATAAGGGTAGTATGGTCATTTTCACAGTCTCCATAAAGTTTATTGCACATATTTCCATCAAGGGTAATATGGTCATTTTCACATTCTGAAATATTTACTTTACCAATTTCCGATAAGGGTAGTCTTGTCATTTCTCACAGTCTCTATAATATTTATTGCACTTATTTCCATTCAGGGTAATATGGTCATTTCACATTTTATAATATTTAATTTACCTATTTCCAATAAGGGTAGTATGGTCATTTTCACAGTCTCCATAATATTTATTGCACTTATTTTCATCAAGGGTAATATGGTCATTCTCAAAGTGTAATATTTACATTACTTATTTCCGATAAGGGTAGTATGGTCATTATTAAAGCTTCGATAATATTTATTGCACTTATTTTCATTAAGGGTAATATAGTCATTTTCACAGTCTCCATAACATTTATTGCACTTATTTCCATTAAGGGTAATATCGTCATTTTCACATTCTCTAATATTTACTTTACCTATTTTTCGATAAGGGTAGTCTGGTCATTTATCACATTCATATTAAATTTCATCTTTAGTTCACCTGAATGAGAAACTCAGGTCCAACTCTAGTAATCTTTGAACCCGGGATGTTCAAATCTGATAAATTTCATCTTCAATTCACCCGAATGAGAAACTCAGATCGAAATCTAGTAATCTTTGAACCGTGGATATTCAAATCTGATAAGTTTCATCTTCAGTTCATCGGAATGAGAAACTCAGGTACAACTCTAGTAATCTTTGAACCCGTAATGTTCAAATATGATAAATTTCATCTTCACTTCACCCGAATGAGAAACTCAGATCGAAATCTAGTAATCTTTGAACCCGTGATGTTCAAATCTGATAAATTTCATCTTCAATTCACCCGAATGAGAAACTCAGATCCAACTCTAGTAATCTTTGAACCCCGGATGTTTAAATATGATAAATTTCATCTTCAATTCACCCGAATGAAAAACTCAGATCGAAATCTAGTAATCTTTGAACCCGTAATGTTCAAATCAGATAAATTTCATCTTCAGTTCACCCGAATGAAAAACTCAGGTCCAACTCTAGTAATTTTTGAAAACGGGATGTTCAAATCAGAAAAATTTCATCTTCAATTCACCCGAATGAGAAACTCAAATCGAAATCTAGTAATCTTTCAACCTGTGATGTTCAAATCTGATAAATTTTATCTTCAATTCATCTGAATGAGAAACTCAGGTTCTACTCTAGTAATCTTTGAACCTGTGATGTTCAAATCTGATAAATTTCATATTCAGTTCACCCGAATGAGAAACTCAGGTCCAACTATAGTAATCTTTGAACCTGTGATGTTCAAAGCTGATAAATTTCATATTCAGTTCCCCCGAATGAGAAACTCAGGTCCAACTCTAGTAATCTTTGAACCTGTGATGTTCAAATTTGATAAATTTCATCTTCAGTTCACCCGAATGAGAAACCTAGGTCCTACTCTAGTAATCTTTGAACCCGTGATGTTCAAATCTGATAAATTTCATCTTCAGTTCATCCGAATGAGAAACTCCGGTCCAACTCTAGTAATCTTTGAACCCGGGATGTTCAAATCCTATAAATTTTATTTTCAGTTCATCCGAATGAGAAACTCAGGTCCAACTCTAGTAATCTTTGAACCTGTGATGTTCAAATCTGATAAATTTCATATTCAGTTCACCCGAATGAGAAACTCAGGTCCAACTCTAGTAATCTTTGAACCCGGGATGTTCAAATCCTATAAATTTCATCTCCAGTTCCTCCGAATGAGAAACTCAGGTCCAACTTTAGTAATCTTTGTTTAAGGTATGCATACAATATGCAGAAATATGGGTTGTTTAAGGTTTCATAGAATATTCCGAAGGAATTTTACCTGTAAATGGATGGATTCGTCGTTCTTACTAATTTTATGACTTAGAGTAGTCAACTCGTGGCTCAAATTCGTCGTTCTGACGAAGTTTCCGACTTATAGTAGTCTAGTCAGAGCCAGGTTTCATCGTTCTTTTGAAGTTTCCATCCTAAAGTGGTTAACTCAAGGCCAGGTTTCGATCTCAGATCCAAGTTAAGTATTGATATTTCCAAAATATAATATGTTTAAGGTTTAGAAGAATATAGCGATAGAAGTGACACATAAGCTCCATTTTTACGAGTTTCAATGATATATCCTTCTAAATTTGGAGTTCAAAACCACTTCGGACACTGAGAGTTCATGGTTCGTATGCCGTTGAGCCACACTTTAAACTAGAAGTGACACATGGGATCCATATTTACGAAGTTCGAATGGACATTGAGATTCATTTTTATCGATTTCGATGATGTATCATGATAAGTTTAAAGTCATAACTCTCCCGGAGCTTCATACTTCATAGTTTGTATGCCATTATACCGCATTTGAAGTTCGAATTGACACTGAGATTCATATTTATCAATTTGGATGATGTATCATATTAAGTTTGAAATCTGAAACCCTCTTGGAGCTTCAAACTTACTTCGTGACCGATGTGAATAGTCGAAATTCAAACTCAAAGCACAAAGAGAAAGCACAAAAAAACAAACAAATTATCGAATTCACTTCTTATTTTTCAGCTTCATTCTTATACATTTTTTGGCTTTTTTTATATCAGAATGTTGATAACAATGTCCTAAATTTATTAATATTTTTTTTGAATTTTTTTTCATGTCGAAGGTTGATAATAAATAAAATACATGAGTTCGTATTAGCACAAAGAGAAACACAAATGATTCAATCCATATGACCATCCCAAATACGATATCATCCACAAGATCTCTTCTTGATCCGAATCTGTGAATCAAAAAAACGTGGTCCGTCGATCTTTTTCATTCGGATTCACTTTTCTCTCTCTCTCTATCTCTCTCTCTCGCTCGAAGCATCTGTTTATTCACCGAACCCTCTCAATCACTCCAACTCTCTTCCTCTCCTCTCCCCTCCCCTCGTCTCCTCCACAGATACCGTCGCTGTAATATTTTTGCCGAGAGAAAAAAAAAGAGAACGAGATAGAAAACAAGAGATCGAGGGAGAAAAAGATTGAGAGAGTTTGATTTGAACCACTGATGGTGGTTGGTTAGGGTTTTGGTTTAAATCTGGATCTATCTTGCAACCAAGAAGAAAAAGGGGATTTTGTTGTTTTAGATGGAAAAATACAACTGAATCGAAGATAAGGTGCTTACGATTTGGAAGAATAAGCAATTATGGGTTCGATTTGTGGAATTTGTGTTGCTGCTGCTAGAAATCAAGTTTGGTTTGGAGAAGAATAAGTTAGGTTTTTCATGAAATTAAATTCACAAAGATAAGTTGATGGTTCGATATTTGATGGGTTTTGTTGATTTGTTGAAGATGAACCCGAGAATGAATTGGTTGAGTGAGTCTCTAGTGGGATTTGAACGGAGTTTCAACGAGGAAATGATGGAATTTAAGCCGAGAATTAGATGCTGATGCTGCTAATATAGGATTAAGTTGAGAAGAATCAGGATTTGAGTTCAATTTCTGAGATTGTTTGATTATTGTCGATTTGAAGAATCAGGGAAGAAATTGAGTTATTGTTCGGTTGATGACAGAGTCTAGAAGATGAAGATGCAGCTGCTAATAATCAGCTATAGGTTGAATCGAGATTTGGATTTCTGAAATCAACAAGAACAGGCAACAAATGGGTTATGCCGATGATTCTGCTGCTGTGTTCGATGGTGATGAGGCTTGGGTTATTCTGAGATTGAGATATGGAGTTGATTCTATGGATGTATGGAATAATTTTCGATCTGATTTGTACCATGTTCTGTGTATTTTTTCAATTTTGAAGTAAGGGTACAAGTTGGGGAAAGAGTAATAAAAAGAGAAAGAGGAAGAGGAATACCTAAGAAGAATAAAAAGGCACTGTCACTTCTAGAAAATATGATGAATAAGGTCAGCTTTTTGAATTGATTCTCTCTTTTTGATTCGGTTGATTTTGATCATAGAAATTTAATTTTGGATTCGTAATTTTTGTACGTTGATTCTGTAATTCTTGGTGTAAACAGGTGAACCAAGTGGAGGAGAGAAGGGGATTGAGAAGAAGGTGGAAAAGAGGGAAGAAGAAAATGGAGGAGGAATTGAGGGATTTTATAATTTATTGGAACAATTCACTACACCATATTTTGCGTTTTGTGACACATTATTTCAGTCACGAAATGGGGTTGTGACGCTCACGGACCGTTTCAACCAGGTGTGTAACAAATTTTCGTAACCAACATGTTGCCGTCACTAATATGAGGTTGTGACAGATTTAGTGACACTCATGTGTCTGTCACGAAATTTAATTTCGTGACTGGTGATTGACCGTTTCGAATTTTTTTTTACGGTTACAAATACATTGACTTAGTCTACGTTGACCGACTACAATGTGCTGGTAAAATTTTAGTAACCAAGATTTTTTCGTCACTAAATTTTTACCAAGGTCACTAATTTTTGACCAGGTCAACGTTGACTGACTCCTACTATCCTGGTAAAATATTAGTGACACTTTTGTGCCGTTACGAATTCTTTTGTTACAAAAAAAAAGTTAGTCTTTATTGACCTGGTCAATATTAATGTTTCCATCCTTTTCATTTTACCCTGCAGGTACCCTATCCCCTGGAATTGTTACAATACAATCCAATTCCAACATTTCACATTTCAACATTTCACATAAGAAGTCATTCAATATAATTTAACATTCATTCCAACATTCAAAAGAAGTCATTCAACCAATTTATGTTGTGTTCATGAGCCATAACTGCTAAGTATACATAAATTCTATGAATAAGCATATTGTGAGCATTACCTTAGCCATTTATTATTAAGCCAACAAGACTTTGTTCTTCTTCTTACGAACTGTGTCGTCTCTGGTCGCCATTGCATAGGCATCATTCCTTTTGAGAACTCAATGCACATTCAGTGCCTGAACCCTGTTAAAGTAAACAAAAGTGAAATAAGTTATCAGGCTTCAATAGATGGGGGAAAAAGAGGCCGCGGACTATAACATGTTGATTTGAATAAGGTTTAAACAAAGAGTATGAATTCATATCAAGTCGAGTATCGTATAAGGAATTTGGATGTGGAGACGACAAGGAGATAGAAACGTACATTGACTAGCAAAATCCTTGTGCTAGTACTTATTTTGTCTTCCTAGAATTGAGCCAAGGACCTGCACATATATAATATAATGATTACAGATGAGTAGGAATAAGAGAAGAACAGTCAATGCTTATAAAACAACTCTGCCCTAAATAGGAAAGTCAGCAAGGTAGAAGATGATCAAAATATTCAGTGATTGCATGTCAATACAGCAAAAATAGTCCCCATACTACTATTAAAAAAAAGATCAAAACATCATAGTTATATATGTGCACAATCTGAAACGAAACATTTTCAAGTAACGAAACATTTTCATAGTCTCATTTTAACATCCAATTTGGGAAGGCGTTAAAACTAATGAAAAATGATGCCGAACACTGGCCAGTTGAAAAATGGACCTAAATTAACTAGAATTCTAGAATTTGAACATTCATCTCAAACTTCTATTCGTACGATAAATTACCTCCAAATCCTTAATTTCTTGTTCTCTTGTAGTTTCTTTTCGTTGGAGATCACGTTTCAAAGACCCAATGCAGAGTAAACCCTGCACAATCAACCAAGTCAGAAAATTAGTAGGATCAAACTACATCCTTGAACCCCATCATCACCAATCCATTTCATAGATGTATAAAATGTCAAGCCAAAACAGAATAGTAATCAAATGTTAAATTCTGAAACTTCTGAATCCAACATGAACTAAGGACGCTTCTCGGTTAGGAGGAGACAAAATGGAAAAATTAATGGAGAGAGGCAAAATATAAACTCACCATAAGCATTTCCGATCTGGCTTTGGTTTCTAAATCCTACGGTAACACCAATGCACATAAGCATAAGAATCCAATTAATATCGGGTATGTATATCTGCCCAAGGAATTTCTTTGATGTATGAACAACTTTCACCCTTGGGAAACAACCAAGTGCAAGCGCCTGCTTGATTATTGAAAAAGTAGCAGATATAGTGGCCTGACTTGCAACAACAGCTACTCCTGTTGCGATAATGAACACTAGCCAGTATATGCTTTCTGAAAATTACCAACCAAAGGTTAATCAGATAAGAACTTAACTTGCTGCACGTAATTGATTACAAAATTTCAAACACAGGAGTTCGGGAGAGACGTGGTATGGAACGGTAGAATGCATCTTGCACATGGTCCTGATTTTTGATGATGTACGCAGCCTGTCCTGTATAAGCCAATAAAAGGCAAGGGAACACGAGCATCGTGAAAGCTAGTTGAACAGCCGATACAGGAAAATGGGCTAAGTCAGCTAATAGAGCTTCTGTCCATGCAAATATTACGTATATTCATTAGAATTGATCGAGTTTTTGCATGTAAAACATATACAAATATGTGAATAATAGTTAAGGTTACTTACCAGTGATACTAAGCATGATTCCTCCAAGGGTTCTCCAACCTCCTCGTCTGAAGTATCTATAAATATAGACTGGAGAGAAAGCTTTTAGAACTGAGCTATCATATTTCCATATATTGAAAGCGCCAATGCCTCCAATTAAAAGAAACCAAAGTAGGACAATTGGAGCAAAGTGCCATCCAACTCTATCGGTTCCATAATGCTACATGCTCAACAAGCCAACTAGTAGGACAGCAGAAACAACTATCACCACATCTGCATAGAAGAAAACCAAAACTATCACCCATCTTTCCAATGAAGAAAACAGTGATCAAAGGAAATAGAAATTGCTCATCATAAAAACATGTTGTATAGTCATAGTACAATCAGGATAGAAAGGTACCTCCGCTCATCTTTGGGTGATCTACCTTGATCCCTCCAACAGCCGAAAGAACTGAAAGAACAGTAGTTACTAGTTAGTATAATGAATCTTTTTGTATTTTTCTGTTTTAGAGTTGTCAAAGATAACTCCATTAACAAGTTCTAATAAAAGGTCATGCGACTGATTATGTAATCGGGCAGAAGAGATTTTTATCAAACATAGTTACTTGCTGACACAAGGGAAGCAAAGAACGTAGAAAACGCAACTAACTGAAAGAATAAAAATGCTACCTTAGTGTGCTACTACTACTATGACTCATAACTGGCAATGAAACCAAACACACAAATATGTTATTGCTAAAGCAAGAATGGAATCAGACCTGATATGGCTGGAGTTAAGATCCTATCTCCAATAACCATGCACGTCCCGACAAGCACAAGAATCAACAATAAATTTCTCCTTAATGTTGTCGCTTCCAACCATCTCTTTGTCTTAGCCGCAAAAGATTTATCATGGAATATATGACGACTTTATGTTGTTAACTGCTCATCTGTCCGGTGTTGGTTCGGAATAGTATTCACTTTTGCATGTCTACATAGTAGTGAATAAAGAGCAAAAGTTCCACCTGCAACATCGTTAGACAATTATATTCACATACATAATTACATAATCTTTGACCCTCTCAACTCAGACTCTTTCAAAAGAAAATAAAAAACAGCCACAGGGATGTACTAGTTGATATATGAAAATTCACCTTGACCGTTGTCGTTCGCCCTTAACACAACAAAGATGTACTTGATGAGTGGAATCAGAGTAAGAGAATATATAATCAACGATAATGCTCCTATAACATTATAAATCAACAACAGTGATGCACATTTGTAACATGTTGCAGAAAAACATTAGGGAGATTAAAATAAACCCTGATTCCAACCTGAGACTAACACCCCGAATGAACAAGGAATTGAAGGAAACGACAAACCTGCTCTAACTCATGAACAAGGACATTGGCAGACCTTATGTTTGCATTTCACCCAAATACTTGAAAACTTCATGAACAAAGAGCAAGGTGATCAGTGCATACATCTACTTCATCTACCATCTGCAATCTCCATTATCTTCTCAATTCCACTGAAATCCTTCTCAGTCTTCACCTGACCTAGTTCACCACCAACACATCATATCATTAACCGTTCACATCACCTGTAATAACCCGCCATCTCAATCCAACAGAAGCACCAGTCTCTCCAATTCCCAATTTCAACAGCACAACACCATTTCCATCTCAACCTTGATCTTCTCGATCTGAACCTTCGCGGCATAGACAACTCTTTCATTTTTTAATTCAACAGCAATCACAAGAACCCATTAACCGTTACAGTTTCACCTAAATCGTCACCAGAACCAACTTAAAAATATTCAAACAGAACCCATCTCCTCCACGGCATCAGATTCAGTCGATTTCAAAACCCTAACATCCTTGTACGATTCAATCGACATAACAAGTCTTCTTCTTAATCTTCTGTAAATTCAGTTAACAAAACATAACTCATATCAAACAAATCGTTTTACAGATTAAAGAATGGAAACAATAAAACATATCGATTGAAAATAAAATGAAACAGATCGATTAAAACTTACACAGATCGATGATTGAAAGGTATTGACAAGATTTATGTGATGTTTCTCGGCAAAATCGATCGATGAAGAGCAGATTTCTGTGATGATTTCTGTGAAAAAACTAAACCCTAGTTTTATCGCCAGAGCAGTAGAAGAGTGAAGAGAGAAGAAGACCGAAAAGATAATATTTATTTTTACCCGCTGAGAGAGTAAATGGATATGGAGTAAACGTGTGATTCACACGCGGCTAACATGTTACCGAGTGTTACTCTGCACACGCTCATTTCGCACGAATTTTTAGCCAGAAGTCACTAATCGTGACACGCTGATGTGTGTCACTAAATTATCACATTTTCGTAACCCAAATATGGCTATCACTAAAATTTAGTGACAGAAATTTCCGGTCACAAATTCGTGACGGCATAATGTTGGTTACGAATTTTTGTCACTAATCACTGAATATGGTGTAGTGATTGCAGCAAATGTAGCGAACTATGATCGGGTCTTTATATGCCTTTCTATGGAAGGGCTGAGTAGAAAGTGTAAAAGCTGCATTAGGAAGCAGTGAAATTGAAAATAAAGCAGAGACGAAAAAGAGAGCAATTCCTCGTAAAGCTGCTGGACAGACTTGAGAGGATCCAACACTTGCTGAATGGCCATAAAGTATGATCTCTACCTTTTTCGTTTCACTTTTATTAGCTCATAGAGATGGTAATCAAATTAATTATTAGTGTTCTTTGCGTGTACAAATAATGGGTTGTTGACACATGAATGGATGACTAAATAATCCGACTTTATGGATTTTGGAAAGGATACCCACTTTTGATGCCAAATAAATTGTCTTTTGCTGATCAAATATTGTCATCTGTGTATCTAGTCATGAATGGATAGATAACCTAATGTTATGTCTTTTAGTGAGAATCAAGACGTACTTCATTTTTGATGAAAAATGTATCCTTTTGTTGGTCATATTATGTCTACGTATAACTGGTTGAAAGTGATTTGCAGATAATTATCGCTTATTTTGTGGGGATCTCGAGAATGAAGTGAATGATGAGGTGCTTTCGAAAGCCTTTACAAGATTTCCTACCTTTAACATGGCAAGAGTAAGTTCCAAAACTATGTTCTTGACCCTCATGTTCAGTTGTTTTTGTTTCTTTCTTGACTGCACAGTTTTTTCAGGTGTGTGGTTAAGGCTCGCCAACTCTTATATTAGTTGAATTTAGAGAAGGCTCTCTGCATCAAGCCACCCAAATTATATACTCTAGCTGTGCATGAGACATGGAAGGTGTATGTAGGACAAAATGAGAAATCTAACAATGCTTAAGTAATTTATTGGTTGATTTTGCAGAGCATTGTCATATGGGATGTGCTCTTGCATACAAAATAAATGATTTAGGCGAGTAACATGAGATAGATTTTGAAAATTTGGGTTTTGTTTTCCTTGATTTTCACCAATGTGTCGTCTCCTAAATGTCACAAATATCTGTACAGATGAACTTTTTATCTTCACACCATTGTTTGCGTAATTATCTTCACTTTTACGTTCAACTTTTCAAGATTAACGACTCGCAACATCGTATCTGATGTCCTTTGTCTAAAAGCAGTCTTGTTAGAGGGATTAATCCATATTCTCTTTCTCCGTCCATCCACTTATGTAGTCTCCACCAGCCACACTGAACTCTTATATTTTACTTCTTGTTCATTTTAAGGTTTTGCCATTAATTTGCAATTTGTCTTCTATACTTCTTGTTCTAGTCAATTATTACTTGATGGCTTACCGGTACTGGTTAACAATGTTCCAGGTTGTAAGAGATAAGAGGACCGGAAAGACTCGAGGTTTTGGATTTGTTAGTTTTGGCAATCCTTTAGACCTTGCCGTTGCCTTAAAACAAAAGAATGGTAAGTAAACACATGCTGGCATTTAGGGTTCCATCCTTCATACACTTCAGTTGCAAGTAATAAAGTGTTTTCCATTCCTATATATTTCCCATTTGCTTTCAATTCTAATAGATTGTTTTCAATGCATTAAAATAGATTGTTTTTCATGTTTTTGATAGTGTTGGGAGAAAACCATGGATTGCCATAGTCCTGGTCAAGGTATCATGCCTGCTATAGCATCGCAGGCTCATTGTAATATTTTGTCTAATGTCTATAACTTCCATTGTTTTTCCCTGGATGGATGGCTGTTTGAAGCCACGCTTTCTTGAATTGAATTTGTGAGGGTGGCTGTTAGTGCAAAATTGCTTAAGGACCCAGCACCTTTTGTTTTTGGGTTTACACTTTCATTTTTATTTTTCGATGTTGACAATATATCACACAATAATGTTGTAGAACTATAAGCACCTGAGTGTTATGGCTCATATTGGACAGGTTGCTTAAGTCAATTTTTGTATATTATCTTTAACTGTTAATACTCGCATTGTTCTTTGAGATAGTTTTGTTACCAAATCACTTTACATAGTGGTTAATTTCCTTGTCGTTATTTTTCAGGTACAAACACCTGGGATTGTTTTGAACTACGTGTGCACAAGAGATTTATCGATCTTGACAATTCATCCGAGGTTGTGAAGTGATCCACAAGAGAGTTTTATATCTTGTTAATTCATCCGAGGTTGTGAAGCTGATCGCTTCGATTACTATTGAACCTGGAGTTAAGGTTGAGGTCATCATTTCTGACCCATGAAGCATCTAGTAAATGGTTATTTGCAGAATCTCCCTTTTATGCTTGTTTCTCTAAGTTTTTATATATCATAGGTCTTTTATGTTGAATTTCAATGTAAGTTAATTTGGATGAATGTAAATGGGTTACACTGGCAGGTTAATGAGAATGTGAATTACTTTCGGCAATTCTGTTTGGGCTCCAATTTTTTTCTCTTCAAAATAGGTTTATGGACACAACTTCTAGCAATAGTTGCAGTTACACATTCATCTTCTGAAAACAGAAGTTGTTACTTCAAATATTACAACCCTTAAGGATGTTGTATTAGAGATTATGACTACACTAGATAAAAATTGTGAAAGAGAGTATAACAATATAAATAAGAGTTGTACAACTCTAGAAAGTGTAATGACAGTAGTATTCACAATACTAATGTTTGTTGTCATATATGTTTCCACGATACCCTACTTGTGTTGTCCCAGATATTCCTGCAACAAGCAAGGGTTGTGTTAGGCTTTTAAAATTTTTTTGAAAGAGATCACAACTTTGGCAAAATATTGTCGAACCATGAATCACATCACCCTTTACAACACTTACACAAGTATTGTTGAAAAGCTTGGACTTTCTACAATACCCCACCTACACAATACACAAAAAAGCGTTGTAGTAGGGGTACTACAACCCTAATACAGTGTTGTAAATGATGATTTTTCCCATAGTGATGAGACATCACTATCTTGATCAGCAGGTGCCCGTGAGGGATCCAAATGTTCATTGTTGAACATGGATGAAGAGACTGTTGTTGTTGGTCGACTTTGTACTGGTGAATCTGCACTTATGGCTCATGGAACACTTGTAGCTGAAAATCATGCAAAAGTGTTGGTGGACCTCATAGTAATGCCAACTGCACCGACCATAAAATTTAACAGGTTTGCTAGGACCTTTCAAGAAGTTGTAATTGGAGGATATGAGGTTCATCCAAAATCCTACATCCGATATGATTATAAGGGTCTATCTTTCTTTTTGGAAATGATGTGGATAACTCAGCCAGCAGCCTATGCTTTTTTGCTATTTTGTCAGCCATTTTTTTTGTTATTATTCGCACTTTTATATGTATGCTGAACAACATGATATGTTCTCATAGGTATAATCTGAGTAAACTCTGATGCAGTTGTGCTTAAGGGAGATTCTTATGCAAATGTGCATAAGAAATTACTAATTTTAACTAACTTTGAATGTTAATATATCTTTTTTGTGAATTTTACTTTGTGTATGAGTGTAATTTTTCTTTCTATATATGTGTATTTGGTTGTGCAGATGACTGCAGTTGAGGTTTGCTGAAGCAATATGAGCCATATGGGGAATATCAATCCCTGGTAATTACTTGACTTGTTTCTGCTTGTACATTGAAGTTGCAATATATGGATAAGTTTTAACCTTAAGTTTTACACTTTCTTGCGAGGTAAAATGTTGTTGGACTATGCTGTTTGTGATCTCTGGTAAGTCTATTTGTGATCTTCTTGACATCATGTCTTTCTTCTTTTATGTTATCTACGCTTCTGAGATCTGATAAATTCTTGTATTTACTTTTCGGCGGCAGCAATGGCGACCGGAGACGACACAGTTCGTAAGAATAAGAACAAAGTCTTGTTGGCTTAATAATAAATGGCTAAGGTAATGCTCACAATATTCTTATTCATATCATATGAGATTTCTCTTCCTTAGTAATGGGTGAACCTATAATTGTTATAAGCTAGCTTTCGACTGTAGAGCTTAATAGGTATAAAGGTGAACTTGGTTCTATTCTTTAGTTATGGTGAACTTGTAATTGTTATAAGCTTTCAAATGTAGACCTGTCACTTAAATCGTGCTGCGAGTTTAGCTTTGTACATATAGTTACTGCAGATTGAACTTTTATACCATTATTGTGTTGTTGGCTAGGTTCTTACTCTCTATCTATATAGTACAACACTCTCTCTTATCTACTAGTAAAATTTTAAGCTTGAGTGACGCTGCTGAGGACTCTTCGAACTAACAGTTCAAAGATGACAAGCAGTAGCCATTGAATTCTCACATTCTCAAGGATGGTGCACACGCTATGCATAATTCTCATCTGCAAATATATTTCCAAGGTACATTTAGCTTTTGTACTAGCTCTTCATTTTGGTGCTTGACTGTGAACACAACTGGTTGTTAGAGAAATTACCACCAATATTGTAGCTCCAAGTTAACTGAATTTTGAACAAAATTGAAATTATAGAAGTATGCTGAAACTATGCCTATACTTAGCATTTATGGAGTGATAAAATAGTTATCTGTGTTAAACTCAACATGAACCCAAGTATCATGTAGCATTTATGTATACTTAGCAGTTATGGCTCATGAACACAACAGAAATTGGTTGAATGACTTCTTTTGAATGTTGGAATGAATGTTAAAATATATTGAATGACTTCTTATGTGAAATGTTGAAATGTGAAATGTGAAATGTTGGAATATTGGAATTGGATTGTATTGTAACAATTCCAGGGGATAGGGTACCTGCAGGGTAAAATTAAAGGGATGGAAACATTAATATTGACCAGGTCAATAAAGACTGACGTTTTTTTTTTGTAACAAAAGGATTCGTAACGGCACAAAAGTATAACTAATTTTTTACCAGGATAGTAGGAGTCAGTCAACGTTATCCTGGTCAAATATTAGTGACCTTGGTAAAAATTTAGTAACGGAAAAATCTTGGTTACTAAAATTTTACCAGCACATTGTAGTCGGTCAATGTAGACTAAGTCAATGCATTTGTAACCGTAAAAAAAAAAATTCGAAACGGTCTAGCTCTTGTCACGAAATTTAATTTCGTGACAGATGCTTGAGTGTCACTAAATGTGTCACAACCTCACATTAGTGACGACAACATGTTGGTTACGAAAATTTGTTACACACCTGGTTGTAACGGTCCGTGAGCATCACAACCCCATTTCGTGACTGAAATAATGTGTCACAAAACGCAAAATATGGTGTGGTGAAAGAAGTCGACTTGCCCATGATATTTTGGATGCTCTAGTGTGCTAAAAGGATTGGAATGACGCTCGGAAGAGAAGACATGAGTTTAATGATGAATATGAGGAAGTCTTCTCAAGGTTCAATGGTTAAATTGTCACCGGAAGGTATGTAAAGATAGTATCCTCTTGTTTTGTTTTAGTTCTTGCAACTGTTATCTCTTTTTAAGATACATTAGCTTAAAGAAACAGACACTTTGTAGTGTACTGGAGTTGGGTAAATGTGAACAATGACACATGGTCTTAAGCACAATGGTTAACCTGGATAGGCTGCCTATGTGAATGGTTAACCTAGAAATTCAGTTCATACTTCCAAGCACTGATGATAGTCGGTTAGAAAGCATGTTTGGTTTTAAACAAAAAAAAAACTCATTCTTTCCATCATTTTTATAAATCATTGTTCACTTCTTTTTTTGATTGTCATTCTAAATGTTTGTTCGACAGGTGATTCCAATTTTTTGATATGGATCTCGCAGAGCCATGAAAGCTTACAAATACCTTTGTTCTGCTGATTAGCTATGCTTGGAATGTGCAGTTATGTAAAGCTATATTTTGGATGCAGTTAGTTTGTAAAGCTATATTTTGGATGTACATTTATCAGATGTTTCTCTTGCCCTACAAGGTTTTATTCAGTCTATGGTGAAATGTCATATTTCGGATGTATAGAGCTTGTTCTCTGCTGAATATTTTCTCTCTTTTTTTTCTTTGTGTTTAGTTAATGGGGTATACCCAATTCCTTAACTTGTAAGCTGGACTAGTGGTTCACCAATCAGACTTGTGGGTTTCCTATCACTACAGGAAAAATATACATCTACAACTGGGGTTTTACAACTCTTTGCTAAATATCGTAGAAAGTCTTATGTTTTACAACTGGTTTTAAGGGAAGAGTTGTCGTATATTATCACTTCCAACCCTTAGGACCAAGGGGTTGCGCTAAGAAAACAAACGACAACTCCTTAAGATAAAGTGTTGTGACGACATTGAGCTATAACAACTCTGTTTTATAAGTGTAGTGACTTAGCCTATCACAACTCTCACAAGTGTTGTTGAAGAACACAAAAATATGATAATGAAAAATATGTTAGAGGGGAGATTCGAACATGAACCTACTGCATGTAAGTGTAGCTCATCAACCATCCTTTTAGTTCACAAGTTTTGGTTTTTATTCATTTTTTTAAATATAAACCTATAAGAACACTTATAAGTGTTGTCGAAGTAAAAATATATAATGTTGGAAAAAATGAGGTTGGGGGGATTCGATCCTGAGCCTCGGGCATGGAAATCTACACCACTAACCACCCTACACTATCACAGGTACTGTCAAGTTTGTGGTTCTTTAATACACTAACTTTATGACAACGCTTCATAAGTGTTGTAAAACAAAATGTAATGCTCAAAAAATAATGCTCAGGTGACTGAGCAGCAAACAACGCGAAGCCTTCTCTGAAAATTACTTATTTCCGATAAGGGTAATCTGGTCATTTTCATAGTCTCCATAAAGTTTATTGCACTTATTTCCATCAAGGGTAATATGGTCATTTTCACATTCTAAAATATTTACTTTACCTATTTCCGATAAGGGTAGTCTTGTAATTTTTCACAGTCTCCATAATATTTATTGCACTTATTTCCAGTAAGGGTAATATGGTCATTTAACATTTTATAATATTTAATTTACCTATTTCCAATAAGGGTAGTATGATCATTTTCATAGTCTCCATAATATTTATTGCACTTATTTCCATCAAGGGTAATATGGTCATTCTCAAAGTGTAATATTTACATTACTTATTTCCGATAAGGGTAGTCTGGTCATTATTAAAGCTTCGATAATATTTATTGCACTTATTTTCACTAAGGGTAATATGGTCATTTTCATAGTCTGTAATATTTTCTTTACTTATTTCCGATAAGGGTAGTTTGGTCATTTTTACAGTCTCCATAATATTTATTGCACTTATTTCCATTAAGGGTAATATCGTCATTTTCACATTCTGTAATATTTACTTTACATATTTTCGATAAGGGTAGTCTGGTCATTTATCACATTCATATTAAATTTCATCTTTAGTTCACCCGAATTATAAACTCAGATCCAACTCTAGTAATCTTTGAACCCGGGATATTCAAATATGATAAATTTCATCTTCAATAATTCACCTGAATGAGAAACTCATATCGAAATCTAGTAATCTTTGAACCCGTGATATTCAAATCTGATAAATTTCATCTTCAGTTCACCCGAATGAGAAACTCAGGTCCAACTCTAGTAATCTTTGAACCCGTGATGTTCAAATCTGATAAATTTCATCTTCACTTCACACGAATGAGAAACTCAGATCGAAATCTAGTAATCTTTGAACCCGTGATGTTCAAATCTGATAAATTTCATCTTCAATTCACCCGAATGAGAAACTCAGATCCAACTCTAGTAATCTTTGAACCCCGGATGTTCAAATATGATAAATTTCATCTTCAATTCACCCAAATGAGAAACTCAGATCGAAATCTAGTAATTTTTGAACCCGTGATGTTCAAATCTGATAAATTTCATCTTCAGTTCACCCGAAGGAGAAACTCAGGTCCAACTCTAGTAATATTTGAACCCGGGATGTTCAAATCTGATAAATTTCATCTTCAATTCACCCGAATGAGAAACTCATATCGAAATCTAGTAATCTTTCATCATGTGATGTTCAAATCTGATAAATTTCATCTTCAGTTCATCCGAATGAGAAACTCCGGTCCAACTCTAGTAATCTTTGAACCTGTGATGTTCAAATCTGATAAATTTCATCTTCAGTTCACCCGAATGAGAAACTCATGTCCAACTCTAGTAATCTTTGAACCCGGGATGTTCAAATATAATAAATTTCATCTTCAGTTCACCCGAATGTGAAACTCAGATCGAAATCTAGTAGTCTTTGAGACCGTGATGTTCAAATCTGATAAATTTCATCTTCAGTTCACCCGAATGAGAAACTCAGGTCCAACTCTAGTAATCTTTGAGCCCGTGATGTTCAAATATGATAAATTTCATCTTCACTTCACCCGAATGAGAAACTCAGATCGAAATCTAGTAATGTTTGAACCCGGGATGTTCAAATCTGATAAATTTCATCTTCAATTCTCCCGAATGAATAACTCAGATCGAAATATAGTAATCTTTGAACCCTTGATGTTCAAATATGATGAATTTCATCTTCAGTTCACCCGAATGAGAAACTCAGGTCCAACTCTAGTAATCTTTGAACACGTGATGTTCGAATCTGATAAATTTCATCTTTAGTTCACCCGAATGAGAAACGCAGGTCCAACTATAGTAATCTTTGAACCCGGGATGTTCTAATATGATAAATTTCATCTCCACTTCACCCGAATGAGAAAATCAGATCGAAATCTAGTAATCTTTGAACCCGGGATGTTCAAATCTGATAAATTTCATCTTCAATTCACCCGAATGAGAAACTCAGGTCCAACTCTTGTAATCTTTGAACCCTGGATGTTCAGATAAATTTCATCTTCAATTCACTCGAATGAGAAACTCAGATCGAAATCTAGTAATCCTTGAAGCTATGATGTTCAAATCTGATAAATTTCATCTTCAATTCACCCGAATGAGAAATTCAGGTCCAACTCTAGTAATCTTTGAACCCGAGATGTTCAAATCTGATAAATTTCATCTTCAATTCACCCGAATGAGAAACTCATATCGAAATCTAGTAATCTTTCAACCTGTGATGTTCTAATTTGATAAATTTCATCTTCAGTTCATCCGAATGAGAAATTCTGGTCCAACTATAGTAATCTTTGAACTTATGATGTTCAAATCTGATAAATTTCATCTTCAATTCACCTGAATGAGAAAATCAAATCGAAAGCTAGTAATATTTGAACCAGGGATGTTCAAATATGATAAATTTCATCTTCAATTCACCCGAATGAGGAACTCAGATCGAAATCTAGTAATCTTTCAACTTGTGATGTTCAAATATGATAAATTTCATCTCCAGTTCATCCAAATGAGAAACTCCGGTACAACTCTAGTAATTTTTGAACCTGTGATGTTCAAATATGATAAATTTCATCTTCAATTCACCCGAATGAGAAACTGAGATCCAACTCTAGTAATCTTTGAAACCGGGATGTTCAAATCTGATAAATTTCATATTCAATTCACCCGAATGAGAAACTCAGATCGAAATCTAGTAATCTTTGAACCCGTGATGTTCAAATCTGATAAATTTCATCTTCAGTTCACCCGAATGAGAAACTCAGGTCCAACTTTAGTAATCATTGAAACCGGGATGTTCAAATCTGATAAATTTCATCTTCAGTTCATCCGAATGAGAAACTCAGGTCCAACTCTAGTAATCTATATTTAAGGTATGCATACATTATGCAGAAATAGGGTTTGTTTAAGGTTTCGTAGAATATTCCGAAGGAATCTTACCTATAAATGGATGGATTCGTCGTTCTTACCAAGTTTCTGACTTAGGGTATTCAACTCGTGGCTCAGATTCATCGTTATGATGAATTTTCCGACTTATAGTAGTCCAGTCAGAGCCATGATAAGTCTCGAAGTTGCCAAAAAAGGATGTGTTCAAGGTTCCGTGGAATCTTACATATGAATCAATGGATTCATCGTTCTTTTGAAGTTTCCGGCTTAAAGTATTTAACTCAGGGCTAGGTTTCGATCTCAGATCCAGTTTAAGTATTGATGTTTCCAAAAATAATATGTTTAAGGTTCAGAAGAATATCCCTATAAAAGTGACACATAAGCTCCATCTTTTCAAGTTTCAATGATATATCCTGCTAAATTTGGAGTTCAAAACCACTTCGGACACTGAGAGTTCATGGTTCGTATGCCGTTGAGCCACACTTTAAGCTAGAAGTGACACATGGGATCCATATTTACGAAGTTCGAATGGGCATTGAGATTCATATTTATCGATTTGGATGATGTATCATGCTAAGTTTAAAGTCAGAACTCTCCCGGAGCTTCATACTTCATAGTTTGTATGCCATTATACCGCATTTGAAGTTCGAATTGACACTGAGATTCATATTTATCAATTTATATGATGTATCATGATAAGTTTGAACTTTGAAACCCTCTTGGAGATTCGAACTTACTTCGTGATCAATGTGAATAGTCGAAATTCAAACTCGAAGCACAAAGAAGCACACCAATTATCGAATTCACTTCTTATTTTTCAGCTTCATTCTTATACATTTTTTGGATTTTTTTATATCAGAATATAGATAACAATGTCCTAAATTTATTAATATTTCTTTGGATTTTTTTTTCATGTCGAAGGTTGATAAAAAAACAGAATACATGAGTTCGTATTAGCAAAAAGAGAAACACAAATGCTTCAATCCGTATGAGCATCCCAAATATGATATCAGCCGCAAGATATCTTCTTGATCCGTATGAGTTAATCAAAAGAAACGTGGTCCGTCGATCATTTTAATTCTTATTCTTGTTTCTCGCTTTATTTCTTTCTCTCACTCGAATCGAATACCTCAGATCCATGTCTTATTTCCTCCTTCCTCTTCTCGTGTTCTTTATCTGTTGAAGAATGGATTTATCGAAACTATGGTTTTGAGAAATAGATATTAGGGGAAACTTCATATAATGGTTGTTGATGGTGTAGTTGATTCAAGTAGGCGAATCTGAATCAGGAGAAAGTGATGCTGACGTGATTTGAGTTTGATGAAGTTAGGGTTTCATGAGAAGGAATGCTGAGAAGATCTAAAGATGAATTTGATACTCCAGAGGATTAATTGAAGGTGGGTTTAACACGAGTTATGAGTTAAGGTTAGAGAACAACTTGGAATCGGTAGTTAAGGTTTGGTTCTGTGTTAATGTTTTTTTTTGGAATTGAGTTAGGGTTTCTGAGTTTTGATATGGATTGAAGATGAATGAGAAATTCAAGATGAAATCAAGTAATTAAGAGGGGTTTTTGTATAATTGATGATGTGTAACTGTTTTGATGAAGAATCAGTAAGTGAGGGCTTCAGGTTCTTCTCAATTGAGAACTAGAGATTCACGAGAAAGCTTAAGGAAGAATTAGAAGTTGGAATAGAAGGATTCGATATGGGGTTTTGAAGAATTGGGAGCATTAGAATGGAATTGTTTGTGAAATATGATGAAATTGGTGATGGTGATGAACTTCGGGTCTGGAACAATAATTCTAGGGTTCAATTGAAGTGAGTGATGAAGTTATCTTGAGGTAATACACTTCTCTGTAAATTTAGTAAAGTTATTATTGGTTTTGCTGAGTTTGAGAAATTGTTAATGAGCAAAGATTGAAATTGAGATGGATGTGTGTGTTGGAATGGACCTGAGGATTTGAGAATGATTGGTGGAGTTACTTTAAAGATGTTTGGTTTGTTCAAAGGTTTGTGAATCTACCTCTGAATCTCTTACTTTCTGTTTCTGTGTTTTTGATTGATTTCTCTGTTTGTTCTTTGAACGAGTTTTTAGTGTTTTAGGAAAATTGGTTTTGTGATTTTCTGTTTGTTTGAAATATGATTATTGGGTTCTTATTTTGTTTTTGAAAATGGGTTTTATTCTTCTGACCTATTCATTTTTCTTGTTTTACAAAGGATGGAGTGATTGTTTCCAAAAGCATAGGTTTTCAGGACAAGGCTCAGAATCTTGGCGCATCTCTTGTAAAGCAGGTCGCCACTGCTACAAATACGACTCAAGGGGATGTAAGTTTGTTCTCAGATACTTTACTGTTTTATATGACTTCATCTTTTTTTTAGAGCCATGCTTGCTTAGAACTAACTTGTATAGTGATTTATGAGGTGTGAATAAGAAACTTCTTATGATTTGGTTGGTAACAGGTATGACTTGTGCAACTGTTCTTGCATAGGAAATTCTCACCGAAGGCTGCAAATCAGTGTATGCTGGTGTAAATGTTATAGACATAAGCTAGGGAATCAATATGGAAGGCAATGTTGTTATCGCTGACTTGAAAAGCAAAGCATTGATGATCAACACACCATAAGAAATTTCCCAGGCATTGTAGTTTGGTGAAGAAACTGCAGATCTTTCTTATAACCTAATTACCGTTTAGATTTTTATCTTAACTCTTTCTTCGATTGTTCTAATTTGCATTCATAAATAATCCGTCTCTAGCATATGGCAAGTCATATTTTTTGTTCGAATTACACTCTTCAGTGTGAGTGATTTGTGATGTTCTACTTTGTATTTTTATGAATACGTGGGTACCATCTCCGCAGATGGCATAGGGGAAAGCGCCATGTAGCGGTTTGGATTTCATAAACTTCATACACTTCAATTGCAGGTAATAAAGTGTTTTGCATTCTTTATATTTCCCATTTTCTTAAAGTATTGCTTCCGAGGACAGATACAAGGTGAGACACTATTACGTGAAAGATACAGTTGACATGCTCAGTTATGTCCATAGTAATTTCCTTCTCTCGTCTATAAATAATACTCTTCAAAATTCTAATTTTTTAGATATCTCTTTTTAATTAGATTGACCATTTTGTTTGGTATGTCCACACAACACAAGGATCATAGAACGGTAAAATGGTACCTACAATATGTGTAACCTTTTGAAAATGTAGCCATATGTGGTGCTTTATGTGAAAATACCTCTTACCAAAGAGAGAGACATACTAATGTTTTGTAAGATCTATGAAGGCTTTTATTTCCACTAACCAGGAGAGGGCTAAACCCATCATTGCTTTTAGCTTCAAAATTTACTACGTATAAAATACTAGTATCAAAAAGATTTTCTGGGGCTGCTATGTATTATTTTGGGACTGTTGGTTTAGTCCCGGCTAATATAAAGAAATAAGGACTAAGTTATCTTTTTGTTTTCGAGTTACATTACTACTCATTTGTAATTTACTTGTAGCATGTTGCTTTTTGAAGTTACTAGGAATCTAGAACTGTCAAATGCATTTTTTTCTTGAAATCCAGAACATCAATCACTGTTTTTATCTCTTCTCTCTGGTTGCTTACCTTTATAGTACATACATGCTTAGATACCTCCTCCAATCCTTAATCTGCTTCCCCACATTAACTGAAATATCTTAAGAGGCAAAGAATAAAGTTATAGTTTCCCATCTTGATAAATTTATAGGTTGGCATAATATATTTTCTCGTGTATGATGATGAGAACATTTATGAAGCTTCATTTTGTCTTCACAAATTCTTAATGTCTATCTTAATAATTTATAGATGTTCTTGATTCTATTCATTGAGCAGGCAATTGGTACTTGTTTACATGCTACACCTGTTCTGGTTATAACCTGTGTTACAAGGATATGCCTAAAAATAATAATTAGCCATATCGATACGTATTTACACGGATACGCGTATTAATACTTCCAATACTTCAAGATACAACTCAGTTAGAAAACTTTGACTAAATATTAGAAAATTTAGATATTTTACTAGATTCTATGAGAAGTTGTAACTATAGTGACAAAATATTAGTTCTGAATCTGTCCACTGATCTTGCTCTAGACTTTCTTCCTTTTTATCCAAACTTTTTCTCTCCCCAGTGAGGTTAATCATACATATTATATTTTAATCATGCAAACACATGTATGTATTTTGTTAAGTTTCTATCTTATATATAATATATTTATGTTAAACTACTGATCAATATTGAGTATGCCGTATCGCCGTATTTTAGTTTTTCAAGTTGGTGTATCATAGTAACATATTGGTATCTTGTATCCGATACCGTATCCGTATCGTTGCAACACAGGTTATAACCAATGTTGTATGGTAGATAAGTTTATCTCATAGTCATTACTGTACTCAATGCATGCTTTCTACTGCGATACAACCCTGATCAGTTTGTTTCTTTTCTTTGTAGTGTTTTTAGATTTTGGAAGACATGATTGGGGAGAGGCCTCAACATCCAACTGTTGACCAAAAATTAGCTGGTCAGTTCTGTCTTAGTTCCAGCCTTTCTCAGGGTGCTGGTTCACTAAATGGAGATTTTAACACTCCATCTATGTACCAGAGGCGATATGCCTATGGAAACATCAATAGGGCATTCCAGACATGCCAAGTTAGTCAAGATCTATCTTTGGTTAACCACTGTGCATCACCTATCTTTGTGCAAGCACCTGCTGAGTAAGGATTTCCATCTTTGCTGTTGATTTTCTTATGGGAGGTGTCTCAGTTGTTGTCTCTAAAACTGTCGCTGCTCCAATTGAGCGTGTGAAGCTTTTGATCCAGAACCAGGATGAGATGATCAAGGATGGAAGGCTCTCTGAACCCTACAAGGGAATTGGAGAGTGTTTTGGCTGTATAATCAAGGAGGGAGGGTTTGGATCATTGTGGAGAGGAAACAATGTCAATGTCATCCGTTACTTCCCTACTCAGGTTCGAATATTTCTTAATTTATTTTGTTACTGGAACATTTGGATTTATTTGTATTTCGTTTGTAATTTGCTGTAATTGATTACTGATTGGTTTTATTTAAAACCTTTGTTAGGCCTTGAACTTTGCATTTAAGGATTACTTCAAGAGGATCTTTAGTTTCAAGAAGGACAGAGATGGCTACTGGAAATGGTTTGCTGGTAACTTGGCATCTGGAGATACTGTGGTGCTGAGAATCCTTCTGAGTCGAACAGCTCCCCTGTGGCACATGCATCTGAGGATGATCAGGTTTGTTTTGAGGCATGTCTATATTTTTGTTGTATTCCTAATTGTTGGTTGAAGAGACAATTTTTTGTATTAACTGTTGTGCACCTCATAATGTATATTATATTACTTCATATTATTTTTCTTTTCTATTATGTGCTAGGAATTATCTCTTCTGTTATTATATTTTTTTGCATAAGGCTTTCTTTCAACTTCGTCACTTGATGTTCATCATTGTCTACTGCTAGTTTTATTAGTCTCTTTTTTGTGATGAGTTGTATTCCGGATGCCAGGGTTGTATATGCCAGCAGCTACCCAAAGTGTGTTGCATATTTGTGTCCCTGCCAGTTTGGTATGTTTGGATTGTAATAAAACTGTTTCCACAAACGTGTTTTGAGATCTGTTTCTTTTATCACTTATCACTCTGGTACTTTTTTTGGATCGGTGTGCCCACCATTAGCTTGGGGGTCTAACAAAAAGTCATCCACCAAATCCATATACAGTGAGTGTGGGCTTGATTTGTGTGTGTATTTTTGTGGACATTCAGTGTTCTCATTCCAGTCGACATGGTTTTTTTTTTTGCTTTTGCATTTTGGTGTAGTTTAAGTGTCTCTGTCTAATTACCTTATGGAATCTTATGCAGGAAAATAAGGATTCTGGTGCAGACAATAGTTTGTTTAAAGGGTAGCCGAAATGTTCAGAAAACCCCTAGTGGCCTTCTCAATGGTGGTAATGGAGATAGTCAGGGTGAAGTGGCAGTTCGATCACCTAAACCATCCATCACTATTCATTTTCCACAATTGCTGTCGATTTACTAGTTAAGCCTGTTCAGGTTAACATTGGGAATACTGATGAGCTTGCTGCAAACAAGCTTGAAAAATGGTTCTTGATCAGGGTTTGATTTGTGTTCACTACGGGAAAATTAGTAATCTACAACTGTAGATTGACAACTCGTAAATTAAAAGTTGCAAAAGGTGGCATGTTTTACAACCTTTTCCAAACAAAAGTTGTCAAAGTAAAATATGTCCAACTCTTAGGACCAACGAGTTCCTAAGAGTAGTGACGAGAATTAAAAACCACAACTTTTGTTTGAAAAGGGTTGCAGAGAGAAGTGACCACCTTTATATTTTACAACTCATATCTTAAAGGTAGTGAATAATTGTATAACAACACGCATAAGGGTTGTTGAAGATATAAAAAAAATTGATTTTGAAAAATGTTCTTTGAGAGATTCGAACCCAAGCCTAATGTGTGTTATCACAAGTCATCAACCATCCTTTCGGTTTGTCAATATTGGTAGATTTGTGCTTTTTTTCTGATCAATATTGATAACCTTTACAAGGGTTGTAAAATGAAAAAATTAACTTTGAAAAAAAATGAGGCTAAGGTGAATCGAACCTGAACCTTCTATGTCTAAGACTTGGATTCCAACCATCCTTCCACATTTACATATCTGCTTATATTTTACGTTTACTTTTATAAAAAAATGTTAAGGAGAAAAAATGGATGGTTATGATGGGAGATTGAGAAAAGAAGAAAAGGATAACTAGACCTTCTACAACCCTTTTAAGAGTCGTCGTAGAGGTATAAAAACTTCTGCTAAATTTTTCTCACTTCTGCAAAAAAAATCCAACTTGTGTTAAATTTTTCTCACTTCTGCTAAATTTTATTCAATTCGGCAAACAAATTCTCACTTCTGCTAAAAAAATTTGTCAACGCTATTGACAACCTTTATAAGAGTTGTCGTAGAGGTATAAAAACTTATGCTAAATTCTTATCACTTCTACTAATCTACAAACTTTCAGGCTTATAGTAGTCCGCTCCTGGACAGGTTTCGATCTCGGAGCCAGGGTATGCATATAATATGCGAGAATAGGGTTCATTTAAGGTTTCAGGGAATATTCCGATGGAATCTTATCTGTATATGGATGGATTCATCGTTCTTACGAAGTTTCCGACTTATAGTAGTCCACTCATGGCCAGGTTTCGATCTCAGAGCTAGGGTATGCATATAATATGCCAGAATAGGGTTTGTTTAAGGTTTCAGGGAATATTCCGAAGGAATCTTATCTGTAAATGGATGGATTCATCGTTCTTAAGAAGTTTCCGACTTATAGTAGTCCACTCACGTCCAGGTTTCGATCTCGGAGACAGATTTTGCATACAATATGCCAGAATAGTGTTTGTTTAATGTTTCGGGGAATATTCCAAAGGAATCTTATTTGTGAATGGATGGATTCATCGTTCTTACGAAGTTTCCGACTTATAGTAGTCCACTCACGGCTAGGCTTCGATCTCGGAGCCAGGGTATGCATATAATATGCCATAATAGGGTTTGTTTAAGGTTTCAGGGAATATTCCAAAGGAATCTTACCTATAAATGGATAGATTTATCGTTCTTACGAAGTTTCCGACTTATAGTAGTCCACTCACGGCCAGGTTTCGATCTCGGAGCCATAGTTTGCATACAATATGCCAGAATAGTGTTTGTTTAATGTTTCGGGGAATATTCCAAAGGAATCTTATTTGTAAATGGATGGATTCATCGTTCTTACGAAGTTCCCGACTTATAGTAGTCCACTCATGGCCAGGTTTCGATCTCGGATCCAGGGTATGCATATAATATGCCAGAATATGGTTTGTTTAAGGTTTAAGAGAATATTCCGAAGGAATCTTACTTGTAAATGGATGGATTCATCTTTCTTACGAACTTTCCGACTTATAGTAGTCCACTCACGGCTAGGTTTCGATCTCGGAGCCATGGTATGCATATAATATGCCATAATAGGGTTTGTTTAAGGTTTCCGGGAATATTCTGAAGGAATCTTATCTGTAAATGGATTGATTCATCGTTCTTACGAAGTTTCCGACTTATAGTAGTCCACTCACGGCCAGGTTTCGATATCGGAGCTAGGGTATGCATTTATTATGCTAGAATAGGGTTTGTTTAAGGTTTCAGGGAATATTCCAAAGGAATATTACCTGTAAATGGATGGATTCATCGTTCTTACGAAGTTTCCGACTTATAATAGTCCACTCACGGCCAGGTTTCGATCTCGGAGCCAGAGTTTGCATACAATATGCCAGAATAGTGTTTGTTTAATGTTTCGGGGAATATTCAAAAGGAATCTTATTTGTAAATGGATGGATTCATCGTTCTTACGAAGTTTCCGACTTATAGTAGTCCACTCACGGCCATGTTTCGATCTCGGAGCCAGGGTATGCATATAATATGCCAGAATAGGGTTTGTTTAAGGTTTCAGGGAATATTCCGAAGGAATCTTACCTGTAAATGGATGGATTCATCGTTCTTACGAAGTTTCCGACTTATAGTAGTCCACTCACATCCAGGTTTCGATCTCGGAGCCGGGGTATGCATATAATATGCTAGAATAGGGTTTGTTTAAGGTTTCAGGGAATATTCCGAAGGAATATTGCCTGTAAATGGATGGATTCATCGTTCTTACAAAGTTTCCGACTTATAGTAGTCCACTCACGGCCAGGTTTCGATCTCGGAGCAAGGGTATGCATATAATATGCAAGAATAGGGTTTTTTTAAGGTTTCCAGGAATATTCCGAAGGAATCTTATCTGTAAATGGATTGATTCATCGTTCTTACGAAGTTTCCTACTTGTACTAGTCCACTCACGGCCAGGTTTCTATCTCGGAGCTAGGGTATGCATATAATATGCCAGAATAGGGTTTGTTTATGGTTTCAAGGGATATTCCAAAGGAATCTTACCTGTAAATGGATGGATTCATCGTTCTTACGAAGTTTCCGACTTATAATAGTCCACTCACGGCCAGGTTTCGATCTCGGAGCCAGAGTTTGCATACAATATGCCAGAATAAGGTTTGTTTAAGGTTTCCAGGAATATTCCGAAGGAAACTTATCTGTAAATGGATTGATTCATCGTTCTTACGAAGTTTCCGACTTATAGTAGTCCACTCACGGCCAGGTTTCGATCTCGGAGCCAGAGTATGCATATAACATGCCAGAATAGTGGTTTGTTTAAGGTTTCAGGGAATATTCCGAAGGAATCTTATCTTTGAATGGATTGATTCATCGTTCTTACGAAGTTTCCGACTTATAGTAGTCCACTCACGGCCAGGTTTCGATATCGGATCCAGGGTATGCATATAATATGCCAGCACAAAAACACAAAGAGAAAGCACAAAGAAACACACCAATTATCGATTTCATTTTTCATTTTCCTAATTCATTCTTATACATTTTTTGGATTTTTTATATCAGAATGTCGATAACAATGTCCTAAATTTATTAATATTTTTTTTAAATTTTTTTTCATGTCAAAGGTTTATAATTAAACCGAAAACGTGAGTTCATATTAACACAAAGAGAAAGCACAAAGACCTTGATCCGTATGACACTCGTAACGTAAATCTACACCGTCCAAATATTTTCCTAATTCGTATGACACCATCATATTACATCCTATCCGTTCAAATTCTTTTAGATAAAACCATTTTTTTTCTCTCACTTATCTTCTTCATTCGCTCACTTCTCATCACTCATTTTCCTCCTCCCATCTCTTATCTTCACCAACTCTACCAATTTTTTTTTTTTAGAGAAACAAATCGACTTCATATCCGATCTCTGATCTCTCTTGTTTTGATTTGGTTTCATAACTCTAATCTCTCACTCTCATAAAAACATGTTATCTCACTCTCAATTTGATGTGGAGTTTTCTGTTCCCAACAGCAACATCAAAAAAATTGTTCTGTGGCTCTTGTTTGATGTGAATCGATTCTGATTTCAAAAGAGGTGATAGATCTGTCTGTTTGGGAAGGAGTTTGTGTGCTTAATTTTAGTCTCGACTGATAAATACAACAGCAGCAACAGTGAAGTTAGGGGAGTAGAAGATGGTGCTGAATCGATGAATCCATGGAGGGTTTTGAAGTTAACTGAAATTAGGGTTCTTTGATTACTTATTGGGTTCGAGCTGGTGATGTATTAGGAGATTGCTGAGTCATGAGATAGCTGAAGTAAAGTGATGTTTCAGTCATGGTTTCTGGTGGTCGGATGTGGACAGAAAGTGGTGATGAAATTCAGAAGTTCAGAGAGAAGACAAATTGGTTCCATGGTCGGATGGCTGTTGAGTAATTTTCTCAAGGTACTCAAGGTTATGCTTTACTTTTGAAGTAATTTTCTCATCCAGAGTATTGCTTCTTCAAATAGTTAAAATTGATTTTTTTTGTTCTAGTGTTCTCAGATGGCTGTTGAGTGGGAAGACCGACATGGGAGGTTGAACCTAAAAGATCCTGTCCCTCGAGCTGTAGGTCTTCCTTAATTGGATAATGCCTTTTTTGATTTTTATTTGGTGGATTGCTAATTTTAGTGTAAATTGGACCTGTTATAATTGAATTGTAGATGAACACCAGACTCAGTCGTTGTCATGGGACAACAACTGCTGGAATCGTCGTCCCAGACTTCGTGCTCATGGCTTCTGATGGCATGTTGTCGCTACCTTTGAGTTCAAGTGGTCGTCACTATGAAAGAATATCGTTTGATTGCTTCAAGCTACATGAAGTTTCAGACTTCTGTGGCGCATGGGCGGGCGACATGAATTTTCTGAATCGGATGAAGGTGTTTACAAGGTCAGTTTAACAACGGAGTCCTGCTGGTGGCTGTTTACAGACGATGTGGTATCGAATCGGAGTTTCTCGACTGCGAAACCAACACAGCACTAAGAAGGGTTCGATTGATTGCAGTTCGGAGAAGGCAATACAAAAAGCCAAGGAAGAGGTTGGTAGCTGTTGGTGTTAGTTTAATGAGCTATACAAGAAAATTGAGCTGAAATATTGGTTGTACAGGTCAACAAACAAATGAAAATGTGTTGGAGTAATTGATTCTACCGCTGTGTGTTGGTGGAGATGTTTTTATATGCTGTTTTGGTTGGTGATTTAAAATCAACATGGATGAGAGATGCTCTTCATGCCATCGAATTGTAGAAGATAAGTTGAAGGCGTCGAGTTGTAGAAGATAAGTTTATGATGCAAAAGTGTCGTATGCTGCTTCATGCCATCGAATTTTCCAATGGCTTCAAAAACTGGCCTCTAAAGCGCTTGATTTAGAGATAAGATTCCAACTACGAAATCATTATTTTTGAAGGTAAAGTTTGGACTATCCTCTTTTTGCTCTCTTCTCGTCTTCTCTTACATGTTATGTTTTTTGTTTATCTTATTTTTTCTTTTATGCTAATGATTTATTCTTTGCTTTAATGTTGGAAGTCCTTTTGTTCTCTTGGCAACAAAGATCTTTGGGCAATGGAAAATTCATGGCTTGATGTGTTGGTGGATTTAAAGTTAGGCCGCTTAGAACCTGGCAGACTAGAAGAACTGAGAAGATATGAGGATCAAATAGACGAAAAAATCCTTGACAGGGAGATAAGGCCCCTTCACTTGGTATAGAAAACTGGTCAAACGATGTTCTCACACATCAACCATGAGATCTGCCGGCCCTTCTTCAGAAACTCCACTTAAGGTTTGATACTTTATCTGAAATGGTTAAACCACTTTTACTAACCAACCACCTTGATAATGTTCAATATCTGATTTCCTAAATTTCTGCATGCAGTGATTTGGTACATTGAAGTTGTCTCCCAAGGATGCAAAAATCAGCATCAGCTAATTAAGGTAATAACCTCAACCTCTTATTGTAGTTACGGGTTTGGAATATGGGTGGTTATCAAAACTTATTTCAGTTGTGAGCCTGATATCCTGCAATTGTGGGTGGTAATATGTTCTGGGTTAATTATATGACACTGTATTCATAAAAATTATGACACTGAAAAGGAGGATGAGCGTTGGGATGAAGGCTTTGGTGGGCTAAGTTCAGAGCTGTAGTCGGCATGTAATTCTGCACTAATGAAACTCGTAGGTGAGTACAAATTATATTGGCCATGATTATTTATTAGGGATAGATGGGGTCAAGCCTGCAATATCAGGTAAAAAATTGGATTAATATTTGGAATACTTTTCGCATTAACTCATCTTTACCCTATAATCTCTCAGCCTGGAACTCCTCCACAATCTTACGAAAGCACCAACCATAGCTACAGGATGGGCAAGCACAACCGGTGGTAACTAGTAGCTATAGTGAAGCTGGAACACCAAGAGATAACAGTCCAGCATACAGTAGTTCATTGGAAATCTTGACTCCCATAAAATTGCTTAAATGATAATTCCTTCAATTCAAATTTCGAGCCGTTCGATGTATTTTTCCCACTGGTGCACCTTTTTGTAGAATGTACATAACTTAAGCAGTGTTTGAATGTACTTTTATTTTCGTGATTGACCATCCTATAAGTTCTATGGACTTGAATGCATGTTCAGATAACACTGGATTCCATGATGGAGTATAACATGGGGTTCCAAATCTATTGGAGTATAACATGATTTCAAATCAGTTCTCTAGGTATACAATTTCTAGTATAACATGATTCTGGTGCCACTCTTTACAATTCATATTTGGTTGTTATCTTGGTATACTCAGTTAAGTTTTCACTTTTGTTTTACAGGCATTCTGCCATTGGAGCTGAAGCTTGGAGTCACAATCTCACCCATAGTGGGATTCCAAGGGTTAAAAGATGATTTTTGAAGCTGAGAAAGAATAGATAGAAGGGTTTTACTAAAACGAAAGTGTTATTCGATTATTTATTTTTAGTGTCAAAGTTCTGTAAAAGTGACCTTATGTAGTAACAAACAATAGTGATTATAATTGGAAATTTGATCTTTTTTTGAAATTATTAAATATTACAGATTTAATTTTGTATTTAAATTTTCAAAATTTAATTTTTTTTTCAAATCGAATATGTACCACAACTCAGAATTAGAGTTGTCAAAGAAATGACATGTAACTCTTCCCATAGTTGTCAAAGAAGTGACATACAATTCAAATCATTGTTGTTAAAGAAACAACTTGCAACTTAAACCAAAGTTGTCAAAGAAGTGACATACAACTCTAACCATAGTCGTCAAGGAAATTTCTACAACCCCAACAAGTGTAGTGTAGGAGTTATTTTCACAACCCCGATAAGAGTTGTGTTAGGCATTAAGAAGAAATTTCAAAAGACATTCACAACTGAAACAAGCGTGGTATACAATGGAACAACAACCGTGTTTACGACTATTATTGACGAGTTGCAAAGAATTGAAGACTTTCTACAAACCCCCCCCCCCCCCCATTGTGCAACCTATAGATAAACGTCGTCTTATATGGTACCACAACTGTTTTCCGAGGTAGTTAATCACTCATTTTCCGGTAGTGGTTATGTCCATTATATGCTTGGTCATGTAAAAAAATCTATCATTGTCTTTTATTTTGTTGCGAAACACACTTTCGTACAAGATGATTTGAAGTTAGCTAGGTAATGCAATTGGAGTGGCAGGTTAACTTGAATGAATGTAAATGTGTTACACTGGCAGCTTAATGTGAATATGAAATACTTTCGGCAATTCGGTTTCAGCTATAAATGTTTTTTCAAAATAATTTTATGCACACAACTTCTAATAAGAGTTGTGTTCCATATTTCAACTACACAAACCAATGGTTGTGAAAGAATGTCTTTACGACATAACTAGGTAATGTCCAACATAGTTCTACAACTCTAACAAGTGTCGTGCAAATCTTATTCATAATAGTAATAAGAGTTGTTACATATTTCTACAATACACATCCTAGGTTGTCTAAGATAGTCCTTCAACTTATACAAGTGTTGTGTTACATATTTCTATGATATACATCCTAGGTTGTCTAAGATAGACCTTCAACTTATACAACTGTTGTGTTACATATTTTTACGATACACATCCTTTGTTGTGTAAAATAATCCTACAACACAAGCAAGAGTTGTGTTAGGTTATAAAAAAAATCGAAAGAGAATCACAACTTTGGCAAAATATTGTCGAACCATGAATTACATCACCTTTTACAACTCTTACTCAAGTATTGTAGAAACGTTTGGACTTTCTACAATACCCCCTTCCACAATGTATGAAATGGAGTTGTCGTAGGGGTACTGCAACTCTTATCTAGTGTTGTCAATGATGATTTTTCCCGTAGTGTATGTTTTATATCTTAATATATATAATTTTTTTGGTATATTGCAGTATAGCACGTGTGCCGGCACAGCACGCGAATAAACGGGTTGTGCTGTGTCGAGCTTTTGACTAATAAAGCACAGCCCAGCCCAGCGCGTTTAAATTATTGGCACAGCCCAACACAGCATACTAAGCACGTGACTTCGTGGGCTGGGCTGTGCCGGACCGGCACGTTTTACACCTCTAGATCCACACATGATCCAAAGTCTCTATTTTTATTTCTTTATTTATAGCTCATCTTTGAATACGTAGTTTTCGTGCAAATAAAATAGTCCATTGTGATAATCATTTAATTTAGTGGGAATATTATAAATTTGGTTTATCACAATTTAATAAAGCGCTTTTATATTGTATAAATAGAAGGTTATGGACTTGTGTTAGTGTTCATAAAGCTCAAACTATCAAGTCGTATTCCAGTTATCATGGCAGCAGCTAAAATTTCATTTTTCCTGGGTTGCATCATAGCTTTAATTCTTCTCCATTTACAATATGGATGTCAAGTTTAGGTGGTCGTAAACCGAAATCATCTTACAATATCAGAACGACTCTTTTTTTAATCCATTTGGAAAGGCTCAAACTACGCTACAAAACTTTTAACAACCCCCCATTCAACAACATCTCCAAAAACGTTGTCATACCCTTTCGTCAACGGTTTTTCCTTGTTGTCAGAGGCCGATTTTCTTGTAGTGATCATACATAAGTCCACAACATCAAATGTGTTTTATCACTAGGGTGCCGCAATGTTTGCAGCCATAGTTTGCAGCCATGGTATTACAGTAATCATACCAAAATTGAGAGACTGATACACATAATTCATAGACAAAAAGAAATTTACATACCCCCTAAATTGAATTATCCCCTAAAAATGGAAAACCCCCCAAATTGTTTTTTTTTCAAACCCTATTTTTTTAATTACCTTCATGGTGAAACCCATCCTACACAAACCCTAATTTCATTTGTACCCTCTAAAACCGTAATAGATACCCGGTTTCGTAGAACGTTGGGTTTCAAAACCCTAAATCATAAAACCCAAAACTAAATTAAGGTTAAAAGTTACATGTTCTTCACTTTGATCTCTTATCTACTCCGTCTCATCTATCTTATCGATTTGCAATGTTCTTCCTGTATCTCGATCTCGTCTCTCGAGTCTCTCACGATCTCTCGCATGCCTCTCTATTTCTCTCTCTATCTCTCGTTTTCAACGTGGCTCAAACACGAGGAAGTAGAAGATAAGAATCAAAGCATTATCAACCACACGTGTGGTACAGGTGTAAGTCCATGTCCACGTGTCGACAGGTTAGAATGCACACATGTCTTTTTTTTTTCACTTACCCACGTGTCGGCCCAATAATGGCCGAAGGGCAAAACGAAAATTCACGAGGTCAGTTGACCGGTCCTCCGCGTTGGCCTTTTCCACTTCAACAAAGATGAAGAAAAGTTTATTTTTTGGAGCTGCATTCCAGGTACTAGACAACAAGTAAAGTACACAGGAGTATTGAAATTAGTAAGGGTGGACAGGGAAAGTTGTGTGACACACTAACTACTTCTGTAATAAGCTAGTTCACAAACTTATTCTCTACATGTATAAAACCAAACTGACGCACCTTCCTGTTCCAGAATTTGAACCTGACGTTCTAAATCGGTTATATACCAACAATAGGGGTGCCCATATTCCAACAGCTCGGTTACTTTTTCCGATGTCTTTTTGACTTCCTTCTCCAGCAGCTACATGCATTGAACAAGGAAAACCAATTCGGTGAGAATGCTCCAGAAAGCAAAGTAAGAACCAACAAGTAAATATGACTGATAACTTCCTAGTGCGTACCGTGTACTGGCTAATTGTGGCTTGGGGATTATTGATTTGGAAATTGAGATCACCATCTTGGTACTTGGACGCATCAGCTCCTAGGCTTTCGAGATGACCAAGTACCCTGCATATTTCTTTGTCGACACCTTCTAGGCGTTCCCCATCATTATAATAGTCGACGTCATCCTCACATTGTGAGTTTTGCAGCATCCACTCTTTAAAATTCTCATCCTCTAGCAGAGGGGAGTTGGAAGATTTTAAGAAAACCGACATATCAGCCTTCATCTGTTATGAAGCAATCCAACAAACAAATTAATTTCAAAAATGGTTTTAAACTACTGAAATGTGAGGGACAGGAATAAAAAACGGCTGGCAATTAGATAGAACCTGGAATAGCTTTTTTTTTTGCTCTCAAATCCTCGAGAATAGCCCCCTGAAGAATCAGCTGGTCTTTAGTGTTGAGATACCCAAGTATAGGCAGAAATTCCTGGCAAAAAAGAAACACATGTCATGATCAGTATTATTTGGGGCATAAATCGATTTTGATTTTGGTAGAAAGAAAGAAAGAATAGGTACTACTTACTCTAAGGATTATCAAGTCCTTGGATGCATCATCAATGGATGAATAAAGACCTAAAAGCAAATTGGCGCAAGTATCTTTGTGGAAGCTTAGAAGGGTGCTAATCATATCTTCATCGGAGAATTTCATAGGATCTCCAATAATTTCCAACATATGCTTCCTGGAAATATACTATTAATTAATTACTTACCGGATCGGATACTGAATTAAGCTTAGAAGGTAACTTTCAATCTAGAAATCAAGATGAAATAAGTACCTGTGGGTATCGGAATATTGATAGACTTCCGGGCTACGTCCACCCTTGTCACAGATCTCCAAATAATTCATCTTCATCCTAGAGTAAAAATAACAGGGAATTAATTTAGGGAATAGAAGAAGAATCGAACAAAAAAAAAATACGTTAAAAAATTTAATTGTAATACCTGAGAGCTCTCTGGTTCATCGTTTCCATTTTTTTTATTTTTCTCCAAAAGAATTAGGGTTTAAGGTTTCGTTATCGCGAGGTTGGATGAAGAAGCGTACTATATATACAAGAAATCTCGGATTCCTTCCTAAGGTTACACACGGATTCCTAATTATTATCTGTTTCCTTAATTCGACCGGGTACATGAACCAAATTTCTAACCCGTTAGATGATACGTATCGAATGGTTGACAACGCTGCAGGATTTAAGAGACCACCAACCGTTGTGATAATAATCCCCGGCATGGTCAGTGGATGCCATTAGCTTTACTTTGTAGTTTACTCCGACTACCCTTCATTTTTAACTAACCTTCTCTTATTGTTTCTCCCATTGCTATCTATGTTATGTCCTCCGGCAGCTAAATGACACCAGTTTTTTTTTTTTTTGACAGCAAAAAGGCAAATTTAATTAAAAAGTTCTTGAGTCACCAAAACAGTGACAGCAAAAACACACAAAGCTACATGGATGAGTGAACAACTACATCCCAATTACAAAGTAAATTTGACAACGTAAAACCCGAAAACAAATCCGAGGGTAAACCCCAATTATACAACAAGCATTTCATGTCGACAATAACTTGAGATGAATCTTTGACAAGATTATTATAAAACCTAGCATTACGTTCCATCCAAATGCACCACCAAATAGCAAAAGGAAAGAAGCTCCAAATCTTCCTAATCATGTTTTTGGTTCTCTTCGAATGTTTGCTTCCCCATTCCCAAAGGTTTGATTTAATATTATCCGAGAAAACCCAATTTATACCAAAATTGTTTAGGAAATAAGTCCATACCTCGGAAAGGAAGCTGCAATGGATGAACAAATGTTCGTTTGTCTCTACCAGCTGATTGCAAAAGAGACAGTTTCGATCCTGAATGAAACCAGCAGCATAAAGCTTATCAAGAGTAGGTGCTTCACTGTAGGTTAATGTCCAAACTAAAAAAGATACCTTAAGAGGTACTTTTGAGTTCCAAAGCTACTTGTCGGGAAAAGTTAACAAACCTTTTGTCTCAAGAGCGGAGTAGGCACTTGCCACGGAAAAATTATCACCGTAACTCCATTTCCTTGAATCTTCATTTACAGAGGAATGACACCAGCTTTGATGGCTATCATCGTCAAAATCTCTAAAACTTAGCCACCCCCAGATTCTGTGAGGATTCATTGTCAAAAACCCGAACAATCAAGAATGGATTCATCATCAGAAGCAATAGCACAACAAACATGGGAACTTGAAAACAACATAGTAAGCATGGAATCCCCATCGCAACAACCATCTTCCTCATCAACAGCACAAGCACAAGAAGCAGCGATTGATACCGATTCAATCTATTACTATGATGAATCAACACAAACAAAATCACAATAAGATAAACCATCCATCCAAAGGGGGACACTCATCCATTTCACTGAAGGCAAGGCCTTAACTCTACGGACAAGTAAAGCTATAAATAGAGGCCTAAGAGATTTACAAATTACAACTGAAGAAAAAATAAAAACGAATCTGATACAAACAAAGAACTTAAAACAATCTCATAAAAATCAATCCAAACTCATTCTGTTTCTTTCTTCTCAAGCACGTCCTGCACATCATTTGCATTTACAGTAGTTGCAGCCATTTTGCAAAAAACAACTGAGCAAAATTCATTCAAGAACACTTCTTAGCTTGGCATCATCATTAAGAACATCTATATTAGATCAGCCATGTTCATCGGCATCTCATCCATTTGAGTACTATAGTACTGCTCTATGTCTCCTAATATCATCACTTCGCACAAAGTTTATAGCAACACCCTGCAGATAACAGCCGATACAGAATCATGTTTTACATGAAATCGATTGTCTGAAAATCAGAGCTTGGTGAGAAATAATTACCTTGCGCCCAAGACAACCAAATCGACCAATCCGATGAATGTGAAGTTCACGATTGTTTGGGAGGTCATAATTAATAGCTAATGGCCAATTCTCTGTTAAATCTGCATATAAACTCATTTCTGGCCAATTTGCACACATACAAAATCCTAATTCTGTATATCCAAAATATAAATCTCTGTGGAATCTGAAAATTCTGCCTGAAGTCCAGCTGTGTACCTGGAAGTGCCAGCCGATGTTGGGAAAATTAAAAAAGTTCCCATGTGGGGAAAGGCATTTAAGAAATGTTTGCCCGACAAGATCAATAACTTGATTCCTTGAACACCTTTAAAATATATTTGGGAAAAACTTGTTCGATAAGAAATGATTAAGAAAAAAAAAACACAAAATTGGTTAAAAATAGCAAAATCAAAAATTTCTTGGTGAAAAAGACATCTATATTTTGATACTGTTTGAATGGATAAAAATATATAAATAGCCAGGATGTAAACAGTTTCATCCTACCCATTTTTAAATATTTTTTCTTATTTTTAATTTACATCACGATGAATCCAGTTTCATCCTTGTTATTTTTTAAGTTTAAGTCAGGATGAATTCAGTTTCATCCTTGTTATTTTTTTGTGTCCATTTCACCCATACTAATTTTTACTCGTCCATTTGAACCATGTTTTAAAAATATTTGGACAAATGACCAATTTTCCGGAAAAAAACACAACAAATTCAAACCCCTGGTTTGCTAATACAGAAAATGCCTAACATATAGGACAAGTTTTATTTTGAACTTTGAGGACAAAGTTCTTTTGAAGGGGTTAATGGTGTGAAAGACTGAAAATCTTCTCGGTTTAACTGAACCCGGAAGGGTTAGAAATCTATTATACAAGAGTGCCAAAAAATTAAAACATAGTGATAATCCAATACTTGTGTGCCTTTAATAAAGACAAATTTGGATTTGCCTTAATTTTAGATGATAATATGGTTGTGTTAATCTGAATCTGAGGTGCCTTGATAACACTCCATGCATGATGCAGATGTGTCGGTCATTGAACCCATCAGGGTATCTAGGTAAATAATGCTTGTTAAAATTGAAGGAATGAGGATGATTCTTCATTTTATTTTTAAAACACCCATGTAACGAATATAAACATGAATATCAAATTATAGAAATTTCTTATCATAACGATTATCAATCAAAATGATAATTTTAGAAATATTTTCTTGTTTAATGAGATAGGTCATCTAATAGTGCGACGAAGGGAGTATGAACCACTTAATGATGAGAATGGAACACAACCGAAACCAACAAAAAAAGTTGAGAAGAAGAAACGTTTGCCATGTTTGTTTCTTAAAGTAATTTATGATTTTACTTAAAATATTTTGCCTCTATTTGTATACATACATACAAGTTTGCTTGAACAGACGGCGTTTACTAAATTAGGCCTTAATTTTATTTTAATTAGCAGGTTAAGAGCATCTGAATTAGCTTCTATATGGGTTTTCTATTTTATGGGGTTTTCAAATTTGGACCCTCAATTATTTAAGGGGATTTTCTTATGTGGTTAGTGACATTTATGTTGGTATCTTCTGTAAGGGTTGCATTACAATTGTATAATGTGATGGTACTGTAACAATAAAAAACTCAAAGAAAAATGTTAGAAGTAAATTTCTGGAAAGCTTAAAGAAACACTTAATGGACATCAAACAGAGGATAGAATCACATATTCCACACGCTGTCCTTAACACGATAGTTGACCGGTACGCCTCAAGAATGAGTGATGCCTATACCCTGTGGTCAAGTCGTATCCAGGATAAAAGTGCTTGTTGCAAGCACTCTTAGCACTACAGTATTTTCCCACTCTTACGAACTCAACAGCAATGGCACAAAGAATGTAAAAACCACACAGAGGGAGGAAGACGAAAAGAAGAGGATAATAGCTCTTCTGGACACAAAAAGGAATGAAGAAACCAAAAGGTTTATATAGAACAATTAATTGGGGGATATGGATTTTAATTGGGGGATATGAATTACTTCCCCCAACCATTTGTGGCTGATAAGGGGTGTCTTTTGGGTGCGAAAATACCAGAATATCCCTTCATTAATTAAAAAAGATTATGAAATTACTGTAATGCCCTTTCCCTAAAACAATAAAATCTAAATACCAAATTCATATATCCCCCAATTCAATTTGTACCGGCATAGGGTTAGGTTTAGAATTTTTTTTTTTTTCTTCATCGTCTTCCTCATCGTTCATTCTTCATCGATGATTAATCGTTGAATCAAAAATTTCTTCGTTGACTAACCTACCATAACCATTCCTCCACGAAAGAAATCAAAAGCAAAACGGAACACTAAATCGATTGCTCAACAAACACATGAGCAACGAATCGAGAACATTGCTCAAGAACTAGAAGAGGAAGAAGCATCCAACTCGGATGATCAACCAATCATGGCTTCTCTGAGAAGGTAAGTGTTTTTTAGCTCATTTATGATTGTTTTAATCGATTTGTAGCCATGGGTTTAGGTTAGAATCGCCAAAATTGGTGAAACTGTGGAGTTGCATAGAAAACCTAGCATTCAATCTTAGTTTGAACACCAAGCCGGTTTAGAAACCTAAGCATAGACTTTTGGTAGAATACGATGCCGGTTTAACTTCCTAAACTGAAATATCAATACCGCATACGATAGTAGTTGAACACCAAACCGGCTTGAGTTCCGAAAATTAGATTTTAGGACCGCATTCGAATTGGGTTGAAGGCTATTCCGGTAGTCAACTAAAAACACACAGGAATATTATTTTTTTTACCGGCATTATATCTAGGTTTCGTCATTTCCGGTTTTGAAATACCGACATCGTAGTTCTATTCGTGTATGCCAGGTTTGACACTTGAAACATTCAGTAAGAAAAACTCAAAAACCGGCATGCTCGATATTTGAACATATATGCCGGTACATGTTACCGGCATTAGTTGTTTTAAGAATTTCAATGCCGGTTTACAAACTGTGATGACTTTTCTTATGAATTTCAATGCCGGCATGTAAGACTCTATCTTCGTATGATAACTTCTAATGGTCCTACCTATTATGGGATCCTTATACATCTTCATATTACCATCTTTTAGCTTAATTATATCCAAACCATCATCTGCAATCCCTACACTCCAAATGTCTATGGTATTAGACGGGAGAATATTCTTCCTTGGACTTCCTCTACCCCTTTTCCTTTGAACCTCGGCTACATCGACTATTGGTGTAGGTTCGGATTGCTCAAAGACATGCCCTTGGTTGCTTAATGTTGGTACCTTCATGCCTTCCCCTCTTCCTTTGAACCTCGGACACATCGACTATTAGTGTAGGTTCGGAATGTTGACCTTGTTGTCCTTCGTAGCTTAATGTTGGTACCTTCGGCGGCCTTCCCCGTTTCCTTTGAACCTCGGATACATCGACTATTGGTGTAGGTTCGGAATGTTGACCTTGTTGTCCTTCTTAGCTTAATGTTGGTACCTTCGGCGGCCTTCCCCTCTTCCTTTGAACCTCGGATACATCGACTATTGGTGTAGGTTCGGAATGTTGACCTTGTTGTCCTTCGTAGCTTAATGTTGGTACCTTCGGCGGCCTTCCCCTCTTCCTTTGAACCTCGGATACATCGACTATTGGTGTAGGTTCGGAATGTTGACCTTGTTGTCCTTCGTAGCTTAATGTTGGTACCTTCGGAGGCCTTCCCCGTTTCCTTTGAACCTCGGATACATCGACTATTGGTGTAGGTTCGGAATGTTGACCTTGTTGTCCTTCGTAGCTTAATGTGGGAACCTTCATGGCCTTCCCTCTTCCTTTGAACCTCGGATACATCGACTATTGGTGTAGCCTCAGAATTCGTCGATTGTTGTTGACTTGATATCGGTTCCTTCCTCGGCCTATCCATTTTATTTGGACCGGGAGTTTCCGCGAATCTTGCTTTTGAAATCTCACTTGCACATAGATCTCGTTTTTTTGTTGCCGCGAGTTCCTCTTCACGGCGAGTCATTTCTTTGAATTCTTTTCTTTGTTTTTTCCTTGAATTTTAGTTTGTGGTCTACCCAGGCGGATCTCCCTTTTTGGCTCTTCACTCGTGTTATCCATGGCCGTGTAATTAGTCTTAGTTGACTCAACAATACTTGTCGGCCAGCGAGTTGCCACGTGAGTAAGCTCCAAAAAAATTCTTGGGCCTCCTTTGTATCCCATGGTGATTGTCCGGGAACTTCGGTAGGGGGAAGGTCGAAAGATAATTGCTTCCAAAAAGGATCAATAACACCAATAGGTATCACTTCTTCATACTTCACAAGCATATGTCGACACGGAAGCCCCAAAGAAGACATGTCGGGACAAATACACACATCACCCGGTTTTCCATAATTTTTTCATATTGCATTTGTCTCATCATATGTTTTATTTCCCACCGAGAGACGTTAAACTCTATTCCTTGGAGCAACTTAGTATGTTTAAGAAATGGAGTCATCCTATCCATGGAGCTTTTCTCAAAACCCTTCTTGATCCTATCAATATCGGCCTTAAATTTTTGTTCCATTGCCTCGGCGACCGTAACCACGTTTCCCAGGCCGGACTGGATGAGATCTTTAAATCTCCCATGTGAGGACTCCGCTATACTAGTTGCTTCATTCCCGTAATGTCTATAATGATTTGTCCACGCACGCACAAATTTTTCCTTGAACTTATCCAACAATTTATCCCGACAATATGAAACGGCACTTGGATACACTTCGTTATAGATGGAAATAAACATTTTCAATCTCTTTTCATACATGTCCTCGGTAAGAGACCAATAAACTTTCTCCCAATCCTTTAGAAATTCCAACCACCTTTTATGGTTTTCATCGTGTTCTTTGTCGACTCGCTCTTTAATCTTTCCTCTTTCATTTTCTTCTTCTTCGGGTGATAGTTTCTCATTACTAACATCTTCATCAAGTTGACCAACCATTCTTTTTTTAATATCAGCCTTAGAGGGTTCAAACAAAGCATGACAATGTTTTTTCACATTTTCACCTATATGAAATGTACATAGGAAATTTTGTGCATCCGGAAATACGTCGGATATGGCATTCATTAGTGCGTCAAATTGATCGGTTATGATGACCTTCGGACCACGATTTTCCGGGAACAATAATTTCAATTGTCGCAATGCAAAATGATAATTGTAATCCCTCTCATTTTCCATTAAACACCAAGCCAATGTGAATGTTACCTTGTCCGATGTGTGCCCCACGATGTTGAACAACGGCATGTTGTATTTGTTTGTCTTGTACGTGTAGTCCATCATAAGAACATCACAACACGTATGAGCCAATTGTGAAAGCAAAGGATGCGAAATGAATATTTGAAGCGGCTTCTCGTCCGTACCTATTTTAATGATACGCGTGTAGTTGTGATCCCAAACTATCTTCTCAAATTCTTACATAACATTCCTCCCTTCCCATTCCAACCTTTTAATAGTTGCTTGTGCGCTATAAATTGTACTTAGTGAAGAAACGTTCATCTTATCCTTTTCCTTGAAGGTTCGGAGAATCACTCTTGGTTTGATACATGCTTTTGTCATCATCTTGACATCCTCGAATTGATCAGGTTTTAGCTTCGCAACTAGGGAGTGACCTTCAAAATCTTTCGGATCGGGGTGGTTGTGACGGCCAAACCACACCTTACATTCCCATTCTTTTTCTTCTTTAATTTCTCCTCTTAGATAGAATACAAGCTTAAAGGGGCACTCATCCTTTCTCGTAATTGTTTTGTATACCCTCTTAGTCTTCTTTTCATATACATAACCCTTTATCTTATGGCTATTCTCCTTGTATTTTCCGATTCTCTCACAAACCATCTCAAAATGAACATCTGAATGTTGACTATTCCTCACTAAGACACACATGTTCTTAAGAGCCGTCTCTTTTGCCCAAGCAATTACTTCCTTTTCATCTTTTATTCCCTACATAATAATGAGAGATTACAAGCAAATCCCAACATTAAATTGTAAAAACTAGGTGGAAGACTTGTTTGGTAACATACCCGAGGTATTTTATAGTGTTCCGACGTATCCCGATGGAGCGGTTTGGAGTTTGGTTGATCGTTGTACAGAATCATCTAAATGAAAATAAAATTGGATTAGTTAAAACCGGCAGTGTCGATAAGTAAATTAAAGTGCCTGTTTTCAAAACCGGCATACAAGGTAATTGTCATTCTATGCCAGTATTAAAACCGGCATTTTTACAAATTAAGTTACTATGCCGGGATATAGTACCGGCATACATAGATCAAAAAAAGGAATGCCGGTTTTTAAGTTCAAAATATAATTTGTTTCTGTATGTTTTTCCTATTAAACCGGAACCATCGACATGCAAGGATCTATGCCGGTATCACAAACCGGCATGGTGTGTGATGTACGGTTAGTGCCGGTTTGAGTATTCCATACAATATTCGGTGGTTGGTAAAAAGTAAAAATTCAAACCGGCATACAATCTTGGTTTGAATGGTACGCACGGTATGTTCTTGAACTTGGGGATATTTTAAACCGGCATTCAAATTTGTATGAATACAATGCCGGTTATAGAGGTTCGGCATGGTATTCATATAACGCGCATGCCGGTTTTTCTGCTTTTTCGACAGAAATGGCGGTTTAAAAAAAAAACAAATTTTCGACCTCTTTGAAGCATTACATGTGTGTTGGGGATGCTTGTATGTTGAACATGTTTAATTTCTTGAGTTGGTTCTTCACATAACTCCTCATGGTCACGAAAATCGTGATCCAAGGGTGTTGGTTCATCATATAACTCCAATTGGGAGGTGTTATCATTAACTGAAGATTGAAGATATGATTGTTGTTGTAGTTGAGCCAAGGATTCAGCAGCTGCAAGTCTCTCTTCAAATTCATCTTCCATTTTCAAAAAAAAAAAATTTCTACTCTAAAAATTTTCCCCTCCTTCTACCCACAAAAATTTCAAATAAACTCAAAAACACTAAATATATCCCCCAAATCATTAAGATTTTACTAATCTTAATTAGTAACTAATCCTAATTAGGGAGGGTTAGATTAGGAAATAATAAATTAATTACATAAGGGGTAATCCAGCTAGGATATTCGGATCCCTATTTTGTCCTCTAGTGATATCCCCCGATTAAAATCCATATCCCCCAATTAATTGTTCTTTATATAGCGGAGAAGAGAGATAATCGAGAATAACGTGCATTAAGAGTGAATTAAAGAGAATATAATTTTGTAATAAAACCAAAATAAATTTCATTAATTCAAGATTTTCCAAAATGGTAAAAAACAGTTACGCAATTAGCTTCACATTATGTCGACATAAAAATAAAAATGAAAATAAATAAATCCTCTCCAAGTCATACGCCCCCACATTAAATACAAAATTTATTTGATATTAGAATATTTAAAGAAATATTTCATAATAATTTTGTCCAAAAAGATAAGTCTTGGTTGACCTATGTGCACGGTGTAAGAATGAGCCCAAGCCTTAGTGAAAACAAGTATTGTTTGCTCCACCCGTTCCACGTATATTGTTTGTCTAACTATCGATAATGAAATAGTTAAATAGTGGAGCTCCTCTTTAGTTATACCCTATGTAGAACTAAAGGTCATATTTCCTTCACTCATAAGAAAATGAGCAAGTGCCCTTATAGGCTCAAAGGTCCTAAGTTCCATTCCCACCAAGACTACAAAATCAAAACAAGAAAACTCATTTTCTCCAACAATCCCCACATGAATGAAATATCGATAAAATCAGAAAACGGAAAGAGAGAAATACCACTATAGGAAAGAGGTGTCCATGAGGTCTTGAACCTTTTCTTAGTGAGAAATTGTCGGAACTACTTGATGGACAGTGAACGCGATGTCTTGAACTACCATCGTTTGGTGTAATCCGCGATAATAACTATGCATGATATCTCTCTAGGTGCTATCAAGTTCGTGTCGTTGTGTCCTTTTTGGCCCTGGACAAATCCCATTTCTCAGAATGCTCTAGAAAATCAGCTTTATTCTCATAGGAAGCGACCCACTTACACATTCAAATAGGTGAGTTCCATCAAGAGTGCTTACTGCTACACCCCAGTTCAATCTTAAATTGAAACTATAGAACTCATTAAGACTTAGTTAAAAGTCATCCTTTACATGCAGTCACACTATCACGTCTACACCATAGGGAAGGGGCAGAGAATAAAATTCTATGATATTGTTTACCTTGACCCGCCACAAATTAGTTGTCTCATTCAAAACCTTGATCTTGGGATCTCCAGTCAACAAGGTTGAGTATCCTTCATGTCAAGTTTATTTAATGAGCCTAAGCCCCATCCCCCTCAATGCATTATTAACTATATCTTTGGACAAACCTTTCATCAAAGGTTGTGCGATATTCTCCTTGGACTTTATCCAATCAATGGAAATAACAACGATTGAGATTAGTTATTTTTAGCTTTAGCTATTGTAGCTTGGCTAACACAAAGTATAGATATAGCTGGCATAGGCCTATGCCATAGAGGAATGTCTTCTAAAAAGCATCTTAGGCACTGGGCCCCCTCTCTTCCTTTATCTAACGCAATACTCTCAGATTTCATAAAGAATTGAGCAATATATGTTTGTTTGGAAATCTTCCAAAAACAAACCATCTACTCGTAGACTTGGACTCCTCCGAGTCAATTATCCAGTTTGCATCACAAAGTCCCTCAAGGACATCAAGATACCTTTCATAAATCAAAAAAAAGGTAATAGAGTATTTTGGGTACCATAATACTCTACCAAATACATCCCAATGCTCTTGCTCTGGACTAAAAGTATATCTACTTAACTTACTCACAATATAGGCAATGTGTGGACTCTTATGATTCATTAAATTCATCAGACATCCTATAACTCTTGAGTATTCAAGTTAAGATACTCCATTACCCTTTTTTTTTCTCGAGTCTATAAGAAAAATCGTATAGAGTACAAGCATGCATACAATCAGACTGATTGTATCTCTTAAGCACAAACTCAACATAATGAGAATGACTAAGACTACAAATGTTTGATTATCTTTTAATCCTCATACCTAAGATTACATCGAAAGGGTCTATGTATTTCAAGTCAACGTTCTCATTCATTGCATGTTTTTAGTGGAATTAATCACATCTATGTTGGTATCAAGTAAAAGCATATCATCAACATACAAGCATACAATCAAACATGCGTCCTTAACAAGTTACTTGTAAATATACTTGTTAGATTCATTAACTTAAATCCACTACACATTATCACATGATTAAATTTTCCATGTCATTGTTTACATGCATATTGAAAACCATACAAAGATTAGTTCAACTTACAAACTTTGTCTTCATAACCTTTCACTACAAAGTCCTCAGGTTGGTTTATGTAAATTTCTTTATTTAATTCACGGTTTTAGAAAAGTTGTCTTAACTTCAGTATAGCAGCAATCCGATTCAAAGTATTTCGATCTAACTGGATCAAAGTATCAAATTAATTTAACTAACTTTCCAGCCTCAACAATGGCTTCTCCACTTATTGATACTTTATTCATAATTCATACCAATGTTCAATCCGATATATCTCTCAGTATAGCAGCAAAAGCAATTAGCATCTCAACGGAAGTAATTCTCTTCACAAGTGAATACGAATTAAAGAAATCTACACCTTCTTTTAGTTTATAGCCTTTAGCTACCAACCTAGCCTCATAATTTCCACTGTTTTATCTACATTATGTTTCCTCCTATAGACTCATTTACACTCTATGGTCTTATTCCCTGGAGGTAAACTAGCAAGCTCCCAAGTACAGTTCTGACGGACCGAGTCCATTTCACTAAATTAAGCTTCTTACCAGAATGGGGTTTTAATTAGTAAAGGTTATGACTTCTTTATGATTCTAGAGCTCAGAAAAAGATAAGAGTATTATGAAGTCAGATCTATAAGAAGTCTCAATTTTAATCCTTTTACTTCTCCTAGGATCAACTATACTCCCTCTTTCTTTGAAGGTAAATTCTGACTAGTTGAAAAGACATCTAGGGGATAAACAACACATATTTAGAAGAGACGGGTTTCTTAAAAAACATGTTCAAAAAACTCATCATCCCTACACTTCATAAAAGTATTCACACTAATGTCAGAATAATCAAAACTCACAACCAAAAAACTATATGCAGCAGGGTACTCAGTATACCTTATCTAAACACCCCCACACTTAGACGTATGCATAAGAAGGTTGTCTAACTTTCCATAATCATATGGAGTTTTATCTGATCCTTTAAAGGTTAAACTATTCAGGATATAGCAGTTTTAGATAACTACCTCCCCCATAAGATGGCAGATTAATCCTGAACTAGTCAACATTGCATATAGCATCTCCTTAACGGTTCTTTATGCTCAACTATACCAATAGCCTATGGTGAATAAGAAGTGTGATCTTATGAATAATGCCATTTTAAAAGTAAAATTCTCTTTAAGAATTTCATACTTGTGAATCACGTCCAGACCTAACCTTTTTAATGGTAACACCTGATTGGTTTTCAAATTCAACTTTATACATCTTATGGCTTCTAAGGCATCATCCTTATCCCTAAGCAAGTATATATGACAATATCACATATGGTCATCTATGTAAGTTACAAACCAAATTTTACCACCTTAGAAAGGATTAAAAACAAGTCAATTAGGTCTAACGTGATTAAATTTTGCTAAAAGATTTTAAAGCAAATTTGGATACTTCACAAGTTTCACTTTTGTGTTCAAAACCAAACTAAATTTGAGTTCGTATGCTACGCTAGCCAGTTAATGCATTGACTTATGAACTAATGGTTCTAAGTCTACCATGAAGACATTCAAAAACACAAAAAATAAAGCATAAGAACCAACTATGTTCACTTTCTCAGATTTTTTTTTTTTTTTTGTTAAGTTTATATATACCCTTAGTCTTATAACCCTTGATTAAAAAATCAGTGCCCTTGGTATCAACAATTTCTACAGATTCAATTAAAAATTTAAATTTTAAACATCTACAACAGAACAAGAAACAAGATTCTTACATATGCCCGGAATATGGAAACTCCATTCAATGTGAGAGTCTTTTACAGAGCTTCTGCTCGACGTTTCCCTTTATGAAACCTTTGTTGCGGATGATTTACTCATATAGAGTTACTCGACATCCCATATCCTATGATAGGAGGTGAACAGGTCTCTGTTTCAACAAACATGCTTAGTGGCTCGAGAGTCCACCCCAGTTTCTCACATTGGTTATTATAATAACTTCTGAAATCATGCCATTGAACTCGTTCTAGTTTGTTTCAACAGAATTATCATTAACTTATTAATGTTTTTATGTTGTTTATAAATTATTTCCGTGTGGCCAGGAATTTTACAAACATAACAATCACCCTTAATTGAAGTAATGTCAGATTCATTTTTACGAAACATACCTTTCTTATGAAGACTGTGCTTAGAGTTGCGTTTGATGTTCTTGCCTTTGTCATCTTTGGAAGACTTGTTTTCATCCACATGCGCTTGGTAGCCATGTCCCTTTTCAATTTCATGTCACAATATTCGTTTATACTCTGATCACGGGAACGGTAATTTCCCAATCACCTAATACACCACATCTCACAAACCTTAGTTCCAAATTGGAAAATAAAATATGATTTTTGAAGATAACATCTAGATATACAAACTTCGTTTGAATCACCATTTCAAAAAACTCATGGTTACCCTATAAAACCCAATTTAGTCAACAACAAAATTCTTCTCGTCAGAATTTTTCAGGAACGTTTCTCTGTTTTGTAAAATATCAAAACAGATACTTTTACAACTCCAAAAATTCTGAAATTTTGTGAGGGTTACTGTCAATAAGTCTACTACAGTAGGTTAAAAGTGTTCATAAAAATGCTTTCTAGGATGAGAGATAAATTCAAAACTCTACATCTGACCCAATTTTATTTTATTTTATCACTCCACAAATAACATCCTTGATTATTGGGCGCAATAATTAAAACAATGAAAAATCAAATAAACAAAAGTTATTGATACTTATCTACTTTATAATGGAAGTGATCGGTTTGACAAAACAGATACGATAGTTGACAGGTACACCTCAAAAATGAGTGATGCCTATACCTTGTGGTCAAGTCATATCCAGGATAAAAGTGCTCGTTGCAATCACTGTTAGCAGTACAGTACTTTCCTACTCTTACCAACTCAACAACAATGGCACAAAGAATGTAAAAACAACACATAGGGAGAAAGACGAAAAGAAGAGGATAGTAGCTCTTCTGGACACAAAAAGGAATGAAGAAACCAAAAGGTTTATATAGTGGAGAAGAGAAATAATCGAGAATAATGTGCATTAAGAGTGAATTAAAGAGAATATAATTTTGTAATAAAACCAAATTAAATTTCATTAATTCAAGATTTTCCAAAATGGTAAAATAACAGTTACGCAATTAGCTGCACATTATGTCGACATAAAAATAAAAACGAAAATAAATAAATCCTTTCCAAGTCATACGCCCCACACATTAAATACAAAATTTATTTGATATTAGAATATTTAAAGAAATATTTCAAAAGAATTATGTCCAAAAAGATAAGTCTTGGTTGACCTATGTCCGCGGTGTAAGAACGAGCCCGAGCCTTAGTGAAAACAAGTATTGTTTGCTCCACCCGTTCCACGTATATTGTTTATCTAACTATCGATAAAGAAATAGTTAAATAGTGGAGATCCTCTTTAGTTATACCCTATGTAGAACTAAAGGTCATATTTCATTCACTCATAAGAAAATGATTAAGTTCCCTTATAGACTCAAAGGTCCTAAGTTCCATTCCCACCAAGACTACAAAACCGAAACAAGAAAACTCATTTTCTCCAACAATCCCCCGCATGAATGAAATATCGATAAAATCATAAAACGGAAAGCGAGAAATACCACTATAGGAAAGAGGTTTCCATGAGGTCTTGAACCTTTGCTTAGTGAGAAATTTCCGGAACTACTTGATGGACAGTGAACGTGATGTCTTGAACTGCCATCGTTTGGTGTATCCGCGATAATAACCACGCATGATATCTCTCTAGGTGCTGTCAAGTTCGTGTCGTTGTGTCCTTTTTGGACCTGGAAAATCCCGTTTCTCAGAATGCTCTAGAGAATCAGCTCTATTCTCATAGGAAGCGACCCACTTCCACATTCAGATAGGTGAGTTCCATCAAGAGTGCTTACTACTACACCCCAGTTCAATCTTAAATTGAAACTATAGAACTCATTAAGACTTAGTTAAAAGTCATCCTTCACATGCAGTCACACTATCACGTCTACACCATGGGGAAGGGGCAGAGAATAAAATTCTCTGATAGTGTTTATTAGGAAAATATCTTTTTATTTTTATTTTTGAATTATTGATAATGAATTAAACAGTATGTTAGTATATGTAGATCATGATTAAAAAAAATCTAAATCTTAATTGTTTTTTATGACGATTTACTGAAAAATTTGTTTATAGTTTGATCCTATTTTGTGTCTGTAAAACTAATTTGTGAAGGACCATTATTCATTTTTTTTTCTGGTAAATTTGGTATAAGTTAAAACTAGGGCACTAAATAATTTTGAAAAGAAAAAACTAGAGAAGATTAATATAATTTTTCCTTGTCTTTTTTCTCGTGATAGATTTGATTGTGGGTTTTGATTTTGGGACCACTCTACCTTTATTAAAAAAAATCATGAATCTTAATTTGTTATGTTCTTTCTTTTTGTTTCCCAGAGAATTGGGACCACAATGTGAATGGAAACGACGAAACAGTTGATGTTGAAGTTAATATATGCATACCATAGAAAAGGATGATTTTTGATGATGATGAAGAAATACTTAAGTTTTACAGAAAGTATGGTAGAAACAAAGGATTTCCTGTGCACACAAGATCAAGAAAGAAAGACGAAAATGGGCAAGCAAGAAGTATGTCTCTTGGTTGTGCAAAGGGTGGTAAACATAAATGTCAATATCAGAATATTATTAAACCAAGGGGGACTATGGAAACATGATGTGGTGCTTATATTACAGCGGGATTACGGCAATATGATAAAAAATGGATCATTTCTTCAAGTTGATTTGGACGATGAAAACCACTTGAGGAATATTAAGAAAGTTTTTGGGTGTGGTATACTTCGTAGCATTGAAACTTCATAACACGTCTGTTTGAAATTTTAAGCATGCACAAAATTGAATGAAGTGCTTTATTCTGTCTGCTTTTTAGTTGCTTAAATCCTATTTTTTTTCTATTTCAATGCTAAGAGCATCTCCAATGCAAAGGGTCAATGTCATCCTAGATGGAGGTCTTGTTATCACTCTTTTTTGGTGGGTCATTTGCTAAAAGACAAAAAAAAAAAAAGATAAAAAAAATTTGACCTAAATTCCATCTCCAATCTTCAAGGTCTTACCTACACCTTTTTATTTAAATTTAGAGACAAAGTGATGATGTGGACCTAAGACCCAAGGTCATGAAGAAAGTCTTATTTACACTTTATCCATTAAGTCTTAAATCCTAGGTGTCATTCTTTTTTAAGACCTTTACCCCTTGCATTGGAGATGCTCTAAGATTGCTGGAGGTCGAAGTGGTGTAACACATTCTCCTAAGAAACTCCCGTGAAGATTGAAAAGCAAATACTTTGAAGAAAGTTGTGTAATTTTTTCTTGATTTGCATTATTTTTTCTCTCCATCTAAAAAAGAAGATGCAAAAATCTTCATTAATCGGTAACTGATTTATTCAAAGAAAAGAAAAATAATTTTCTTTATAGTTATAAGATTACAATAAGTTGGTGGGTAGCCTCGCAACAAGCTAGGCACCAACACTCTTTTGAATAGCTAAACCTATTCAATAAAAAAGAGTGTCGCCTATCTTATAATTTGCATCATGGTTGGTGATACAATTCTTCGACCTCTTCAAGAGAATGATAGTTTCTTCGCCCATCTCTCCTGAAGTTGAGAAAGATAAAACGCCAAAACCATACCCATGAAGGGAGTGATAGGATCCGGAGATGCCTATATGTAATAACCACAATCGTACGGTGTCTAACTAGTAGACAGAGGCAAGTACGGGTCGTTCCCACAGGGAGCGGTGGAAATACAGTAATCAATATCTCTAATAAAAATTAACCAGAAAAGATGTTTTTGGATTTTTATAATTGAAAACGAAATAATAAAATTACACTAATTAAATAAAATCAATTGGAAAAACAGTAACCAGGGTTTTATCGTATCCACCACTATTTCTGTTCAAAAACTGAAGTGAAACATAACTCATGAATAATTATTTATCGTTTGTTCTATTGACATCGCCTATTATATGTATTAGAGTCGCAAATATCACTGAGACACCCTAAGCATGACACATCAAAAGACTAAACCCAAGCATGCACCATCAAATTGCGTTAGCGAGAAAATCATACGAAACTAAATTTAGGTTCACCAATAACACCTGCCTATTCTAATAATAACCCATCAAAGAATTTAACCCAAGCATGGGATATCAAATAAGTAGACAAATATATTTGCAAACCTATAAATGAAGCACATATGTTATTGTATTGTACATAACCGGCGAAGCAACAACTATTTTCATCATTAAATCAATATATAAAATCATGGAGCTATAATTTATTCAAATCATAATAGTCTTTTGTTATATAAATCAATTCAATTAACCTAAAACTCCAAGTGGTTTCAACATAAAAACCCTAGTTACAAAGAGTCTAGCAAGACATGGTTTTCTCAAAAGCCATAAAAATATAACAAGGAATCACTTGCTAATCAAGACGGAGGAAAACACAAAGATTTCAAACCAGAAAAACAAGGTCTCGCAAATGCTTCTCCTTCTCGTCACTGTTTCGGCTCTGTGCAGCGGCCGCCTCCCTTTTTTTCTCTCTCGATTCCAATATGTAGTCCGCCCAACTGTGACACGAGAAGACCTAGCTAAATAATTGCCCAAAGCCCAGTCCATTACGGTCTCTTTTTCCCATGCACGCCTGACTATCCAACTCCTGCTCTTTCCCAAATCCGACTACAGCACTTCGTTCACCTTATTCACGGGCACCCACTTCAATTTCTTCGAACTTTCTTCACCGACAGCAACCAATTTCCACAACACAAACTAATGCCCAGTCCGAACACAGACCATGTACTTCAGATTCCTTACTGATTTCAGCCTCAACACCAATTACTTGGTCCACCAACTGGACTTCATCACCTCTTTCCATCTACATCTCGCTCACAACATCATCTCTGGACTGTGTACAGTCGCCATTAACCAGCATTCATTCTAACGAACTCATCGATCAACTCTTTTCCTTCTCAAGCACAGCTCCTGCCAGATTCAACCTTGTATGGCATCATTCGTCCAGGCACCTTGGGAAACTGATTGCAACAGCTCGTCCAACTTCAACAAAGACTGGATAGTTCACCAAATCCATCTTCGCACCGTTCACGTTGTAAACAGTCCACCGTCCATTAAAACCAGCTCCTCGAATGCTTCGACTGAACATCACCTCCATTACTGCCAAGAAATCATGCTGCTGGAGTTAAAGCAAAGCTCGACTTCAGTTAGCATGTAGTTTATTCTCATTCCAACCTCAATTATGCACAGCCCAAGGTCTGAACTCCAACTAGCCATCACCAGTGACTGCAATTAATTCCCTTTGCCGGCTCATTTCTATCCCATACAAGAATCCCAAGTTGGTTGCTGCAACATTTCTTCTTCATGAAACAAATTCACATCTACCCAAATTGGTTTAGCTACTGCTCACGCCCTCTACCGGTTTGGTTCATTAATACCAAAAGGGGATTTTAATTTTGTGACACACTTCCAATTAGGTGTTCAAGAAAATGCCACACTTTTTTTCAGAGTTTATAAAATGCCACACTCTTGACCTTTTCTGTCCAAAAAACTGTTGACATCAGTTACTTCTTAGGTGGCAGTTATAAAGCTTAGTAAAAGACATCTACACCCTCGAACTATCTCATTATAACCGAGTTAAACCACATAACGAGTCAATATCGAGTTAAATCATGAGTCGGAGCTAAATCAAAACAACTCCAAAGATGATTTCAAACAATGTCCAGTTACGTCAAAGCAACTAAAACAAACTCTCTCCGGTGGAAGGGCTATGCAGACAAGAGATGTGAAATGATATCATGAAAAGATAACATACTGATACACACATAAGTCCCTCCGGCAGATGAGAAATTGTTGTCACTACATTGAAGTACAACTCTCTAATCACCGATATCCCTGAAATGTCTCCATCCCATGAATTCGTAAATGGCTCTATTTCTCAATCGATATTTGCACTCCAAATCCACATCCAGAAATCGCAAACATCCATCCCCAATCTCATATCTCAATTTTTTGTAGTCTTCATTCTCGTCTTCATACATTGCCCATCATTTGTAACGCAACATAACATACAGTCACTCAGAGCAACGTCCATCATAATCTCAAAGCTACAGTCTTATTTCCCTGAATTTTCTCATTTCAATTTACTGAGGAAGAATTACCTTGGACACAAACCAAATCCCTTACATCTGCTCAACCTCCATCTCATTCAGATTCAGTCAATATTAGACCGATCTATGTTCCATCTATTTCTTCTTAACCAAATTACTCTCCTAATTTCTGTGAAGGTTCAATTGAAATTAAGAACCCTAGTTGGTCGACCAAAGGGAGACCTTCATTAATCTCGAATTACTCTTCATTCTTAACCCTAATTCACCAATTGATCAATACCCATCTCAAATTCCCTTGCCTAAAACATCAATCGCATCCCCTAATTCTTCTTTGGACCTCTTATGAAACCCTAGCTCACTGATTTAATCAATACAACTCTTCATCACCAATTAACATCAACCCTTTTGTTATATATCTAACAACAAAGCGAAACACATCTTAGTTATACAGTTCATAACCAAATCCAACCAATTCATCAGCAACTCACAGAAACCCTAGTTTTATTCTCTGAGATCCCCTTTTCTGTTAAGCCTGAATCTCACCCACGAAACAACACCAGCAATACTGGTTATTTTTTTTTATCTTTCCTTACCCTTTTCAATCTCAGATTCACCGTTTTGTATTGTTTCCGTGGTCGAGATTTGAAAGAGGAAAAGATGAAACAAGAAGATAGAAAAGGAAGCCATGAAAAAGAGAGAGGCGATGGCTTTTTCTTTCATTCCTCTCGTGATAACTATAATAAGACTTGTGAGGGTAAATATGTAAAGTGGACAGATTTTCTTGACCAAATCAATTAAAATGACCAAACACGTTAGTCCAGTTACAAATGCTAACGGTAGTGGCATTTAATAAATTTTGTAAAAAATGATGGCACTTTCTTGAAGCAGGAATCCGAAGTGTGGCAGTTTTTTAATTCCCCCATACCAAAACCCACTGGCAACTTCAAATCACCGGATCCACCAACTCTAATCAAAGTTCCCATACTCCTGATGCTGATGCAATCACACAAAAACCCTTACAACAACATCACTGCATATTGCAGATTCATCTCAAAGCCATTGCGTCGCCCTTTTCCGAGTAATCATCATCAACAATTCATTCAAACCCCATGCAAGTTCTCCATACAACCACTGTTATCCCACTGACTTAGCATTCGAGTTATTCGGCACTCAACATCTTCCCTGTGTAGTAAAACTCCACCGCGACTTGACTTCATTACTGGCCAAAAGCTCCTAGCTAACTCTTCCTTCAATTCGAGTTTTCCATCTCACAACCTTCTTCAACGGCCAAAACCAACTCCAGCCATTGACTATTAACCCATTAACTACCTCAATGAAGAATTGGCGACACTGCTTCTTGAAAGAGATTTAAAACATGCCATTATTTCCTCTCTATAACATTTCAATCTTTGCTCGAACAAATGCGAAAGAAAACCAGACTGATATGGGAAATAAGATGTGGTGTATACTTTGACACGTCTTCCTCTAAGAAAGAAGATAATATTTAATTTCATTTGACCACTATCTCTGCCGTATCATGACTTCAGTGACGCAACTTGCCTTGGCTGCCCATAGTCTTGTTCATAAATCTCCATCTCTCCTTAGTGCCGTTAGAGGTCTTAGATTCTTGGTCATTTTTATGGCAAATGCCATTATCACTCCAAATTTAGCTAGTTATTTCTCCGGTGATCGAGTTTATTTATACTTTCTACAAAAGCACTAAAATAGTGTCATTAGCTAAAATATCGAGTCTTAGCTCATATAAATATGGGTATAAAATGTAGCACATACGTGCTTATCAACACCCCACATTTAGATTTTGCTAGTCCCGAGCAAAACAAGGAATATATGCGCTTCACAGCTAGATATGAAAAGTGTTGTCTGCTAAACAACGATACGGATCCGCTAAACAACAAGACCGAGAAATGTCCGCTAAACAGCTAGACAGAAAGACCCGCTACACAGCTAATCATATTTTATTTTTTTATTGTAAACCCGCTAAACAACTGGTCATAAAATGAAAATTTGAAAAAGAATGAAAAAGACCCGTTAAACAGCTGGTTATAGAAAATACTCTAAAAACATATAAAATTTTTTTAGACCCGCTACACAGCTGGTCATTTTTTTTAATGAAAATGCCACTCCCCAACACTTAAACATTACATTGTCCTCAATGTAATTGAGTCATCCAACGTAGAAGTTAAGGTGGGAAATCTAAAATGCAAATAAAAATAAAAGATAGAGTAAAGGGAACAAATATGATGGGTTGACTCCCATGAAGCGAAAGGTATTTGTTTCCCTACTTTTGCTAGCAAACAATCTCAACAAGTTGTTGATACACCAATGTAAGCTGCAAGGCATATATATAAAGTCTAAAAAGTTGGGGATGAATCCAACAAATCAGATCAGTTGCGAACATAAACCTGCAAGCACTATAAACCTCCAAAAAGAAGTGTAAATTCATTCCCAATAGAAAATAGTTCTTAGTCGAAATAAGTAAATCATTAGTCTCTATTTGGGAAACATGCTCTAAATCAGGCTCAAGATCTGCTGAAATAACTTTCGTCGACACAATACCAAAGGAAGCGATGAATTGACAATGTCAAAAGGAATCGAACCATAAAACTCAACATAATGATCCAAACATGCATTTACAGGTTCAAGATTATCAATATCAATAACTCCTAAATCTGGTTCTAAGTCCGCGGAAATAACTTCCGTTGTTGAGTTACCTTGAGTAACCATTGGAGGACGCAATGCATTGACAATATCAATAATCATAGGGTCATCGGAATCAGAAAAGTGGGCTAAACAAACAGATAAAGGCTCAAAATCATCGACACAAGTTATCTGACCAATATCAATATGTTCAACATTCACATCAGCATTTATAAAATCACAAGATGGATCAGCGAAAAAGAAGCTCAATGGGACAACAATATAATGAATCTCCTCATCATTATTTGCAACGAGAACCTCACTATTCGAATGACTAGAAGGTATCTCATGATGAACGTCTACTGTCTCAAAGTCATTAGACTCAACAATAGTATCTTTTGTACAAACATATTCCTCTAAATCATCATTTGTATATAATTTTTGGCATGCTAGAACTGTTAACCTTTGTTCCAAACTAGGTGGTGTGTGTTTGTAATACTTCTCATATATCATTAGAGGTGATTCTTCACTCACCATATGTGGAGAAAAAACTCCATACCGTTTCCCATGCATATACTTCCCAAGCGTCATTTCACAAGATGTCTCCTGAGAATGTGAACTTCGACGTTTATATTCAGCAAGTGTCATTTTAGATGACGTATCATCCAAATAATTCATCATCCTTAAAAAGACACTTGAAATAAAATTCTAAAACACAAACAAGTCAAATGGAACTAAAAGTAAAATAAAAAGACTATACAAAAAGAAAAATAAAAAACCAAACTATTTACAAATAAAATAATACTAATTACAATATTCCACAACCGCTCTCCGGCAATGGCACCAAGAATTGAAAGGATCCGGAGATGCCTATATGTAATAACCGCAATCGCACGGTGTCTAACTAGTAGACACATGCAAGTACGGGTCATTCCCACAGGGAGCGGTGGAAACACAGTAATCAATATCTCTAATAAAAATTAACCAGAAAAGATGTTTTTGGATTTTTATAATTGAAAACGAAATAATAAAATTACACTATTAAATAAAATCAATTGGAAAAACAGTAACCAGGGTTTTATCCTATCCACCACTATTTCTTTTCAATTACTGAAGTGATTCATAACTCATGAATAATTATTTATCGTTCGTTCTATTGACATCGCCTATTATATGTATTAGAGTCGCAAATATCACCGGGACACCCTAAGCATGGCACATCAAAAGACTAAACCCAAGCATGCACCATCAAATTGCGTTAGAGATAAAATCATACGAAACTAAATTTAGGTTCACCAATAACACCTGGCTATTCTAAGCATTACCCATCAAAGAATTTAACCCAAGCATGGGATATCAAATAAGTAGACAAATATATTTGCAAACCTATAAATGAAGCACATATGTTATTGTATTATACAGAACCGGCGAAGCAACAACTATTTTCATCATTAAATCAATATATAAAATCATGGAGTTATAATTTATTTAAATCATAATAGTCTTTTGTTATATAAATCAATTCAATTAACCTAAAACTCCAAGTAGTTTCAACATAAAAACTCTAGTTACAAAGAGTCTAGCAAGACTGGCTTTCTCAAAAGCCATAAAAATATAACAAGGAATCACTTGCTAATCAAGACGGAGGAAATCACAAATATTTTAAACCAGAAAAATAAGGTATCACAAATGCTTCTTCTTCTCGTCACGGTTTGGTTCATTAATACCAAAACCCACTGGCAGCTTCAAATCACCGGCTCCACCAAATCTAAACACAGTTCCCATACTCCTGATGTTGATGCAATCACACAAAAACCTTTACAAAAACATCACTGCATATTGCAGATTCATCTCAAAGCCATTGCGTCGCCATTATCCGAGTAATCATCATTAACAATTCATTCAAAACCCATGCAAGTTCTCCATACAACAACTGTTATCCCACTGACTTAGCATTCGATTTATTTGGCACTCAACATCTTCCCTGTGTAGTAAAACTCCACCGCGACTTGACTTCATTACTGGCCAAAAGCTCATATCTAACTCTTCCTTCAATTCGAGCTGTCCATCTCACAACGTTCTTCAACGGCAAAAACCAACTCCAGCCATTGACTATTAACCCAGTAACTCGCTCAATGAAGAATTGGCGACACTGCTTCTTGAAAGAGATTTAAAACATGCCACTATTTCCTCTCTGTAACATTTCAATCTTTGTTCGAACAAATGCGAAAGAAAACTAGACTAGGCCTGCACACGGTTCGGTTCGGTGCGGTTATTGGTAAAACCGTTCACCTAACCGTTTATGACGCGGTTACCACAATTGAAGCCGAAACCGAACTATTTAGTATTCGGTTCGGTTTTTAACCGCACCAAGTCGTTCCTATTCGGTTAGGGTTAGTATCGGTTTTTAACCGATTCATATAGAAAAGAAAAAAGAAAAACTGGTGTTCTTCTGTTTCTCAAATCTCAATTAATGGATGTGTATTACATATCATCAAATTACAAACACAACTTAAAAATTCGTACAAAATTATTATTACAGACCCAATTTAAAGATTTATACAACATCACCAGAATCAGAAAAAAATAAAAATGAAACTGTTGTTAATTTTGAGAATCTAGACGCCAATAGATCTCCCAAAATCTAAGAAACACAGGGTGGTGCTTGAGCTTGTGAAGATACTTCCAGGTGTAAGGTGTTGATTAGGACTAAAAAACGTTAATTGCAGCATCAGGTGCATTAGATTTGTTATTGGGTACGCATCTTGCAATTGAACGAGAGCGTTAATTGTGATTCACACGATTCTTTATTGTGCAGCTCATCAGTTCACAAGAAGAATATGATGGGAGTTTAGGAATTAGGGATTTTGTGTAATATGGTTTTTGGTTGAATTGGTTTGTGGGATTATGGAGTTAGAGGAGGCCATATGCTGCTGGTGGTGATGGAGGAGGTTACTGGAGAGAGAAAAAAAAATTGTTAAGAGATGGAAAATGAAGAAACTGGTTAGAATTTTAGGGTTTTCTAGTTTATATAGTCTAGGGTTACTTTTTTTAGATGGCTATGATCGATCATAATAGAAATAAATCAAGGGCCTACAATAATCGGTTATTCGGTGCGGTTAGCTTGTGGTTATGAGTATAACCGTTCACCGAACCGTAAATCTAACGGTTATTAAAATGACAACCGTGACCGACCGTTGGATCATCGGTTCGGTGCGGTTTTGGTGCGGTTAGTGCGGTTTCGGTGCGGTTTCGGTTTTCGGTGCGGTTAGTGTGCAGCCCTAAACTAGACTGATAAGGGAAATGAGATGTGGTGTGTACTTTGACACGTCATCCTTTAAGAAAGAAGATAATTCTTAATTTTATTTGACCACTATCTCTGCCGTATCATGACTTTAGTGACGCAACTTTCCTTGGCTGCCCACAATCTTGTTCATAAAGCTCCATCTCTCCTTAGTGTCGTTAGAGGTCTTAGACTCTTGGTCATTTTTACGGCAAATGCCATTATCACTCCAAATTTAGCTAGTTATTTCTCCGATGATCGAGTTTATTTATACTTTCTACAAAAGCACTCAAATAGTGTCATTAGCCAAAATATCGAGTCTTAGCTCATATAAATATGGGTATAAAATGTAGCACATACGTGCTTATCAACACCCTCAATTGTCTAGGTATTTATTACGTTTACGCGTAGTAGCTGTGGATATTGCATGACCGGATATTGCATTTTTTTCTCTCACATGGCCACGTATCCTGCCATGTCGTTCCCTACATTTGAACTAGAATGATTGGACTGGAAAATACTTGGTGAACCGCTTAAAAAAACTATCTAAAAACAACTCCTCACGTGCAAAGCTTTCAGGTGGGTCCCATGGCATTCAGCCGGACCGATCGACCACTCCTTAACGGGTTCATCACAGCCCTTGATTGGGGCATATTGTTTTTGTGTTGTTTGAAACGGCGGTTCATTAAGAACCACTGAATTGGACTACGTCTAGTCGCTCCGCACAAAAATGGGTCTTATTAGCAGGTTCAGAGAACCTTATTTTGTGTTTTATTCAATGCAACTCTTATTATGCCACCATTTACAAGGGTTTACTCAATAAATACTTTTATTGATTTCCAAAGAGTTTAATGGATTTACAAAGTATTGTGTTACTGGTTGTATACTTTTGAAATCTCTTTCAAAGTTTATGTTACTCGTTGTAGATTGTTAAAAGGTCTTCTAAAGTTTGTGTTACTCGTTGTAAACTTGAAAATTCAAAGACTTTGTATACTTACTTATTTTCGAGACTTTGAGTGACTTTTGTGCATATATTTGCCTTGATAAAAGTCTTGCAAAATATGTAAGATTTTGGAAGACTTCCAAATTTTTTTATAAAGATGTTTTTTGATCTCTTTTATTTTATTTAATGAATACACAATCTATAAAACTCATATTATGGATGATATAAATTATATGGTATGATTAAACATTTTTTAATTTTAATTATTATGCACAAATGCACAATAATAATTATTTTAATTTATTGTTACACTTTATTGTATTTTATTGAACAAAAAAAATAAGTTATATATATAAAATAATAATTTAATTTAGTTTAATTTAAGTTACTATAATAAATAAGCTACAATAAATTTTGTATTTATGTCTATCATGCATATTTCCATATAAAATTTGTTTTTACAACTCTTTAGGACTCTACAAATGTCTGCAAGACATTAGACAACTCTGCATAACTCCGCAAAATTTTGCTAAACTCTGTATAATTCTCGCAAAGTTATTAATTTTTATGACTCTTTTTAAATCTCTACAAATCTACAAATGTATTTATTGAGTAAACCCCAGTTAGTTTGTACGTCACAAATCGCCATCCCAGACAGAAACAAAGACTCACAAACCGAGTCAAGTAAATATTGATTAATTAATCCAAAGCCCTATATAGGACAACGGAGTCAACATCCGCACTCCAACCACTCCTTAATGCAAAGTTAAATCCCGCTAGAAAGAAAACAAGAGGTCAATTTTACGTTGCTTTGGAATAGACGTCTCTATTTTTATTTCTTTATTTATAGCTCATCTTTGAGAGTAATAGTTCACCTCAGATCATTTAATTTATCACAACTTGGGATCTATATATTGATAATTTAATAAAGCACTTTTGCTGTATAAATAGAGGTTATGGACTTGTGTTAGTGTTCATAAAGCTCAAACTAGTATCAAGATACTTAGAAAGTCGTATTCTAGCTATCATGGCAGCAGCTAAAATTTCATTTTTCCTCGGTTGCATCATAGCTTCAATTCTTCTCCAATCAACGTAAGTAGCGGTCGGTTTTTTTCTTTTGTTTTTTGTGTGTTCCTTTATACTCTTTTACAATATATATGGTTGTCAAGTTTAGGAGATCCTGATGTTTGTTAGAGTTGTGATCACTAACTCTATGTTGTTGCACCATGCATGTACAGGAGTTTGGACGCTCAAAGCAAAGTGTGTACAGGGTATGAGGGGTATGAACCATGGATTGGTTCTTGTGCCGGGACTGCTTTGTATACGGAATATCAACAGTATGCATACCAACAGTGTTCAACATGTTGGAAATTTTGGGTATAAAACAGAGGATGGAAACACTAAAAGAAATTGTTGTTGTACTCAAAAGCTTTCAAGGCTCGGGTGATTTCTTTTAGACGATTATTTCTACCCTCCCAATATAAATTGGCGATTGCAACAGGTATGCGAAATAATGCCTTCAGGATACAATGAAAGCCCTACAACGGGAAATTGGATTCAAGGTTTGCACCCCTTGACCCAACCAAGAACACATGAGAGAGATTTCTGATGATGCTTTAGATGGAGAGAAAACAGGTTGAATTCATTCTCAAGAATGGGAGAATTCCTTCACTACTTATAGGGTTATTCATGCCTATTGGAGATGCATCTTCACTTCCAAAAGACACATAAGGTGTCTGTTGGGAATGGTTGTGTCCTTTATGAACCATCACACCTATTAGAGGTGTCCCTTCATCTCCAACTAACATCCATTGTGTTTATCCAACACAGAACACTTCCCCATCATAGTGACAAACTAAAAACGAAAACAATTTTATTTTCTAAGTTATTGAAAATATCCAACAATCTCCCCCTATTTTCAAAAACCAAAAAACATAAAATAAAATAAAACTTATAAAACCGGAGTGGCTGCATCACTCAAGTGACTGCCTACGTACCGAGAGTGGGATCAAGCCAACGTAGTTCAAGTACAATTGAGACTAAGCATCATCGTTGAAACCAATACATAAATGATAGGTACCTACAGGTTTGAACCTTCACTTAGTGTAAGAAACTCAAAGCTTTATCGATATTCTATGGTGAAACTAGTCTTGAACCAAGAATCCCTTATGACAAAGCGGAGTCTCCACACATATTGATTCCATAAGACATGTGTTCGTAGCCAAGCACTATAAAGGCCTTGTGCTTATATCCTTATTCATGAGTCTTCTTTAGAGAACGGTCTTCTTCTCTTAGGAAACGGCCCACATTTCCATACTCATATAGGTAAGTCTCGAAGGTGTTTCTGCGAGACACCTTTTACTAATCACGAGACTCATTAAGGATTTACATCCATCCTATTTTCTTGCGGAAAAACCAGCACTAACTTGAAATGGGAAGTTTTATGTTAGTGCTCCATAATCTCTGACCATAACTTGTTGGTACCACATTGAACCTTGTTTATCTTTTTCAAAACATAGGTTGGGTTTCTGCTATGGGAGATCAACCTTCCTTCACAGACCTTAGTCCCATTTCTATATACTTCATTGAAATTAATTCCTTTGGGAGACTCTTAATAAGTAGATCTACCAAGCTTTTCTCCGTTTCAATGGTTAACTGCAATTACTCCTTTCTTGAGTAATTGACTTACCGTTCCTTGTCTAAGACTTGTATGTCTTGACTTTTCATTATAAGTCTTGTTAAAGACGTTATAGATCATATCCTGATTCACAATTAATCAAGACCGCTTGAGATGGCTTCTTCCAAAAATGGGATCTCTACAAATTAAGTTCTAAGCCATTCCTCCTCATTTAATTGCATCTACTCATGCAATCAATTCTGAAAACATTATTAAAAATGTTCCTCTTTGATTTTACAAAATAATTGTAACTTCTCTAGTGATCCAAATTAACATTTACGGTTAATTCACAAGAAGTCATTATAGACTTGCATACACTAGAGGCATAGAAAATTTGTAGGCAACTTATATATTTGCTATCTCAACAAATATAATACATTGATGAGTAACTCTTTTACTCATGCCCAATCCTCTACAAATTTATACCCAATTACATAGACAATGTCTATTTAACATTCTACATTATGTAATGCAAATGTTCATAATTTATGCAACGGTAATATCGTAACATCTCATCACTGGATATTTGGTCGGCCGCCCAATCTTCCAATACGTTACATATTAGCCGGTATTCCACTTTTTCGATGTCATTTAAGACATGACAATTTCCATATTTTGGAACCTATATAATTCTTATAGCAAGAATTATGTTCATGCCATACCATTGTTGTCTCAACAATTATGACGATTTTGGTTTTAAAATAATCCACCAACTAGAAAATTTTATACGACATTTTCGTATAAATTCTCCCCCTATTTCATGATAATTCTCAAATGCCAAAATGCAACTCAATATCATGAAATACCATTTGTGTCAAACATGTACACCATAATTTCTAAATAGAAATTAAAACTTCAAATCCAATATACCGGTACGGGTACCATCATTATGGATCTGGCTTTCCTTTGCAAACATTCTAAACAAAGCCTCATTCAACTGCCACATGCGGGTAAATTGAACATTCAATTTAAACCACGTACATCCAACCGTTATGCACCCTTAAAGGATTCCGAACTTCTAATACATTTATTAGATATCTCATGCTATCATAAAATATATATATATATATATATATATATATATGGCATTACTAACCCCAATCAAGAGGACTAAGCATTACTGTGAAAACCAATCATGTCACAGATGAATATGTGAATGTAAAAATCACATTTGCAAATTTATGATATGCTTTACGAACATAACAGAGCATTAACAAAGGCTAGACGATAATATGCACAGATTGTGATTATAATGGCTCATCCACATAACATACACATGCCGTAACTATTTCTAAGAAACCGAGATACTAAGGATGTATTAGTCTTTAAGATTGTTGGAAATATTATACTTATCTGATTTCATGGAAGTTTCCCTTGACCACAACCCTTGAGAGTTTGCGCGCCAATGATTGAATCAAATTCCCATAAACAACATCATGTTCCCGAACACGGTTTCCACTATAAATTTGAAGCTTGTTTTCCAACTTCCCTTATTCTCGTTTCCTCTGTCTTGTCTGAATTTAATCGTCTAAAACTGTTGGAAATTTTGGGTATAAAACAGAGGATGGAAACACTAAAAGAAATTGTTGTTGTACTCAAAAGCTTTCAAGGCTCGGGTGATTTCTTTTAGACGATTATTTCTACCCTCCCAATATAAATTGGCGATTGCAACTGGTATGCGAAATAATGCCTTCAGGATACAATGAAAGCCCTACAACAGGAAATTGGATTCAAGGTTTGCACCCCTTGACCCAACCAAGAACACATGAGAGAGATTTACGATGATGCTTTAGATGGAGAGAAAACAGGTTGAATTCATTCTCAAGAATGGGAGAATTCCTTCACTACTTATAGGGTTATTCATGCCTATTGGAGATGCATCTTCACTTCCAAAAGACACATAAGGTGTCTGTTGGGAATGGTTGTGTCCTTTATGAACCATCACACCTATTAGAGGTGTCCCTTCATCTCCAACTAACATCCATTGTGTTTATCCAACACAGAACACTTCCCCATCATAGTGACAAACTAAAAACGAAAACAATTTTATTTTCTAAGTTATTGAAAATATCCAACACAACATGGTGCTTACGTACTGTATTCACAACAGACAATCGTATTCACTGTGGCGAGATCATCTACGAGGAAGAAACCGGAAAGCACGTCTGCACTTGTTATACTGAATGCGGCGACAATCTCCGAAGCAATCAATCTCAAATCTAGCGTGAAAGCTGCTCAACCCTCACCTCTGGCTCTTTTAGTAGAAGCGACGCTTCACCACAACTTTGTTTCGTTGTTTTGTAATTCCTGGCTATGATGCTTATTGTTGTTTGTTGTTTTGTGTTGTTGTTGTAATATGATTCGGATACTTCTGGAATAAAAATCGCCACTTAGGCTTGTAATTCTACATATCTAAGCAACAAAAAAATGGTAAGTTTTTCAATTCTTAGCTAATTGAAGTCGAGGACGTATAATTCCATAGCATCTGGGTAAGCACGTACATACATTACATATTGGTTACAAGATTGCAGGTTTTTAGACTTTTTTGGCCCGCACAACACAAATGAAATCGAGTCATTGATGGTCATGCGCAGTTTACAATTTGCAGGACAGTACTATTATACTATAGATCTCACATCACTGCTTGATTAGGAAATGACAACAAATTACTCTTAAAAGCAAACAACAATGCAAATAAAGGAAAAGTCTAGAACTTGGACAATAGGCATAGTCCAAAACTAGGATAATGAATCTGAACCTTTAATCATTCCTATCTTCACCCACTACTAATCTCGATGCTAGAATCATTCCCCTCTTAAAGGCTCAGATTCATTGTCCCAGTTTTGGACTATGACTAGTGTCCCAACTGTAGACACTTCCGCAAATAAACCTAGCTAGATGGTAAAAAGCAACTGCACACTAGCTCCGCCCCCACTAATTGCCAGAGAATTAATGTCAACCATGTGCTTGTCATATATAGAGCTGCACAAGACCCGGTCCGGATTACATGTACCGATCCGGAACCGAAAGAACCGGAGTTGTACCGACCCGGACCCGGAGTTACCGGTACATGTACCGGTTCTGAAAATTGATACCTGGAGTAGACCGGGACAGGTACCGGTTCTTATCTTATTCCCGGTCACCCAGTACCGATAGTACCCAAAAAACCCGGTCCATAGATTATAAGATTAAAATCTATCCAAACCGTCCACTTAACATATGAGAAAGTGGGTAAAAACCCGGACCCGGAGTGGAACCGGTCCGTTTTTTAAATTTTTTAAATTTTTTTAATATATTATGAGAACATTTTTAATATATTTTGAGAATATTTTTATACTGGGTAAAAACCCGGTCCCGGAGTGGAACCGGACCGGTCTACCGGTACAGGTACAAGTCCAGGTCCTCAAATAGAAGAACCGGTCAACTCCGAGTACAGGTACCGGGTCCAACAGAAACCCGGACTGTACCGGCTCATGTGCAGCTCTAGTCATATATATACATCCTCCCTAAATTGCAGCCTATGCCATTTAATTGGGACCTATAGTTACGTGACAAAATAGGATCATTATAAAAACCCTTTATCCAATATATATATGTTAATACCTAATATGCCTTTATTAAATTAGTGCTAATTCGTATAATTAAATAATGTTTAATCAAGTTAATCCTGAAATTAACTATGACTAATGCATAATCAACACTTGTAAAAAAAAAAAAAAAAATTCAAAAGACTCGATCTAGAATCGGTTGATGTTAGCGAATTTGTAAACCGATTCTGAGTTGGGTTTATTCTGAATGAAGATGTAAACCCATAATCGGAGTTTAATCAATACCCACATAAACTGATTCCAACAATCGGTGTTTATATATATCCATATAATCCGATTAAAGCTTACTTTCAGAAACAAAATATTCATTACATAGTTTAGGAAATTAGCGCAGTATATATATAGGATTCAGTATGGAAATTCTAGAATTTGACACATCAAATGCTCGTCAATGAACCTCCGAGCACGTCGGTACAACGTCGTATATTCTTTGTGGTGAACGAACTTAGTTTCCCCATTATGAATTCCCATTGCCCGTTGAAACGTTACAGCTGAAATTCAATGAATTCTTAAATGTTAGTATTTGAACTTTTGACATAGGTATGTAGATGATCGCATTACTCACTTTTTCCCTAAGAGAAGCTCGTGGATGATAGTTGTACACCATATTTCTAACTTTTGCATACTCTCGCATTGCGCTTTTTATGTATTGGAATCGAAAAGCCAAGTCTCTCTATTTACGGTTATTGGGATTCGCGGTACGCCCGTAAAAGAAATCTTTAACTCTCTTCCAAAACATTGAGTATATTTCATTCGGACGTTCACGGAACGTATTAGCAAACGATTTAACGAGACACAAAGAGGTTGTCCTTATATAGATGAAGTCTCAACGGCTATTTTTTTTAATTCAATTTACACAATCTGATTTTAGAGATGATCACATAGACCGATTGTGTCCTCACAAAATCTTTTAAAATACGCCTCTCATTAATCGGGCTTTTGTAATGCATATGTAATCCGATTCTTGGCAAAAAAACTTTCCTTCACAACAATAGGATTTCATATAGGTACATATAAACCGATTCTTGGAAGAAAAAAAATGATATAGAACTTTTCTTCATAACAATTGGATTACATAATAGGTACATGTATACCGATTCTGAAACTCAACCTCTGGGGAACTGTCAGAATCGGATTACATATGGGGACATGTAAACCGATTCTGACTGAAAAATGCCAGAATATGCATATTTTGCACACACATTGTAGTTGGTTATTTAATCGCGTCTTGCACAAACACAAATAGTTTTCAAAAGAAACCAGAATAAGTCATTCATAAACTAGGAGTATAACCAAATATAATTCGACAATAAGTTTAAGACAAGACATAAGTTTGGACTCCATAGTTAAAAACATAAACATGAATATAACAATTCATTCATGAACATCCCCACCACGACTACGTCCACCGCGTCCTCGTTTACCAGGTTAGGCGCTGCTCGATGCACCTTCAGTCATCTTTTTTTTTTGGGTAGGGGTGGTCTCTTCCTCTTCTTCCTTGGCTCCTCCTCCTCCCCCTAACTTTGCACCATCTTCTACATCTTTGAGACTGTTCAATTCATCAATCAGCTTTTTATTGGCCTTAACATTTTTCCTTTCCCAGATTTCTAGCTTTGCTTGGGTTATCAAGTGCCCAACTCGTCTTCTCTGTTTCAATTTCAAAGAACAAACATTCAATATATAATGCTAAAACCATTAAATAAACCGTAATTGAGTAAGAATATACACCAGACATTAGAGACCCGTATTTTTGTCCTCTATCTTGGGCCTCTCATCTACTCGTATCATTCAAGTATGTGAAACATTGAGGTACCACGGCATGTAACCCGGAATTGCATAATCATTTGTTCGAGATGGAACTTGTAGAGGATATATGTGAAAAGCTCTGTCTTCCCAATAATCACATGATGGTAAAGGCTTGTGAACAATGTCAATATCATTATCATATGATTTTTTTTTTCTCATTGATTTTGAACATCTTGTGCTCCTTTGGGATTATTCGTACTAACCGCATTGTCTTGCGACTCTTGTCGGTTTTTACATTACATATCCTCTTAGGTGAAACAAAGGCCCAAAATAATCACTTTGCTCTTCGCACCCAACCTTCTTTCCTTATCCTTTTACTTTATCCAAATCCTCTTGGTAAGGACCAAAGACAACATCTTCCGTCGTTAAGTTGTCCAACTGGCGTCTCAACTTCAGATAATTCTTTTTTTGGTTCTTCGGCCTACTTCTGTAGGTGTACATATCTCTATAATACATGTGGTCCCATTCATTGTTCTCAAAATCCCTTTGAGAAAATATTGGGAAGTGCAAATATATCCACGCCTGCAGAAAAGCCATATTCCCTCTGATTTGGTTCCTTTGAGCTCTAGAAGCCTTTTCCAACTCGTTTAACAAGTGTGCAAGGATGGCAGTGCCCCAAGAGTATTCGTGAATCTTGTCAAATGGTTGCAAAAGATGGATAAAGTTGTCTCTCACACGGGCACCGGAAACGTCGGGGAAGATAACAGCTCCCAGGACGTAAAGGACATACGCATTGGTCGTGGCAATGATACGTTCCGACGTCACCTCTTTTCCCTCAGCACGAAGCTTATTTATTCCCATGAAGTTGTCTCTCAGCTTCGAGAGATGGAATATCCTCTGCTTTGACTTGCTTACTAGGATCTATGACTTGGTCCTCTCCTCACCCATTGGAACACATCCTTTGTGAACGCGTAAATCTTGTCCCACTCAAGCTCTTACGTGTAATCTTTGTTCTTCACTGCTTTACCTTCTATTCTTATCCCCGTAATGAACTTCACAGCATTTGGAGTTATCGTCAGTTCTCCAAACGGAAGATGCAAAGTATTTGTTTCCCCATAATATCTCTCGGCAAAGGTGGAACAAAGAGGTTTGTCGTAACCAAGGTCCAAATTCTCGACCGCGGGCATCAACCCGGTTGAATTGACTAGATCGATTACTTCCGGAACTTATCCAACGGTTGATTCTATTGCTTGCAGTGGCCATTGCCTCATCATACTCACTGACGTTCCTGGATTCATAAGACGAACGACATCCTTGTGATCCTATAAAACAAAACAAACCCGATGGACAACATTCAAAACACTACACGAATAATAATTTTTATGTTACATAGCATAAGGTTTAGGTACTTACTATTGTATGGCAAACGACGGCAGCCCAACTGCCTTTGTAACCCCATAACATCTGTCCTCCATCACTGGGTAACCCGTAAACGGATCCCTAGGGCCAAGAGAAAACATCTTCAGCGGGTCGGGCATGTGGTCCCAATTCTTCTTCTTTGGACCATCTTTCTTCTTACCATCTGTCTTACCTTGTTCTTGAGCGTCTCCTCCTTGGACTTGTTCTTGAACTTCTCATATCTCTTCATCACTTTCGTCCTCAACTTCTTCTTCATCACTTTCATCCTCACCTTCCTTGTCACCAATTTCTTCTTTATCGATCTCCTTTCCACCACTCTCTTCCTCATTATAACTTCCTCATCACTTTGTTCTTCAAAAACTTCTCTATTACCACCTTCTTGTTCAGTAGGTGTATCGGAATTAGATTCTTCATATGTCGGTTGCTCCACTAGAGGTGGTGGGTCATTGATGTTGATCCCTTTGGCTTTACTCCTCGTGGACCTTCGGTGGGAAGCATTCAAATTTTGGCTGTCTTTTCGACGAGGTCCATAAGGATTAGGAAAATCAAGGTCATGTTTCCTCTTATATTTATTTTCGGCTTGATTTTGTCAATTGTCCTTGTTTGGCCTGTAGAACGATAATGGAATCGGATGCATTTTTTTTAAGTCAAGGTACACAATCGGTTTACTTTATATATACATATAAAATCCGATTCCTAACATAATAGGTTATTTCAAGTGCTCATGTAATCCGATTCTAATAATAAAACTAACAATCAGATTTTTTTAAGTGCTAATGTAACCCGATTCTAATAACGGTTTTCTCGATATACATATAAAGTCCGATTTTTGACTAAGCATATAAGAATTTTAAGGCTACACAATCGGTTTTTCTGAGCACATATGTAATCCGATTCTAACAAAAATAAGTTACAGAAACAATGGCTACAAGAATCGGGCTATTTATACCTTAAAGTTTTCCGATTCCAATTTACATGCAGAACAATCGATTTATAAGTTTAAGAACATAACTTGTTTCTAAAAAGAATCGGGTTACTTAGACATCAACATAATCCGATTATGTGAACACATAAATGTTTTGATTTCAAAATTTTCGATTTCTAAGCGAATGCATGTTACTAAAACCTAGTTTAGAGGATTGGGTTGATAGAAAAATACCTGATTCGACCCATTTCCTCTTGTTGTTGTTCGATTAGAGATGATTCTTCTCGAGCAACCATTTTCTTCTTCGGTTTGTTTCCAATTGCTTTAACAATTTTGGGATTAATTACAGTCACTAGGTTAAGTGATTCCAGTGGCTTGTTTGTATCTTGATGGTTTCGATATTTTATAGAAGAAAGTAAACGATTAATCGTTTTTGGATCGTCGATAATCAACGATTTTTGGTTTCAAAAAAAATAAAAAAGAGGGAGTAAAAGAGATGAAGAATCGCTTTATGAGATTGAAATGAAAATTGATTTTAGTTTTAGGTTTATTATTAAGAGTTGATGGGGTAATTTAGTAATATTAGCATTTTATAGAGGGTAATTTTGGAAGTTTCAATAAATTTAGACACCCCTTATCATTGTTTGAGGTGGAAAAAAAATTTCGATATGGCCCAATTAATTGGGCCGACCGACCGGAGGGCCCGAAGGGAGGGAGTCTCTTTTATGGCCATTTTTTTGTAAAATGAAACCTAACAATTTGATAAAAAGATTGGATTTGATTTCCACGTGGTATTTAAGTTTGTTGCATGGTGGATACAAAAGAGGAAGACATAAAGGAGACAAAAGAGGAAGAGAATCAGACACACTTCTCATTCATTGTGTTTCTCATTAAATACATGTAGGAAAGCAAGAGAGAGTATATACTCTCATTACATGTGTAGTTAGTAGCAGAGAAAAGTCAACAGGTGTTAAGAATGAAGGATACATGTGCATGCACTATGACACATGTAGGTAGTGGTCAGACACATGTCACTACAACACTCCCCTTGGATGACCACCATTACAGACTCTTTGCGTTGTCAAAACCTTGCCAGAAAATTTCTACGAGGTAAAAACTGGTAGAAGGAGAAAGACGATATTTGAGCTTCTAGAATGGCGTCAACTTTCAAGATTTTTCTTATTTGTAGAACTGTGTCAGGAAAAACATTTGGCAGAAAAACCCGAACACATATAAGGATAACCTCAACCGAGAAGTTATATTTCTGGTGATATTTTTGTCTCATTAAAAACCTTTCGGATAATAAAACCTCGTGGGAAAAATAATCTCGGTGAAGGAAAAGAGTGCAACACACCTTTACGTCAATATCACATCATTAGATGCTCCCCCTGATATCGACATCTCCCTATGATTTGTATTATGGTATTATTGTTGTCTCATTAAAAACCTTTCCGAGTAGTAAAACCCAGTGGGAATAAGTGAACTCGGTAAAGGAAAAGAGTTCAACATACCATCAGGTGCTCCCCCTGAAGCAGGACAATTTCTTTAGTCTAATACATTCATGGGAGTGGATAGTTCCTTTAGTCCTATGGGGTCATGGAAGTTCGGACAATCTCTTTAGTCCTATACTTCTCACATGTTTTTCAAATGTGGCCTTAGGTAATAACTTAGTAAATAAGTCTGCCACATTTTCGTCAGATTTTGCTTTACTGACCTGAATGTTTAAACGACATTGTTGTTGCTGATTATAGAAGAACTTCGTTAAAATATATGTTTCATATTATCACCCTTGATATACCCTTGCTTCATCTATTCGATGCAATATGCATTATCTTCGTAAATGCAAGTTGGCTCTTCAGTGGTAGAATTCAAACCACATGTCCCTCGAATATGTGTAATGATAGACCTTAACCATATACACTCACGAACCGCCTCATGTAGGGCAATGATCTCAGAGTGGTTCGTGGAGGTAGCCACAAGGTTTTGCTTGGTCGATCTCCAAGATATCGTTGTATTCCCTATAGTGAACACATATCCATTTTGTGATCGACCTTTGTGTGGGTATAAGAGGTACCTAGCATCAGCAAAACCAACCAAAACATTATTTGGGGTCTTGGTGTAAGGAGTTGCAATTACATTAGCATCTCTCCTTTCGTCTTTGTAGGGATAAAAACAAACACAAGTCAATGGTTCCCTTTAGGTATCTAAAGATATTATTTATACCATTCCAATGACGCTGCGTTGGCGCTGAGCTATATCTATCTAACAAGTTCACTGAGAATGAGATATCTGGTCGAGTACATTGTGCTAAGTACAATAATGCGCCTATTGCACTTAGATAGGGATATTCAGCTCCCAATACATCTTCGCCAGCTTCCTTTGGACGAAATGGATCTTTATGTACATCTAAAGTTCAAACAACCATGGGAGTGCTAGCAGGGTGCACTTTGTCCATATTAAATTGCCTGAGTATCTTTTGGACATATGCAGACTGGTGGATTAATATTCCACAAGCTCGATGTTCTAGTTCAAGTCCTAGACACATACGAGTTTTCCCAAGATCTTTCATCTCAAATTCGGATTTCAAATAGCTTGCGGTTTCTCTTATTTCATCAAGAGTACCTACTATGTTCATATCGTCGACATAGACGGCTATAATTGCAAATCCAGAACTTGTTCTCTTTATAAACACGCAGGTTCACAATTCATTATTTGTATATCCCTTCCCAATCAAATAATCACTTAGACGGGTATACCACATCCGCCCGGATTGCTTCAATCTATAAAGTGAGCGTTTTAACTGTATTGCAAACGCACTCCGTGGTTTAGAGTTACTTGATTTGGGCAATGGAAGTCCATCTGGAACTTTCATGAATATCTCTGTATCAAGGTCCCCATAGAGATATGCGGTAACCACATCCATAAGTTGCATTTCAAGTCCTTCTGAAACTACTAAGCTGACTAAGTAACGGAACGTGATGACATCCATTAAAGGAGAGTATGTTTCTTCGTAATCAATCCCAGGGCATTGTGAGAAACCTTGCGCCACAAGGAGAGCCTTATATCTAACGACTTCGTTCTTCTCATTACGCTTTCTGGAAATACCCATTTATGTCCTACAGGCTTTACACCTGGTGGGGTTAGCACTACCGCACCAAATACCTATATTTTTTCCAGTGAATTTAATACAGCACGGATTGCATCTCTCCATTGAGGACAATCTGCCCTCTTTTGGCATTCTACAATAGAGAGTGGTTCGATATCATCGTGCTCTATAATCTCTCGAGCAACAGTATATGCGAATATATCATCAATATGCGTGGAGGATCTTTCCATCAACACGTATGAACTTTCAAAATCCATAGATATTTCCTTGTTCTCTGGAATCAATTCAAACTTAGGGGCGTCCCCTAGTAATGATTCATGGACATCACTGTAATCAGAGACAATCTCATGAGATGGATTATCTGTATTGATGATATCTGGATGGGTTTGTTCTTTACTCGCCCTTTGCTTCCTTGGTTGAGTATCGATCGAACCAAGTGGTCTCCCCCTCTTCCTTTTGGGGGCCACGGCCTCAGCAACACTTACACCGAGTGTAGCCTTGGTACATATATCTATTGTACCTTTTCACTTGTTGGGAATTTCCAACCTTGCAGGCACGTTTGCAGCTGGTATATGTGATCTCGTTACTTTAGCGATATCAGTAAATGCATCAGGCAATGAATTTGCCATATTATGAAGATCGATAATTCTTTTCACTTCACTTTCACATTGTAGAGTGCGAGGATCAAGATGAGACAATGTGGGAACACACCACGACAATTCATGTCGTTCCCTCTTGAAGTCCTTTTCCATACCTCCCCCTAACGACGGGAAGGTTGTCTCATCAAAGTGACAATCCGCAAATCTAGCGGTAGAGAGATCGCCTGTCAAAGGTTCTAAGTAGTGAATAATTGTTGGGGATTCATATCCAACGTAAATACCTACTCGTCTTTGTGGACCCATATTAGTACGCTATGGGGGCGTAATAGGCACGTATACGGCACAACCAAATATGCGTAAATGTGAAGTATTAGGCTCATATCCAGTTACCAACTGGTACGCAGAAAATGGTTGGCTAGTAGTGGGTCTAAAGCGAATAAGTAATGTTGCATTAAATATGGCGTACCCCCAGGCAGTAATAGGCAGATTGGAACGCATAACCAATGCCCTAGCTATAATTTGTAACCTTTTGATTGTAGCTTCTGCGAGGACATTTTGAGTGTGTACATGGGGTAAGGGATGCTCTACGTCAATTCCATTAGACATACAAAAATCATCAAATCCTTTAGATGTAAATTCTCCAGCATTATCAAGTCTGATAGACTTGATTGGACAATCAGGGTGGTGAGCCCTTAATCGTATAATTTGTTCTAGGAGCTTTGCAAATGCAGCATTTCTTGTGGAAAACAATGCAACGTGTGACCATCAGGTCGAAGCATCAACCAGAACCATAAAATACCTAAATGGTCCGCATTCTGGATGTATAGGTCCACAAATATTACCTTGTATTCTTTGTAAAAATGGAATATTTTGTTTGGTATCTTTAGCATAGGATGGTCTCGATCCTGTCTTTGCAAAGAACAAGCTTTGTAGAATGAGAGATGTGTCTTTGATAAGGACAACGAAGAAGAATGGGACTAGGGGTGCGCTTCAATTACTTTGGAAGACGAAGGTTGCGCTTCTCTTACTTTAGAAGGCATAAAATTTGCATCATTTACTTTTGAATGCACATTGTTACTCTGCATTGTAACAATCTTTTGTCCCATTTTCTTTTTCATTCGAAAGAAAGGATGTCCGTGTGAGTTCTTCAAAACACGAATCATCATATCACGACCTGGGTGCCCTAGTCGATCGTGCCAAAGCTTATATAAGTCACTAGACAACAGTTCATCGTTGGTAACAACATGAGATTCAATAATCCTAATAGTGGTGATGTACAATCCACTAGATTGAATCATTAGTTTCTCTAAGATGCGCTTCCTTCCGCATTCATTAGAGGTCACATATATGTACTCAATTCCATTTTCACAGTGAGTTTCCAAGTGGTAACCATTTGCACGGATATCCTTGAAACTCAACAAAGTGCGGTTACCTCTTGGTGCATATAGAGCTTCTGTGACTTTAATCATTGTGTCGTTTGGCAACAAGAATTGATCAGTACCTCGCCCAATGATTACTTGTGATGATCCAATCATCGTAGTCACAAATGTATTATAAGGAGTAAAATCAACAAATAATTGTATATTTCGTAGGATAGTGTGGGTGGTAGCACTATCATCTAGACATTCAATTTTTCCTTGAGACATTCCTACAAGTACATTAGGCACGAAGGTTAGAAAGATGAACAGTTTATCTCCTTTTCTTTAGAGAAACCTGGCATCTTTACCATTCAAATATACATGTTAAACAATAGATTATCATAAACGAAGTAAAATTCTATAAAACATGATGGAAACAAGTACTCATAGATAATCCACACACATAACATAAAGATGCTAAGAACATGTTTAGCAACAATACCACCTCATCAAACCATTAAACAAATGCTAGACTAAGAAAACATAAAGTATCTCAAAGCAAATAACCACATATTAAAACAATAGAGTCTAGCAAGCCATGAAACAAGAAACTAAATGTTTAGGCCCAGGAGAAGTTAGGCACATCCATTGTTGGGGCAAAGTCCTCGTTTCCCAAAAAATCTGAGATTGTGAGGTTAGCATCAGGGGTAACAATATTTTCTTCTGTGTAGTTAGCCTCCTGTTCGATAGCTTCCCGGTAATTTTTGTAGCTCGCAGCTACATTGGCGCTAGCCTTGCAATGCTTGTACCAATATCCGGTGAATCCACACTTGAAACAAGGCACACTTCCATCTGTAGCATTTTTAGTGGAGGGTTTCATAGGGGTTTTATCGAACTTAGGATCACTACCATTATTGCCAGAAGTTCCTTCTCTATGCCAAACATGAGAATGACCATTTCGCCCTCGACCTCGATTATGTCCCTTACGTCCTCTTCCACGAAAGGTGTTATCTCCACATGGGTATGGATCATGGGAATGTGAATCAGAATATCGATCCCTCTTTCCTTTGGGACCCTTCCCTTTATTGACCTTGCCATGGTTATCTTCGGGAACTTTCTTTTTCCCGACAACTCTGGCATTGTTGTTGACAAGAATCTCATTGTGCCTTTCGGCCACTTGCAGTAAGTTTATCAACCTACTGAATGTGGTGATTCTTTTGTTGTCAACCTCCAAACGATACTGGTTCGCTAGTATCATGGTTGAGGTAGGAAAAGTCGATAAGGTTTTCTGAATCATTTCCTCATCAGTAATTTTCTTTCCACAAAAGTCCATACGTGCCTGAATTTGCAGCATGTCTTTTTGGAAATCATTCACTTTTACATAATCGAGAAAGCGAATTTCGTTCTACAAGACGTTCAATTGTGGTATTAAGGAATCATGAATATTCCCAAAATGGCTTTCGAGAGCATCCCATAGCTCTTTTGGTGTCTTCAAGTGATGATAACCCCAACGCAAGTTAGGATCGATATGCCTCTTGAGGAACATAAGAGCATTAGCTTTGTCTTTCTCGATTCTTGAGGAGACGTCGGCAGATGGCTTGATAGTGGAGGTGAATTCCTTTGCAACGAAGGTAGTTTCCACATCAGCAACCCAACAGTGGTACTCAAGTCCTGCTGAGTCCAAAAGTTCGAACTGTGGTCGAATTGGGTCCATCTACATAGACAAAGTAAAGGACATTGATATGGTGCTCAAGTCTTTTTGAGTCCATAAACATGACAAATTTCGATACCATTTCTTATGACCAAATTTCTTTATGGCCATATATAAACCAAGTTTCTTTATGGTTATATAGGTAATACGGATACGTCATAGTCCAATTTATGGTCATAACCCGTCAAAAAAAATGACTAACCAAATTTCTTTATGGTTAGCAAATTGATTGGCCAAAAATAGGCTTGTTTGAAAAAATAGAATACAAAAATATTTAATATTTACATGCACATATTTCATAAGGATTCAAGTTGTTATTCCTTTGCAAGTATATGACAATCAAGAAAAAAATATACAAACAAGTGTGGAAAATTTAAATAAATAAATTATTTTATGACTTTAGTTGTAATCTGGACAATATTTAGTGGTAATAATTTGTAGTTCACTACTTTTTGTAACAAAATAAATAAATTATAATACTATCTTCTTTTTCAAAAAATAAATAAATAATATACATGCATCTTGTTTTTTTCAAAAAGGTAAGACCAAAGGTAAATAGAATATGTTATAATATAATAAAGGTACAACTTTATATGTCAAAGTTTCAAAACAAATCAGAGATACTTTTTTCTATCACATGAGTTAATTTATTATGGTGAAAAGGACAAACATTTATTACTTTAAGGAAGACATGCATGATAAAACCAAATATGTCACTTTCAAGAGGACAAACATGCATGCATTAAAAGGAAAACGTTTTCTCTCTTCTTTTTTTTTCTTTTTTTTTGAAACAAGGACAGATAAAATTATTTTCTCAATAACACATATTTAAAATCTCTAGATAAATAAGGGAGATGGACATGCATCATGGATTATTACATTTCCTATCACATGCATTATCAAAAGAAATTTATAACTATCAAGTCAGAGTATACAAGCAAGTGATAAGAAAATAGAGTAAAATATTATTATCAATAATTATTCAAAAGCATCTAATAAATAAGGGAGATAAACATGCATCATTTATTTAGAAGGAGACAAGCATGTTTAAAAAATTTCATGTTATCAGGAGAGAAAAAAAAAATTGGTTAAGATAAATACCTCTTTGGGAAAGAAGTACTTGATGAAGAACCAATAAAGATGAAGAATTAAATTTCCTTCTTTTGAAAAAAATTCTACTTGATTTGAGAATGGAGCCAACAACTTTATTTTGTTTTGTTTTTGAAGGATTGAAACTCAAATGGTTAGGCAAAGTGCTAATAACGTATTTAAGTTTGTTGCATGAAGGAGACAAAAGAGGAAGACATAAAGGAGACAAAAGAGGAAGAGAATCGGACACACTTTTCATTCATTGTGTTTCTCATTAAATACATGTAGGAAAGCAAGAGAGAGAATCTACTCCCATTACATGTGTAGTTAGCAGAAGAGAAAAGGCAAAAGGTGACACATGTCACTACAACACGTGGTTTATTTTTGGTTACTTTTTCACTAAACAAGATTATCCCTCCATTTTAGTTCAATTACTATAAATTTTTGTGTATCCTACTTTTTCAGAGGTATAATTGGAAAACAAACTTTAATATAACTTATCAAAAAATCCATGCCTTAGAATTTTACAAACTTTATCCCGTTGGAAAGGTTATAAAAAAATCTACGCAACGAGTACAAACAACAATATCAAATTTAAACTCCATCTCCAAATTCTTCTTCGGTCAGCCCTTCCACCGTGGCAACGGTTGTATTAGTGTACCTAGTCCCCAATTTGGCCAGGATATACATAACCAATCCATTAAATCATTCGCAGGAGAATCAATTACTTGATGTTTTGGTGAGATATTCATCTGTCAAACCAAAGCATCAAGTAATTCTCAAAGTATCACTTCTTAGAAGAACAAATACGCCCTGATGAATCAAGGCAGAGACGGGCAAGGACAGCTCAAACTAAAGCATAGACGAATTTTTAAGTGAATATTAAGGGGTGCAATTGCAAACCTCTGCAATAACATTTCACCACAGAGATAATGCAAATTTCCAATCCAGGGTATACAGAAATAGTTAAATACAGGCGAAGATCTGAGAAACATATATATTAGAGAATAACTTTTCATTAAAACAAGAGCTTACTTTTTTTCCTTCTCCATTTTTTCCCCACAAAATACGAGGCATTGGTTACGAACTCACTATACCTAAATATAGTCAATTATTATTAGCATCGTGCTGTCCTTCTCCATCCACCTTCAGCTCCTCCTTCCTAATCTTTACATAACACTTGGTATTTCCTATGTGGCCAAACTTGAAAACCGCTCACCCCACCCACCTGTTTCAGATTGAACAAGTGAACAACAGTGTAATAAAGTAGGTACGTAAACAGTAATACGTCTGTGCCTAAGATTTGGCGTAGGAATAGAGGTTTAGTTTCTATACCTTTAAAGAGGAATCATTCTTCGAAGCTGAAGCGAGGAGGAGTTAAACCAGATCCACCTGGTGAAGGACCACTGGATCCACCTGATGATGGACCACCGAATCCACCTGATGACGGACCTGGATTAGTGCCACCAAATCCAGGACTACCACCAAAACCGGAGCCAGAACTGTTACCACCTGAACCTGATCCACCAAAACGTCCACCAAAGCCACTAGATGATCCACTCCCAAACCCACCAGATGATCCACCTGGTGAAGGACCACCGAATCCACTCGATGAAGGACCACCATATCCACCCGAAGGACCTGAATTACTGTTACCAAATCCAGAACTACCGCCTGAACCTGATCCACCAAAGCCACCAGATGATCCACTGCCAAACCCACCAGATGACCCACTGCCAAACCCACCAGATGATCTGCCAAACCCACCTTGTGATCCACCACCATAACCACCTTGCGATCCACCGCCATACCCACCTTGTGATCCACCACCATAACCACCTTGCGATCCACCGCCATACCCACCTTGTGATCCACCACCATACCCACCTCGTGAACCACCGCCATATCCACTAGATGATCCACCACCATACCCACCTCGTGATCCGCCACCAAAGCCACCAGATGATCCACCACCATACCCTCCTCGTGATCCACCACCGAAGCCACCACCTGATCCAAAACCACCTCCTGATCCATATCGACCACCACTCATGCCTCCAAACATGTCCTCACCTCCACCCGTAGCAGCAATCTTAGGGAGCTGAAGATGAAAAAAACAATGAACATTGAGGTCGCTAATCTATTGAACAGAACCATATAAGAAAGCAATACAAAGTTGCATATAAAATTTGAACTACTACTCAGCCTTATGTCTAAAGTTGATAGTTACCAACCTCTATGAACTTGCACCCCACATCTCTCGCAATACCCTGCACTTGCCTGATCTGCTGTCCAGAATGGACTAGAATTGCAGTACCTTTCTTTCCAGCACGTCCTGTTCGACCAGATCTATGAACGAAGATCTCTGAGGTCATTGGTAGCTCATAATGTATAACCTGAAAAGAATAAAATGACTCAGATACATAACAAAAAAGTACATACAATATCTACAGAATATAGCTGCCTCAAGTAATATATGGTACTTCTACGATTATGAAGATATCCAACGGAAATCATGACAGTTTTAAGAATAACTTTAAGCACCAAAATCAGTATGATGAGACTGGGCACCAGTTAGAAACAAATGCATGGGTGTGCATCAAAGTAACCAGTAAAGTTGCAACATCAAAGCTCTGGAAATAAAGCAAGATCAAGACAAATCTACAATCCAGGATCTCATCCAAACTTTTGGAGGAATACAGGTTAGTATTTGTTTTGAAAGGAAATTCAAAATAGACACAGCAGAACACCTAGCATAATCAAGATAGAACAACAAATACAAGGAATCATGAACACATTGCTCATCAAATGGGCAATGGAGAAGGAAGTGACATAACAAAAAAAACAATAGCCTTGGTAATAACTAATAACGAATTCTTACAAGATCAACATTAGGGACATCAAGTCCACGAGCAGCAACATCAGTAGCAACTAAGACATTGAATGATCCATCTCGAAAGCCCGCAAGTGTCCTTTCCCTTTGATTTTGTGCAATATCTCCATGCAGTGCCTCACACTTAAACTTTTGTCCCATAGAGTAAGCCAACCGATCAGCATCTCTTTTTGTTTGTGTGAAAACAATAGTTTTCCCTCCTTTTGCATGTTCCTAACAACCACAAGGAAGATCAGATAACATAGACCGAGATAGCTCAAAAAGACTACAAGCGGAGCATTTGAAAAACCCATTCCATGACGATATTACCGTAGAGCACACAAGAAATCCAATGAAAAGAATACATGAAATTAAATACAGGTTCATAGTCCTTACTGTAATAAGGGAACCAATGACTGATGCCTTTCCGTACATTTCTGCTTCAATTGAGTACAACGTAATACCATCAGCTAGTTTTTGATCTGAATCTCCAACCTACAGAGCACGGTAAACTTGAATAATATAGACATGATTCGGGTAGGTATAGGAAAGTAAATTTGGGAGTTGATTCACCACTCACCAGATCAATTGTCAAAGGATCTTGAAGGTACTTTTGGGTAAGCTTTCTAATCCATGGTGGCATTGTGGCTGAGAACATCATACTCTGGCGCTTTGTTGGTAGCTTCTGTAATATCGTTTCAACAGCTTCGTCGAAACCCACAGCAAGCATCTGATCAGCCTCATCAAGAACAACAAACTGAACTTCAGACAAGTTCAAGGCGCCTCTGTTACACAGATCAATAATACGACCAGGAGTACCAACAACGACATCAACTCCATTATCAAGCGTACGCATCTGCTGATGTACTGACACACCACCATAAACACATAGTGTCTGAAGATTGGGTGCGGATTCATGAAATTCCTTCTCCACTTGACGAGCAAGTTCTCTAGTTGGAGCCAAAACTAGAGCCAAAGGATTTCTTCCTAACCTGTACATCCAAAAACACAATAGAAGTTTATCCACCGCAACGACCCAACCATCCACAGCAACAATCGAACCATACAACAAGATAAAAACACAACATACCCATGTGCCTCATTAAATTTTATGATTTTATCCATGATGGGAATCCCAAATGCAAGGGTCTTCCCTGTACCAGTTCTTGCTCTGCCTATCATATCGCGCCCTGTCATCGCAGGCTCCAGTACAGCTTTCTTTACAAACAAAAAATCATCCACATTATACATCAAATTGGCAAACAAAAACTACTAATTGAACATATAATCAGTCAATCTCATTACCAATAATAAGTTTCTTCATCATTTGAATACATAATTGAAGAGCATTTCCAGAAAAAAATATTACCTGAATAGGAAAAAGTTTGGTGATTCCTTTGTTAGCCAAAGCCATAACAATATCATTATGAATCCCAAGTCTAGAAATTTCAAGACCATCATCACTAACAACTCCAGCACTTTGATTAGAGAAATCAGCAGCAACAGCAGCAGACTGAAAATTTAAACAAGAAGATGATGCTCTAATTTCTAAAGGGGTAGTAGAAAAGTGAAATTGACGAACCCCCAGAAACCCATTTCCTGTGTATCTCTCAGAAACCTTTGAAAAATCTCTCCTTTTCTCGTTACTAACAATGGGTTTTGGTGGAGATGGGAATATATGGAGTGATTCAATCGAGGTCATCAAAGCAGTGAGTGTTTGCTTTGATGCAATCGAAGAAGAACATGATTTCCTTAACAGATGATTCATGGTTGGAGGAACCCTAGCTGTGAAGAAGACGAAGAAAGAGGCTAGATTTTTATGTTAAACCTCGAATCAATCGAGGGTTTTTCAAGAGGAGGAGGACTGAAGTGTAATTCATGGGTTTTTAGGGACTTTTTTGGTTTAGGGCTTGTTTGGATATTAAGGATGGAACCGACCTTTTTAATTGTTGATCCAGCTAGACAGGGTGAACCACAAGTTTAGCCGTCGCCGGGAAGTAGTTGCTACACAGCTTAAGAGGGTGTTTTAGCAACCTGATGTCCAAGTGCTTCCGCTTATTCTTGCATCTTTTGCTTCAGCTACTCTAGAAACAAAAACAATTTGCTTTATTTTATTGTTATTTTTTTCACAGAATGCAATATATTCCTGCAAATTTATTTATTTATGAGGTGTGCATTCTTTTGGAAAAATAAATATAGTTAGCTGATTAATTTTTTGAAGGCTATTATTGGGGCGTCACCTTCTATTAGAGGGGCTTCACTTGGATATTTAATGACCAAAAATCTAGTTATGGGGTACTTTTGTTTCAATATCAATTGTCCAAATTACCCTTCAATTAAAACTAAAAGAATAAAAACCTAATTTCACACACTTTCAACCATTTTGACTCATGCTCTTCTTCTTCTCTTTCTCTTCTTCTTCATCACATTAGATAAATTGTTTTGAGTAAATTTTTCATTTCAATCCGAAAAAATTGAACCGCTTAGGATTGAAATCTCTATGAAATATGAGGAAGAAGAAAAATTGTAATCATACAAACCATCGGATGTGATGGTAATCAACATCTCAATCAACCCCTAGTTATGCTTCTAATCTCCTTCTATTAGGATCTCGCTTCATTTGTACGACCAACAACTTCATCCTCAACAACCATCGATTGAAGCAACTATGAAATATGAGGAATCACAAAGAATGAATATCAAAAAAATTGAGAGAAAATGCAAAAAAAGTTTCTAGAAAATTCCAAATATGATTTTTTCAACCTTCTATTAGGAGGGGCTTCACTTGGATATTTAATGACCAAAAATCTAGTTATGGAGTACTTTTGTTTCAATATCAACAAATTACTTCAATTAAAACTAAAAGAATTTGGAATTGAAATCTCTATGAAATATGAGGAAGAAGAAAAATTGCGGTGATGGTAATCAACATCTCAATGATTTTTGAAGCAAGAATTTGGAACTCCTAAAGAACAACCCATGGTGTATGGAAGGTATTAATCGACAAACCTATCTTTTCTTATTCTTTTTTGTGCTTAAAATAGGTTAGATTGAATGAAATTGAAATAAAATTAGGGTTTCTATTCTGTTTCTGCTAGTGTTACGGCTAGGTTAGGGACTTACTTACCAACCGTAACTATAGTTTTTAAGAACTTACGGTTAGATTTAGTTGAATGCAAACCGTAAATCTGGTTTTGCATGTTGGATTACGGCTAGGTATACTAATTTCCCAACCGTAATTGGTTACGGTTTGTTTCCATATATGATAAATCTAGCCGTAAATATTTCTGGATGTTTTAAGATGTTTAGTTACGTCTAGGAAAAGTTACTTTTTTTTCCAACCGTAATATTTATTACGGCTTGGTTTAGTTTCATATCCAGAAGTAATTTGTATTACGGCTAGGTTCGATTTTAGATAACCCAGACGTATATTATCGTGAAACCTTAAAGTTTTTCAACAAATTCTATAAGTTCTATTTCTTGTAATTTGTAGGAGAGTTGTTAAAAAGAAGAGAGGAAATGATTTAACGCCAAAAGATACTCCTCCTCCTCGCCATGAAGTTCATTGTGGGGTAAATTATAGAGGTATCCGCAAGGATGCTAAGAAGAATAAGGATATGATTCAAGGAAGTAGCTCAAGATGTCTTGAACCACCTCAAGAGGAAGATAATGTTTTCCAAGACATAGAAATTGAAGGGGATCAATTTGAACTACCGGTGATATCGGAAGGTACACTTGTGATTAGGGATACACCAAATCAAGTTGTTGAAGGCAAAAGGAAAGAAGTTGAAGGCAAAGGTTAACAAGTTGTTGTTGCTTCACCTGAAGCCACACCTAAACCTCAAGCGCAGGAAAAGAAGCCGAAGAAGAAACCTTCACCTAAAGGCAAGCATATTCCTAGTGGAAAAGACATGTTGTTGCCTAAGAAGAAGAATGGTAGACTTTGGGGTGAAGAACCCGATAAATCTGCGATCTTATTTAGTTATCCATATTCATGGGCTGCTAAGGTTTGCGAAAGAAGGGTAATAATCTCAAACTTTCTCTTATTTTGCATGATTTTGTTCAACTTTATATATTGTTTATTTGGTATAATTTAGAAATTTAAAAAATTTGTTGTTTATACATTCTTTGTAGGATCATGAGATTGCGGTGAAGAAATTGAAACATCAGAAGGCTGCTCATTGGCCGTTAGGTGAAGAATGTGAAGCTGTTCGTGCTATTGTATTGGATTCGGGGTTAGGTCGTGGAATTATATACCATCAGCATGAGTTTGATTCTATTATTGCAAGTGCCTTTAGAGAGCGCTATTGGCCAGAAACCGATACATTTCATCTCCCATTCGGCGAGATGACAATGACGCCAGATGATGTGAAACAAATCTTGGACTTAAACATTGAAGGAATATCTCTTTCCGAAGGTTTTGACAACAACATGAGTTGGACAGATCTTTATGCTCTTGTCAAAGACACACTTGGATGGGAGACAGCTGAGACGGAGAAACAGTTTAAGTGGGCTGGTGGAGATAAACCAAACCAACCAAGAGAAGGTCCATCTATACCTGTCAAAAATATATTGTTGAAGAATCTGAAAGATATGTTTGGAGGAACACATGAAGCTGTAGTAGTACGTAAGGAGGTGATAGATGAAACAAGAGCTCGTCGTACAGCCAACGCGTACCTATTGCATGCCCTTGGTACTATATTCTTTCTTGATAACTCGGGGAATCAAGTTAATGCTCATTATCTACAATGGTTAAAAGATAAAGATATCAAGAAGACCAAAAAATATGCTTGGGGCACCGCCACCCTTGCTTATTTACTTGATAGTTTTCGAAGAGCTTCGAGGGTTGGAGCCACTGAACTTGCTGGGAATGTTGGTCTTTTTCAGGTAATTTGTCTTTTCTTTTTTTATTATATATATCTTTTTTTTTTTTTTTTTTTTTTATATATATTCATTTTTTATGTTTATATATAATTTGTTAGGCATGGGTATATGACCACTTCCCGAGCATGAAACCTCCTACATCTTGGGAAGACGGAGATACTGGTCCTACGGGAAGAAAGTTCATATTCACTGGTACCCAAGTAAAGCACAAAGAAGAGAAGATAGTTGCTTTAAGGTTGAAAATGGATGCTCTCACTGTTGAAGATGTGATATTTGATCCTTACATAGATCTAAAGAAAGATAAGTTTGGAGAAGAGATTGATCATCGTGTTTTTTCAAGTTTGGAATCCTACAACGGGCCTTTGTTTCATCCTCATGGGTACGTAATGGCCAATCCACGTCGAGTTCTCCGCCAATATGGTTATGTGCAAGAAAAAGTCGCTCAAGAATCGTTCAAATTGTTGCCTAATGCTTCTTCAGTAAAAGGTGCTAATGTCGTGCTCAACTACAACCCAGAGCCAAGTATTGATGTTTGGAAAGACAAGAATAATGAAAAATACCAAGTTCATATGAAGGAGCTCATTCCTGTTCTAGGCACAAAGGAAGCCGAAGAAGGTTATCTGGAATGGTATTACCATTTTGGTCATCCTCATGTGATCAATAATGATCCGTAAGCGGCGGTATATATCCAAAAGGTTCAAGAAAAGAAGACGCGTGAAGCCGAGAAGAAAAGTGTATTTGATATGGATTGGAAGGCGTTATATTTCAAGACGGTAAGTAAAGTTGTTATTTTTTGTATGATCCTTTTTTATATTTCTACTAATATGTTTCATGACGCTATATTTGTTTTGTACTAATATGTTTGTTTCATTTTGATATGTAAAATAGAAAAAGAAATGCCTTCAATTGGCACAAACATTGACTCCATGCGTCAAAAAAGGTGAGGCCCTCACAACTGCACAAGTAAAGGTTTTACAACAACAAATCAAAGATTTTCCTGATCCGAACAAGGATTATGAGAGCTTAGAGAGGGGCACGAAGAGGAGTAGAGATGTGGGTACTAGTCAACGTCAGCCATCACCTAGTAGTTCTGAAACCAATGAAGAGGATATGCATGCTCGTGGTCGGGGTCAAGGTCGTGGTCGTGGTGGTCGTGACGGTCCTCGTATTCGAGGTGGTAACAAAAGCAACAAAAGAGGTCGTGGTCATACTCGTAACCAATGAGTAGACATTCTCCTAAAACTCTATCAATATAGTTTCCTTTGGTGTAGAAGACTATTTAGTTTCATTTGGTTGTTTCTTTGGTTTGCATGAGAATGTTCACTTACGGTTGGGTTCGCCTGATCCAAAAACAAACCGTAAAACAAATATTTCAAACCAATTCCATTTACGGCTGGGATTTTGGAAGTATTTACCCAACCGTAAATCTTTCTGTGTACTCTTTTTTCCAATACCTAATGCATACATATCTTTATGTTTGAGTGAATGCACGAATTTGGCTTAGTATTAGCTAGAATGAATGAATAAGTCTAAAAATTGGATTTGTGTTGCTATTTTAAAAGTGAAACACAAAATCATGGTTTGGTACTCAGGAAGAATTACGGCTGGGTTTTGGGTAGGAAAAACCTAGACGTAACCCTGACAAACAAGTGATTCTGGGATTCTGGTAGAGTTATGTCTAGGTTGGTTCCAACCGTAATTCTGTCTCATTCAGTTTTCCAGAGGTACGACTTGTTTTATTCACTCTTAATCCTAGCCGTAACTAGGAAAATACCATTAATTCCTAAGATTATAGGATTTCGGTTGGGTTGGTGTTCTCTACAACCTAGACGTAACTAAGATTATAGGATTTAGGTTGAGTTTTGTTGATTTTTTATGAAGAAAAAATAGAAAATCAATTCAAGAAAATACTTCATTCATATTCCTAGTAAGTCATTCAAATTACATATAATATTGTCAAATCAATTCAACAAGATACATATGACCCTATTATCACTTCAAAATGCTCCTTAGGTTGAGTTTTGTTGATTTTTTCCATTTTGTGTTTATACTAGATCGGTTTTTTTCAAAATGCTCCCTAACTCTATCGAGATCACGGAGGAAATAGGTGTGCATGGCTTGAAATACCGTAACAAATCCACCATCACCACTATGAAGCTTCTTCTTCAACCGGTTGTGAGACGATTCCACCGTACTTGTAGCTTGGTTGCCGAAGTGTTTATATTGGTTAGTGAATGCGGCAACGAACTTCTCTTTGTGCGGATCCAACCAATTGTCCACCAAATATTGCACTATAATTGGATAAATTCTCAAACTAGCCAATAACATACGAGATCGTTCTTCATAATCTTCCACGGTGAGAGAATATGACATGGCTTCCCAATCCTTTTGGAAACTAGCCCATCTTAGCTCCGCCAAATCGTCATCCTTCTTAAATTTCTCTTTGGCTTCCTTTTGTTGATCAACCAGTAGTTTCTTTATTCTCTCCATTTCACTTTTCTTTGTTGGACGAATAATGGTCTTACATTTAGTCTCAATGTTATTCCATAAGTGGAACGTGCAAAGAAGGTGATGAGCATCCGGGAAAACCCTCTCTATTGCATTCAACAATGCTTGTTCCTTGTCGGTGATAATCACCTTTGGGGTATATCCCTCCATGTAGAATAACTTCACTTGTTGTAGTTCCCACACATAACTCTCTTCAAGCTCATTTTCCAAGAAGCAAAACGCGACACTAAACGGAGAGTTGGTGGAAGTTTGTCCAACAATGTTCAACACCGGCATCTCATACTTGTTGGTCTTGTACGTGCAATCCATTAAAAGTACTTGATTGGAGCACCGCGCCAATTGTATAAACTCGGGATGAGCTAATATGAGATTCTTTATTTGTTCATCCTCATCTTCATTATGGAAAACCGAGTAATTATGCTTCTCCCCCTAATGCCTTAATTGTTGCATTTGATTTCTATTTTCCCATTGATGATTTTTATATTTTGTTTTGGAGTTGTAGATGGTTGGCAAAGTAGAAACATTCTTTGGGTTGAGGATCTTTATATGACCAAGTATGTCAAGGGGTTTCATACGGTTTTCCGTCATGGAACTTACAATGAGTTTTTCTTCATCATTAAGCCGCGCCGCATAAGGATGGGATAGCAAAGTTTCCGGTATGTGATGGTTATGATGACCGCATACAACTTTCTCCAAATACCAATACCACTCCTCACTTTTCTTGTTGTGCTTGAATTGAAGCTTGAACGGGCATTTAGTCTTCTTAGTGAAAGTAGTATTTTTCCTATTCGTCTTTGGTTTATATTCGGTACCCATTTTCACATGATTTTTACTTTCTCCACTACACTCGCAAACCATTTGAAAGTGGCGGTCATTTGTTGATCCATTACAAACTATAACACACATAATTAACTTGCCACGTTCTCTTGTCCATTCCTGTGCTTCTTTCTTCGTTTTCCATTTCTACATGGTCCAAAAACTCAAAGTTAGTCAATAAAACATAATGATATGGTCAAATGAATGAGCAACATATCTTTCCATTAGTTTCAAAAGAAAAAAAAACACCTACCAAGTCGGTAAAATAGTGATGGGAAGAATCTTCAGTTATAATTTCGTTTGCATCGGGTTGGGAAGACATTGGGCTAGGTGGAATCACGATCTATCAACCAAAATATCACAACATTAGTACAAAAGAAGAAGGAAACTAAAACTTACGGTTAGGTCCAAAGAGCGTCGAACCCAACCGTTTGTTGAATTCCTAGCCGTAAGATTTTTGTTTCCAACCGTAAGAACAAGACTTAAAACAAAGGCACAATTACGGTTGGTAATTAAAAATCTAACCCAACCGTAATTATAGTTACGGTTAGAAATTCTGTAACAATTCCAGCCGTAAAGAGAATTAAATGCCCATGCAAAAATTATTTACGGTTTGGTTTAGATAGAAATTTTCCCAACCGTAATACATCTTTTGTCCTATTCATCACCGATTTACGGTTTGGAATTCATCAAAACCAAACCGTAAATAATGATTACTGGTTGGTTTAAGTAACTTAAACCCAACCGTAAACAGCAAGCAGATAACTTGAAAAATCTTAAATTTTTAACGTACTTTTGCTAATTTTGAGCAAAATTGATCTCATGGGAGATAGTTTAGAGGCATACCTGTTGATTTTCAACCATTGGTTCTTCACTTTGTCGATTTATTTCTTCAATTGGTTGAGATTCATCATCACTTTGTGTTAAACCCTCTCTACCATCTACCAAATCATCCATCTCTTGATCTCCAACATGAGGGATGTAAAACTTGTTTTCTCTATCATACAAAGATTCACCCACCTCGAATTGGTAACTTGTTTCATTCATCTTGATTGAGTGAATCAAAATCTAGGGTTTGAAAGAAATATTTGGTTGTTTTTCTTCTCTCTAGTTTTTCTTCCCACAAAAACTTTGACCCAGAATTTACCAAGTATATAACAAAATTCATTAATTTGATTATTATTTAATTAAATTAAACAAGGGTTGTTTGGTCATTACAAAATTATTTAAGATAAGGGGTTTTTGAAATTACTTATGGGTAACCTGTTTTTGTCCTATTAGGTGACGCCCCTCTAATGGAATGTGTCGCCCCAATAATAGCCTTCAATTTTTTACAACGTTCTTAGTTGGCATCCGAGCGACAAGCTGGGAGCCAACCCCTTAAAAAACTGATTTTTTATTATGTTTTTTTGCTTTCTAAAATTCATTCCGAAATTGTGTTCCCAGATTAACTTCTGACTTATTTGCTTATAATCAGAAATGTAGAGATCTAATCCATTCTTCTTGGAGTGGTCACTTCCAGGGTTCTCATGCTTTTATTCTAGTTAACAAACTTTATACTGTCAGAACAAATTAACTTGGCTTTGGTAACATTCAAAATAATCTTACCACTCTTACTTATAAACTTGATAATATCATGAACACTCCTAACATTAGACTGGACTAGCCTAGTATTTTGAATACCAAATTGGAAATTTAGAAAATGTTTGATTAAGAAGAAGAAATGTAGAAAATAAAGGGTAGAGAAAACACGATCATTCTAAGAGATAGAACCAATCACTATTTTCATCAGATTATTAGACAAAGAAGATTAATGGGTTGTATGACTGCAATAATGTGTGGATAGAAGGTAGGAATAATATTGTCAATTGATTGAATATTCATTTGGAAAATTTACTTACCAAATCTTCTCATGTTATTAATCATGATATAGTCAATCTAGTTCCCACTCAAATTTATGAACTTGTCAATGGCTTGCGGATGTTTAAACCCAATGTTGTTGAAATTCATGAGCTTGTCAGTGGTGATGTAATCAAAACTGTTCATGACTTTTTTAGTAGTGGGCATGTAAACGTGGGGTACCAAAATATACCACCATTTGTTTCTTAGACAATCTGTATGGACAAACTCAATACAACTCCGAGAGTTAAACTCAATCAAGGAATAGTATCTTAGAGTTATATCTCTTTATCTCTTGTGATTAAACGTTTACTGAACTTAATCTGTGAACCTAATTACAAAGAGATAACTTGGACGGTACCAAGGACCAAAGTATCAATCAAGTCGTACCCAACAAACTAGGTCGGATGTCTCTACTATGATTAATCAATGCACAACCTATGGTATTTCAATTATAGAGATAAACAATATAATGCGGAAAAGAAATAACACAAATACTAGAAGTTTTGTTAACGAGGAAACCGCAAACGCAGAAAACCCCCGGACCTAGTCTAGATTGAACACCAAACTGTATTAAGCCGCTACAGACACTAGCCTACTACTACCAATTAACTTCGGACTGGAATGTAGTTGATCCTTCAAAGGTATGTACAACCGTGTTCCTTACGCCTCTTGAATCGCAGCGGGACTCCGTGCAATTGATTCCCATAGCTGACGCTACACCAACTAAGAGTTGCTTCAACTCAATTGAAGACTTTAAACCAAATCTTCCTCTCAGAGATTAAGCTTATATATAATTGATTTCCTTTTACAATCAAACAATATGATCAAATGTGTGGAAATCAATAGCAATAGAACCTCAAAATCCAGACTTATGCAACCTGAAATGCAGCCTAGATTATTATTCACCTCACAAGTATAAAATATGTGGAATCACAAAGTTTGAGACGAAGTGAACTTTGTGATCTCTATCTATATGATCAAGTGAGTAAGCTCAACAATCGATCAAGATACAAGATACACGAGTTATCAAGGAAAGATAACTGGACATGTCTACTTTTATTCTTCCTAAGCAAATTACTAAGAGACTACGGGCATAATTAGAGATTTCTGGTGGGGTAAATCGGGTGAACCTAGTGAATCTAAGGGTGTCTATATGAAGAAATGGACTAATCTCATTGTTATCAAAGAAAAAGGGGAAAATGGGTTAAAAGATCTTAATACAATGAATCTTGCATTGATTGCTAAGAATGATTGGAGGTTGTTTCACCAACCTAACTCGATTTATACTAAGACTATGTAAGATATTTTCCTCATACCAACCCTTTCCATGCAAGTTGTAATGATGGTGCCTCTTGGGCTATTTTCCTCGTTCCTGATATGGCTGACCATTCTCCGACCTTAAACCCTGATTACTATGGAAATCATATTTAAGTTGAACACTTAATCTCTGAAAATGGTTGGGATATGGATTGACGAGCCTCAAGGAAATCTAACGATCACCCAGGACAGAAATAAAGATGATATCCTTAGATGGATTGATGAGCCTCAAGGAAAGTTCACAAGTAAATCTCTATATGATCTTCTTGACAACAAACACGAACAAGTAACGGATAGTCTGGCGGTGAAAATCTGGGATCTAGATGTGCTGCTGAAAATCCAGTTCTTTATCTGGAAAGTGAAGAACAATATTGTGCCTTATAGTGGTTCTTTGCCTGTTCATATTGATCACATTGACCCACTTTGTTCTACGTGCAAGAATGGTATTGAGACAAGGGAACATTCCCTTATGCATTGTTCCTTTGCTAAAGTTGTTTGGTCATTTTGTTCTTTAAATCTGGAAAGTGATATTCGTGGCTTTGTCTCCTTTAATGACTGGTGCTCTAGCTGGTTCTAACCTCCCATCCTCGAACCCCTTTTGGCCGTTGGAAAGTTCTATGCGCCACAATATGCTGGTTCATATGGAAAGCCAAATGTGAAGTGGCCTTTCAAAATATTAACCCAAACTCATTATGGACCATCTAACCTTGACCTTTTCCCTGCAGGTTACAAGCATAGCTAGAATACCAGTTACCATACCTGTCCGGCCCCCAACCTCCTGAAATCATCCTAAACATCTCCTTTACTTATATGACTTACTCTGATCATATAACAGGGATTGGTGTTTCGATTGCAGAACCAAATGGAGAAACCATTGGCAAGAAAACAAGGAGAGCCAGAGTCCATGGAAAAGAAGAAAGAGACTGCCTAGCTGTCCGCGATGCTCTGGACGGGAAACCTAAGTCCTCAAATATGGGAAGCAGCAACTCTTTTTTCCGACTGTCAATAACTTTTTTCTCTTAAGACTTATTTGCTTCTGGAACAGTTTCAAGGGGTTGTCAAAACAGCCTCTAAATGTAGTGTCATCAGAACAATATAATTTTACAGGCATTTCTCTAATTTAATATAATATTATGGTTTGATTAAGTGTAACAAAACTGTTCTATTTAGCAACCCAAGTAGTAGTCATAAATAATGTAGATGATTACACGGTTATTAAGAATTAACACTCGGAACAAATAAAGGAATCAGGTTGACCCAGGTAATTTCGACACAGCATGGCTTCTTTGATCAAAAAATTCTGACATTGCAGTACTACACCAGGTCTTTGATTGCAATAAATGTGTATTTTTAACCTCGGAATTTATCGTGTCACAGTGCTGGTCGCCATGCTTCTAATCTATATATACAGAAACTAATATGATGCTTCAAAAAGATTAACTTCATACTTCCTTAAGTTCCAACTGCCGGTCTTCTCTGAACCTCTCTTGCTCCACCAATCAATATAACGCCCCGCATCACCCACTCCACTACCACTCTATTCACAAAGAGGGAAACAAAGAATTAGCGCCACTAAATTGAAATTAGAAACCGCTGACATTTTTATAACAACTATATTCTGTGCATTCATATATGGCATAAATATCCTAAATCCTTTGCTTAGTGTTACAGCAATTTGAGTTCACAAATAAGAAAATATTCTCTGTTGCTCATATATAACCTCCATCACCTTACTTATTTGGAACAGAAAAGCCGTCTAGTTAAAACAGTTTGTTATAGGAGTAAAGAAAGATTCAGCACACCTTTAGATAAGTCAAAAAGGAATCAATAATCATCAGATCGTCCAAAACCACCTGATGAACGACCACCACCACCAAAACCACCGGATGAACGACCTCCACCACCATATCCAGAGCCACCTCGACCACTGCCGCCATAACTGCCTCCAGATGATCTACCTGAACCGGATCCCCCAAAAGAACCAAAACGTCCAGAACTAGAATCCCCGTATCTGTCTCCGCCTGAACGACCAGATGATCTACCACCATAATCACCTCCTGACCCAAAACCACCTCCTCGTGATCCACCACCTCCTGATCCAAAGCCACCTCCTCGTGATCCAAATCGACCACCACCCATGCCTCCAAACATGTCGTCACTTCCGCCAGTAGCAGCAATTTTAGGGAGCTGAAGACACGGGCAAAATTAAACATCGAGGTAGCCGATATGAAACTAACTAAGAAACTAGCCAACTCAGGTCTTAATGTACCTAGTTATATAACTCCACTATGTGGTGACAGTTGAGCCACAGGCTAACTACTACAGCTAATCTATCAGACCATGAAGATAAGTAGAAAATTTCAGTGTAGTCTGGTTTTCGCAATGCTGTTTTTTGTATTAATTTACAAAGTGTATTTGTATGTATGTATTTTGCAATCTATGATAAACTACTGATCTACTTTTTATATGCTATATCCCCTTTTTCTAGTTTCTTACGTTTTCGTGTCAAGGTAACATATTGGACACAAGCTGTGTTACAGCGACACACACACACATACGTATCAGTATCCTGTTTCCAGTACAGTACCTTGACACGACAACACAAGAAACTAGAAAAGGGGGACACGGACAGCGACCCTAGCAAAAAAATACATATGATTAATAAAGAAGGCATTAGAAATACAGACTCCTTTGATGTTTATCTCTATTTTTGCTAAGAACTAATGAACATCAGTGGAGAGTTACGAGAGTATCTCTATTTTTATTACTAAAGCTAAGACTCCTTATTGAAGCTAAGAAAATTATAGAAGCTAACATAGAGAAAATATCTTCTTTCCTAATATAAATATCTAATAAATCTATAACTAAGCCGCGTTGACTCGCATGTCCATGTCCAAACATGTCGACACGGCTTGAAAACAAATTGGCGTGTTGCCATAACACAGGACTAAATGTCGCTGTAACACAGGAAAAAAGAAACCTACTAAATTTGTAAAAATGGTAGCATTCTCTATTTGTTTGTTTTTTCAACTTAAAATAAGCACCACTGGGAATAATCCTAACATTGATAAGACACGTATACTGTACCCAGCCTCAAATTTAGAGTAAAAGTAACCAACCTCTTTAAACTTGCCTCCCACATCTCTCTCGATACCCCTCACAGCTCTAGTCTGCTGATCTGAGTGGATTAGAATTGCACTACCTTTCTTTCCAGCACGTCCTGTTCTGCCAGACCTATGAACAAAGATTTCCGAAGTGCTAGGAAGTTCGTAATGTATAATCTGTATAAAAGAAAGAGATGATATTAAGTTCAGGATTATAGATTGCAATTGACAGTAAAGCATGCAATGACATTATGCAAATATGCATAAGAGAGCTGCCGAAAAGGATGCAACCAATAAAGACCCAACATCGAAGACTGGTAGAAAAAGCAGGGTGCACACAATACATATACATATAAGAGGGGAAGACAACAAAATTGAGAATACATACAAGGTCGACATTAGGAACATCAAGTCCACGAGCAGCAACATCAGTAGCAACTAAGACATTGAATGACCCATCTCGAAATCCCGCAAGTGTCCTTTCCCTCTGATTTTGTGAGATATCTCCATGCAATGCCTCGCACTTTAAAGTTCGCCCCATAGAGTAAGCTAGTCGATCAGCATCACGTTTTGTTTGGGTGAAGACAATAGTCTTCCCTCCTTTTGCATGTTCCTGACAACCACAAGGCAGATCAGATAACAAATAAAGGGAGAGCTTAAAAAGACTGCAAGGGAAGGATTTGAAGAGCCATTCAGTGCAGGAAATGCAATAACCTATACAAAAAAAAGACATCAAAAAGACTGTGGGATCTTACTGTTATTAGAGGTGCAATAATTGATGCCTTTCCGTACGTGTCTGCTGCAATTGAGTATAGCGTAATACCATCGGCCAGTTTTTGATCTGAATCTCCCACCTGCAGTAGATGTTAGACTTGAATAAGGACGATGTAACGAAAGAAAGAAACAAAGCTTATTCTAAGTACCATTTGCTAATTTCATTTTTTTGAGCTCCATGTATAGATGCCTCATCATTAAGCATGCCGCACAAAACCATAATAGTTCCGATATGAAATGACAAGTATGGAAAGGAAAAACTTAGGGGTTGATTCACTACTTACAAGATCAACAGTTAATGGATCTTTAAGGTACTTCTGTGTAAGCTTTCTAATCCATGGAGGCATTGTGGCTGAGAACATCATACTCTGACGCTTCTTAGGTAGCTTTTGTAATATTGTTTCAACATCTTCGTCGAAACCCACAGCAAGCATCTGATCAGCCTCATCAAGAACAATAAACTGAACTTCAGACAGATTTAATGCACCTCTGTTACAGAGGTCAATGATACGACCAGGAGTACCAACAACGACATCAACTCCATAATCAAGCGTACGCATCTGCTGTTGTGCGGGCACACCACCATAAACACACAATGTGTCAAGGTCCCGTGCAGACTCATGGAATTCCTTCTCAACTTGTCTTGCAAGTTCTCTCGTCGGAGCCAAAACCAAAGCTAAGGGATTCCTTCCTTTCCTATTCATATTCAACACAATGACCAAAACATTTCAATCACGACAGAACTATAAATCAAACCTTTACAACATTCGCGCGATTAAAACACACATCATACCCATGTTTGGCATTGAACTTTAAGATCTTATCCATAATTGGAATCCCAAAAGCAAGCGTCTTCCCTGTACCAGTTCTTGCTCTACCTATCATGTCACGCCCCGACATTGCAGGCACCAGTACAGCTCTCTTCACAATGACAAGAGAAAATTAGCTAAACCATACAACAAAATTTCAAAATACTAAGTGATACTTTCATCTTTTCAATTTCGCCTATTTTTAAGCAAAAATGTATCATTTATTTCTGAAACCACAAGGTAGTAATCACTAATGTAATACTCAATCAATATCAGCAAATGAAAAACTAGAAAACAAACCCTAATTGAGAAAAATGAATACCTGAATAGGGAAAAGTTTGGTGATTCCTCTCTTAGCCAGAGCTGAAGTAATCGCCTCTTCAATCCCAAGCTTAGAAATCTCAAGACCTTCATCTTTCTTACCACTAATACCCCCAGAGACCTTCTCTTCATCAGATGAATCATCACTAATACTAGCAAACTCAGCTTTACCTAAAAAAGACGATGCCCTAATTTCTAAAGGATTAGTTGAAAAATGAAATTGACGAACCCCCAAAGACCCATTTCTACCAAATCTCTCAGAAACCTTTGAAAAATCTCTCCTTTCGCCACTACTAATACTGGGTTGTGATGGAGATTGAACTGTATGAAAAGATTCAATTGAAAGCATCAAAGCAGTGAGCGTCTGCTTTGATGCAATCGAAGATGAAGCTATTGATGTACATGATTTCCTTAACAGGTGATTCATTTTTGGAAACCTAGATTTGGAAAAATCAAAAGAGGCTGGTTTTTGTTAAACCTCCGTATATAGTTGAAGAAGAAAAAGAGGTACTTTTTTGATTTTTTTTTTTATGTCAAAGGAGATATTTTTGAGATCATTTAAGGGTTTAAGACAGTTAAGGCTCTGTTTGGTAGATACTCTGTTTTTTTTTTCCTTGACTTTTTCTTAGGCGGTGGTAACCGGTAACCTGTTTGACCGGTTTTAGTTGTGAATTTTCTAACCGGCCGGAAGGAATGTCATCGGAGTTTGTTTTTTCAGAACGTCCGGCAAAAAATTTACTTACCTTCTCTTTATGAAAATCTAGATATAACTTGTTATCTGCAAGTAATATATTGCGCCTCAAATTCAAGATCGAAAAACCTAGTTCCAGACACTTTAAATTCTCTGAATATCATTCATAAAAGAAAACGAAAACTTGACGAAATGTCGTGTTCTAGACATGGCAGACAATGACATACAGAATGTGACTAAACTGCCAAGGGATCATCAGACGTTGGGGCGTTTGTCTCCGATAAGAAATCGAGTCTTTATAGGCATTTTAGATGCAGCTATCTTGATAGCTTCTCTGGCTACGTTTTCAGTAACTCCACCAATTTCATAGATTATCCTACATGGTTGAACAACAGCTACTCGAAATGCTGGGTTTCCTTTCCCCCTACCCATACGCACTTCTGCAGGTTTTTGTGTAACAGGTTTGTCGGCGTAAATACGTACCCATAGTTTCCCACCACCTTTAGTATACCGTGTCATTACTCGTCTCCCTGCTTCTATTTGTTTAGCTGTGATCCACAAGTGATCGAGTGCCTGAAGAGCGTAACTACCGAAACTGACATGATTGCCTTGATGAGCTATTCCTTTCATTGTTCCTTTAAAATGTTTGCGGTATTTGGTTGTTCCCTGCATTCATGTAAACAATCCACATTAGTACATTCTATTAAACTGTGATCCAAGAGTAACACAATGGAACCTAACTAATTTCTTATGTGCCTTTCTATATGTACGCTGATGATGCCTAAAAAGTCGGAAAATATATAGAAGATTCATCTTGCAGTTGCAGGATGGAAATACGACTACCCACACTGAATCAAGAACTAATAACAATAAGCAAATAAAGAAATTCCCCCATCTAACAATTTTGTTATCATAGTCCTGCAAAATAATGACAGCTGATAGTACCAGTGTAGTGGCAGCAATTAAGAGACAAGCCTAGCTCCGACAGATATTCAGTAGTAGTTATAAAATTTGTTTCCTTTATGCAAGACAAGACAAGATCAATTCTTTATGCTCAGTGGCGAAGCCAGGATTTCAGAATGGGGTGGCTAAATTTTTTTTATTTTTTTTTTGCTGCACCTAAATTAGTATCTAGTTGTTATCTAAAATAGTTTGATAGAGTTGAAACTAAGATTAGGAACCGAATTGCATTTCCCTATACCTAAATATGCAGTTAACGCAATTCCGAGCTTAAGAAGCTCATCCTTATTAAGGAGTGCAACAAAGTGATGCAAGAAAAATATGATATGCTACAAAGTGACCAAGAAATATGCAGTTAACACTTTTAGATTCTCAAACACAGAGAAGAAAATATGTAAAGATCCAAGGAATACACGATTTCTGTTGTGAGAACACCAATACGAGTTTATGTATCAATACAGGTTTTAGTCTTTTTGAGGAAAGTGTGTGAGATAATGAAAAGGGCAAATAGTGAACTGAGACACATGAATCTTTTGAAAGCTCAAATAATGCTCCAATATCAGAGCTATTTGCAAAAATCATTTGCAGGAACTCTTAGGTGGGTAAAAGAACATCTTTATATGCTAAACTATAACAGAAACCTATGGTTCACTTTTCATTAACCAATGCAATGTGACTTATACAGTTCATAGTTTTGAACACCAAATTCCTGGATTTAAAAGATATTGATCAAATTTCGGTTCAAGGATCAAATTGATGGACGGTTAACGAGTGTGCGACGGGCTAAATAAATAAGCTTGGAAAGGCTCTAAGGAAAAGCTAAAGAGGCTATAACTATATATACGGCCTTAATTTTGTAACTGTCTGTAAGCTGGAGTGTACAACAGTGATTCATCAAGGCTCTGGTACATTCCGCATGGCTAAAAGACTGATTCACAACCAATATGCAAACCTAAAAAATTGCACCATGTCCTTTAGATACACTAAGATTCGACACAATCCTCAATATCGGTACAGCACCATTATTCCACACAACAACGTCAATCTCAGAAAAGTTTATTTCCAATCAGTATAACAGAATCCAACCAAAAACAAAACCCTTAGAAAACATAACATCTTTGTGAAACCTAATTAAGTAACATGAACCAAAAAATAATACTTCAACAGTTTAGGTATTTCTCTTCTGGATGATACTAAAAAGTTAAAAGAAAAATCCTTACCTATTGCCTGAAGATTGCTATCTCTCCCTATCTTTTCTTCTCTGTTCTTTCTGGTGGGCTAAATCGATAGAGCTTAGTGGACTAAACTGATTATTTATTTATTTTGCAAGGGAGAATTACAAACTTGGTCAGGTTTTGCAGGAAAAATGGGGGGCTACATCCAGGTTTAATCAACCTGTGGCTCCGCCCTTGTTTATGTAAAGCTTTTTATGTTTGCATATAAGTAGCCGGGGTCTGGGTGATACGTTACTCCACTAAGGACATCAATTAATCTCACAATGAACAAACGGATTTCAAACAATTCGAGAAGAAGTTCACAAACACGAATTTTTAATTCAGTAGAAAATTGCAGAACTGAGTAGGAGCCTACTAATTTACACAATACAAAGGAGTTGAGCAAATTTGCTAATCAGTATGCTATCATAATGCAGCAGCTCAGGAATGACATGATTAAATGAAAACATATACTTAGTAAATAGACTAACCAGGTATAGTTTTCTTATTTGAGAGACCGAACTTAATTTCTTGATAACATTTCCCTTATGTGTCAGATTTTTTAATCAGTCCAGGGTACAGATGTACAGAGGAGGAGCCAGGATTGTATTTAAGGTAGAAAGTGGTGCACAAAATGAGAACAAACTTACTTACACATAAAAAAGAACTTATTACTACCTCCGTTTCAGAAAGATAATCTAGTTCACATAAAAAAAAAGCCTATCTTTTTGACATGGAGAGAAATATTAGTCGTTTTTACCTTTTATGTCACTAAGCCCTAACATAAACATAGAAGTTTGATCAGCTAGCTGATGAGAAAACAAAAATACATTGCAGTTTAGCAATCTTAAAATGTATTTGGAGTGCCATTGTGTAATTTTAGGTGATCTTTTAGTTAGATCTATTGTCTATCATAAAAGTAAGCAATTCCGGTAGATATCGATTGTGTTACAGCTACAGTGAGTAGAATGAAAAGCAAAAGTACTGACATTGGAACTAATTCGATGAAATTTAAATTGTGAGACAGACTATGTTTCACCTAGGTTTTCTGTTCCAGTTTGTCAAAGATACCGATATATAAAGAGGAAAAGCGACCAAAAAGAACTATATTCTGCATTCAAATGTTAGTGATGAATTGTGAGCCAGGAAAAACTAGTAGTCAAATAGATAGAACTATAAATACATAGCTAACACCAGAGAAGACGCTACGAGTGCGACTTGTAGAACCATTATTCAACTCTGAAACTGAGTTTTGGAGGACTAGGCATAGTAGATATGCTGATAAACAAAAACTTCACTCGGGGTAGTGCATTAGCAAAACTGAAATCCTATGAGATATTAGAGGTTCAATAAGTATAATGTTGCAAATGGGGAACAACGAATCATGGGAATAAGGAAAAGAATCTATGAGTAATTAACACTAACAGATGTGTTTATCCCCAAATCATTGCATCAGATCACAGCAAATTGAAAAGCAATTCCAGGTTTTCGCTTCGATTTCAGGTGATCTTTTAGTTAGATCATTGTCTATCATAATAGTAAGAAATTTCAGTAGAAATGGATTACGTTAAGCTATAGTGAGTAGAATGAAAAGCAAAACTAATGTCATTGGGACTAATTCGATGCATTTTAGATTGTGAAACATACTGTGTTTCGTCTAGGTTTCCTGCTACACATTTCAAGTCTACTTTCTAAAATGATGTGTAAGCAGTTGAATATGAGCCTGAATGTACAGTAATCCAGTTCATGATGATCAACAGTCTAGATAAGTGAGTGGGCAGAAAATAATTACTCGGATTACTCCTGAATCAAACATTTAGGGCTAAATTGAACAAACAAACTCTAATGAAGAAAAAATTAGGGATTGATAGATTGATTACCTTACCAGTAGGAGAAGACTTGATTTGTAATGGAGTTGAAACATGAAATCCTCTAACCGCCGCCCCCATTAACCCATTACTACTACTAGTTGTCTGAGATTGAAACAAATGAAGTGAATCCATTGATTTCATCAAAGCATTCAGTGTCTGCTGCTTCGATACAATTGAAGAAGAAGAACCCATTAAACTCCATGATCTCCTTATCAACTGATTCATCATCTCTTTTTTTTTGAGAGAGAGAAGTCACGGAGAAAGAAAAAGAATTACAGAACAAACCCTAGAAAAAATAAAAATGAAGGATCTTTCTTTGATTACCAGAGAAAGAAGAAGACGTATTAATGGGCCTTGGCTTGATCCGTTGTGTTTGAAATTGGGCTTGGTCCTGTAAGCTGATTCGTAAAATCCGACAGGTCTGACACAGATCGGGCTATATGAAAAAATCTGAATCCATAATTGTGTCCAGGACCAGCCAAATGGCATCTACTACTATGGACAGAGTCACAGAGTTGAAGCATAACAGGGCATAGGCCAGCTAGGAGACGGCCCAGGGCCCCTAAATCTTAGGGGTCCCCAAATTCTATTGGTATGTAATTTTTCATTTTTTTCCTTCTTTTTTTTCTCCAGATTTATTTTATTTGATTTCCCATCTAGTTCATTTTGGTTACAAGTTCTAAGGTTTTCTCCTTTCTAATTAAAAAAAAAAGAACAAGATTTACGCCAATTAATTCAAAATAAATTTTATCATTTGACATTTAATTTATTTTATCTAGATTCCATTTCCAAACTTTTAATTCAACAATTTCTTGCTTCGAAAAAAAATAAAATTCAACGATTTTGTTTAGTTGTTGTGTAATATGGTGTGTAAGTATGCTTCGGAAAAAAATGTTAAGCTGGGTAATCAGCAAACAACTCATTTTACATCTTCTTATATCAAGCTTGAAAGTTATATGGGTTTCGATATATTAACGGGCATGTTGGTTCTCTTTAATGATATGGAAGACTGCTATCCCAATGTGTTTATATAATACAAAATTTTATAGACAATTTTAGCAACAGTTGGCTTATCCAACAAATGTTGGAAGTTGATAGTGGATAAATTTATTTCGATAATATGACCGATGATTTTGATTCGAAAGGGGCAACAATATTGATCTCTGTATGATTATATATTTTTTCTGTGTTTCTAGATATCTTTTTTTGGCCAATTTTGTCATTTGAATGTTTATGATATCAAGCCAGGAAAAAAAATATGGTTTACAGAGAGCCCCATTTCTCTAGCTTCGCCTAGAGCCCCCAAATAGTTTGCTACGGCCATGAGCATACAATTGGATTTTATATAGACTGCTCGCAACTTGTCTATGTTTTCTCATAGTTTCCGGGCATTTAAGTTGGAAGGAATTCATTTTCATATGCTAGCTATTCTGAGCTTGTTTTCCGAAAGTCATCTTTCAAGGCAGTTCCAATTACAGTTCTGCTTGTAAGTGTTTCTTTTTTGCTCTTTTGACAAAGCAAGCCGGATTTAATAAAACAGTCCTCTACGATCAACTGGCTGCCATCTCAACAAAAGACAATTCAATTAGTGTAGAAAAATCCATCATTTGAAAAACTTCTATCTAATAGATTTTATATTATCTTGTTACCTTATTTACCATTGGGAGATTATTCTCATTTACCTTGGTTGTAAACACAAGAGATATTGTTAAGTTTATTATATATTCTTCCCAGGGAGAACATTGCTCCTCAAGGAAATTATCATCAAATCCAAGATGGTATCAGCCCCTCTACGATCCTATTTTCTCTAAACCATTAAAATCAATGGAGATGGAACAACTGAAGCTCACAGACATTGCTGAGGCATATAGTTCTATGCATCTACAGCAACCCGATGATGCTTTCTATATGGACACCGGTGCTACCTCACATCTCACAGCTGATTCAGGTACTTTACATAACGTTACCGATTCTAGTATTGTACGGTCTATCTTAGTTGGCAATGGCAATAACATTCCAGTTACTGCTAGTGGTACCAAGCTCATAAACCTCCCTTCTCGCACCCTTCAACTCAAAAATACTCTTGTTGTTCCCGATATTATCAAAAACTTAGTTTCTGTTCGTAAGTTCACCACTGATAATCGTGTGTCTGTTGAGTTTGATCCATCTGGTTTTTCTGTGAAAGATCTGAGTTCGAGGAGGATTATCCTTAGGTGCAATAGTTCCAGGGAGCTCTACCCTATCACCAACTCTTCCATGCCACCTACAAAATCGTGCCATCCTTCTCCCATTTCCCTTGTTGCTTTTTCGTTAGATATTTGGCATAGCCGCCTTGGCCACCCTGGCAAGACAATTTTAGATGTCTTACGCAAAAATAATTCTATTCATTGTAATAAGAATAATTTTTCTCAACTTTGTCATTCATGTCAAGTTAGTAAACATGTTCGATTACCTTTTTATGAATCAAATTCCAATACTTTTGCTCCATTTGATATCATTCACAGTGATTTATGGACCTCTCCTCTACATGTTGATACCGGTTTTCGTTATTATCTTATCTTGCTGGATGATTTCACTAACTATCTTTGGGTTTATCCTTTAAAATTTAAATCCCAAGTCTATGACAAGTTTTTGGAATTTCGTTCTCTTGTTCAAACCCAATTTGAGCGTCAAATAAAAAGTTTTCAATGCGACATGGGACGTGAATTTGACAACTCTTATTTTCACAATTTTGCTCGTACTAATGGTCTAGTTTTTCGCTTCTCTTGCCCCCAAACTTCCTCTCAAAATGGCAAGGCCGAACGTATGATTCGCCGTGTCAATGATATCACCCGCACCCTTATGTCTCATGCTTCCATTCCACCAAAATTTTGGGTTTATTTTCTCCATATGGCTGTTTATCTTCATAATATTCTTCCCACAAAAATCCTAAAATTTTCTTCTCATGTGTCTATTCTCTATCAACGCCAACCAACATACGACCATCTTCATACTTTTGGTTGCCTTTGCTATCCAAATATCTCTTCCACAACTCCTCATAAACTTGCCCCCCGCTCCACTAAATGTGTCTTCCTTGGTTTTCCTCCCAACCACCGTGGTTACCGCTGTCTTGATCTTGCCACAAACAAGATTATTATTTCTCGTCATGTAACTTTTGATGAAAATGTCTTCCCGTTCACAAATCTCCATACAAATACCCCTTCTAATGTCGAGTCTTCCCCTTATCTTACTCATCCATCATATAATCTATCATACCCTTCTTCTCAAAATCCCCCTGATGTCACCCAACCTACCGTCACCTTCCCTGGCTTATATACTCCTCCTCACTGTCGGTATAACTCCTCCACCTGCCATCCCTCCATCCCCACTACTGTTCTCCCTCCACCAAACTCTACAGGTCTGACGTCTGTAGCAAATTCGACGAGTAAATAACATGATACCTAGAGCTGGCAAACGGGCGGGCCGGGGCTGGCCCGTTGCGGGTTATACGGGTTCGGGTTTACACGGGTCTGAACCCGCGGGTTGAAAATCTTCACGGGTGCTGGCTTCTTCAACCCGTGCCCGTAACGGGTTAAACTTGCGGGTTCACGGGTTAACCCGCCCGTTTACCAGCTTTAAATTTGACGTCGTTTCTATGATTTCTGGCCTATTTCCGGTAACATTCAGGCCATCTAAAGCTCCTTCTCTGCAACCTAACATAAATTTCATCTAATTCATTTGATATTATACATCAATCAACAGATTCAACAGTGAACATTCACAACAAATTTAAGAACTTAAATTACTTAATGAAAGGAAATGCTTAAGAAAATTGAAAAACTTCACAACTAAAACACTAGTTTAGTAGTTCTCTGCAGTCTTAAGTCTTAACACAGTTACATACTTAGTTACTTACATATCTTCTTCTTCTACAAAGAAAAATACTCTTCGAGACCGTAGTACTACTACTAGTAATACCATATTACACCATTGTTTGTACTTTGTGAGTCTGTGACTTTCCAACTATAAAGATATTAATAACCACTTCCTGCACAAAATTATATATTGTGGTTAATCAAAAAAAGTGATAATTGTCCAAAAAAGACATCTCCAACAATATCTTTTCTATACAAAATTTGGAGACACTCAAATCACGTCCAAAAACATCCTGTCCAAAAAACATTCTCATTTTCCATGTCTATCTTTGAGTTGCTCTCCAACTAATCAATAAGAATCTGTCATTTCAAGCAAAAATAAATCAAACAAAAGAAAAGATTCAAGTCAAAACATGGAATTTGCATATTTACCCCGCTTTATATTGAAGAAGTATGCATACTAATTAGACGCATAAGAACTTACTTCGCCATCCTCCACTGCCCCATCCTCCACTCCACCAAGTTCAAATCCTAATATATCTTCTCCAATAATCCCATTGTCCTGATCCAAATCTTCTTTTCCTACATGGATAAAAACAATCAAAGTTATATATGAAATTTAGACATTCAAGTATTCTACTAAATGAAATTTTACTGACTTACGCGGAGCGACTTGGGCACACTTACCAACTCCAAGGTCCCAATCACGAGTTGTTATCACTGCCTCAGCATTTTCAGGTAATAAGGAACTGCGAAATCGATCAATTACTCTTCCACCAATGCTAAATGCAGATTCCGATGTGAAGGTTGAAATAGGAATTGACAAGATATCCCCAGCCATTCTTGAAAGTACAGGAAATCGGTGCTCTTGTCCTTTCCAATAAATTAGGATGTCGAATGGTTGACTCCGTTGACATCTGTTTGGCTCACTAAGGTAAAGATCTAATTCTGACAAGTCAGATTGCAGATCACCACCATTTCCCTGTGCTGCAACATATTCCTGCATAAAATAAGCAAGAAGTTAGAAATGAGTTCAAGGTATTAGTTATCTTATATGAGAACATATAATACAAGAAGTTCACAAACGCACTTGGTTAATTAAAACATAAAATAATACAAGACCACATGTACTTCATAAATAAACTTGAAAATTACCTGGAACCACTCACTTCCTTGATGGGCAGAATTCCCACCGGGTTGAATACCCAAATTCTGAGTTCCAGTTCCAGAAGCTCTTGCAAAGGTGTAATACTCATTATAAAGTTTTTTCATTTCTTCACGCACATCATCAACTTTTCTTTCTAATTCTCTTACATCGGGATACAACTTGGAATAAGCAAAGTTTAGATACTGCAGTTTACATCTAGGATCTAACACAAGTGCCATAGCCAATATAGGACTCAAGTTCGTCCAATAACTGTTAAATTTTTCTTGCATCTCTTTTACCATGTCCCTAATGTATTCAATTTCATTTGTGCTTTCTTTTTTAGTAACACCTGAACTTGACAAACTCCTTCAAAATATAGATTGGAAGTAGGATACTTACAACCAGAAAATAAAGTTGTGAGAACATAAAACGTCTTGAGAAACTTTGTGACAACTTCAATTTGCTCCCATTCTTCATCAGTTGGACAACTTTCATAGTCTGGATCCACCTCCTTCAAATGAGCAAAAACACCTCTATAAATAAGACAACCTGTCCAACATGAGATAAGTTGAATTCCACCTGAATAAAACAACATTAAAAACAACATTCAGGTGAGTATACATTAATACAATTTCTAATTGTATAACAAAAGTAGTACAATTGCAGAGAAATGAGTTAGCATACTATAAACATTAATACAATTCTCTTAGTTGTATAACAAAAGAAAAGTGTACAGGAAACCCACCTTGTTTTAACGTCTTGACGAATACCCCTTCTTGTTCCAGACATTCCTAAATCATTAACAATATCCAAGAATTTTTGTTTTCTTACTTGGGACTTTTTAAGAGACTTCACTGACTTTCTTAACTTAAGAACAGCTGGATCAATCTTCAAGTCCATCTTTTACAATAAGAGCTAAGATGTGAGCACAACAACGCACATGAAAGTATTTTCCCTTGTTAAACAAGATCTTCTTTGCATAAAGTCTACTTTGCATAATTCTAGCACAAGCTCCGTTATTGGCAAAGCATTATCCAAGGTGATGTTGGATACTTTGTCTTCAATTCCCCAATCTTTATCATTGCAAATAGCTTGGTAGCAAGGTTTACACCGTATGAGGTAGTGGAAAGGAGAAAAGTTAAACTCCCAAGAATCAAGTAAGATAAAAATATCACATGCACATAAAATAAAAGATCTCAACTCTAAAGACTCAAGTGATTCACCTGTATGAGGTGGTGGAAGTTCACAAAAATTTAGAAGATACTTCTTCAACTCCCAATTTTGATCAAGAAAGTGCACAGTTTGTTTATATACCCTGTAGTCGTAACAGAAGTCCACATGTATGATGTTAGACACATCCTACCTGTAAGGATAAGACATACACATCAGCAAATATTATCATAATCAATTACTCATACATAAAAGTACAAAACAAAACATATGTTGTTTTATAACTGGAATATGGATCATACCTGGAGCAAGTTTCAATATTTTTCTAAGACTTTCTTTTCGTGTTTTATGCTTTTTGACAACATCAGCTTTCCCAGTATTCCTGGATATTGGTTTAACATCCTCATTTAGATAAGCACATAAGTCCCTAAATTCTTTCCACTCCACCAACGCAAATGGGACATTTCTTGCAATGAGTAATGCTGACGTAAGATCCCGAAATTTCATCTGATCAACCTTGCGTATGCGGGAAGACAACTGGCCATTCTTTGCAGATAACAACATATGCCCTACGTCCTGAGACTGACGCTCACGGCACACATGCCTTCTCATAGATGAGGTTCCACCTTTTTGGCTGTCATATTTATATTCTGCACTACAAGCCTTGCACACTCCCTGCTTTGTTCCATCTTTAAGTTTAACGAGATTAAAAAATTCCCAAACATTAGATGTAAGTCTAGATTTCTTTTCACTTGGAACAGCTGCAGGTGCACAATCAACAGTTGCAGAGACATTCACAGAATCTGGCATCTCAACATCATCATCCTCACCGTCACTACTCATAACATCGTTATAATGTTCTTGCACGCTTGACATCCTGGATGGAGCCACAAAGAATAGGTCAAAGACAAAAAAATCAGTACATTACGTGCAGGAAATAAAAGAACCAGTTACCAGACTGCAATAAGTTATATAAGGGAACAACTATCTACATGAGTTTTAAATTACATACAACGAAACTTGTGTATTTGGAACTGTTAAATGCTTCTTAGCCTTCTTTAATGTTCATGCTCTAGATTCCTTCCTATTATACTAACAGTTCCATGGCTAATTTACCAATACACTGCATACTGCCTATAATTGCAGCCTCAGGCATATCTAGGTTTGACTTTTTAAGCGGGCGCTTTATTAGGATGGACTGCTGTTAAAGGAAGCTTGGATCCTGCTATTGTTCTCCCGTTATACATTTCAGGAGTTTGTTGGACTCTCGTGTATGATACAATATATGCACATCAGGTATAGCTATTGACTTCAGAAATCAAAAGCACGTAGACACTGGTTTTCCGACATGTCTTATTTAGATATTGGCACAAACTTGCCCTTGCACAGATAATGAGATTGAAAAACGACTCCAATCTATGCATTCAGTCAGTTAAAGTTGGTACCAAAGAGGATCTTTCACACATTCAACTTCATTATTAGGATCACTTACCTCCCCTGAGATGACTTGTTCTTTGCTGAGTGTGACTGTGTGACCAATGGTTCTTTAAAAAGACGTCGAGCTTCCTCGTATGGCCAAGACTCAGGTATTTGGTACCTGAAAGAGTATGAATAAATAATTAACACTGATGTTTTATCACACCATAAATATCAAACATGAAATAAGATGTAATCAAAATAATCCGACATTCCAAATCATCACAAGATAGTGATGCCAAGGAGTTCATTTGACAAAATTTTCTATCCTAATCAGACAATCCATTTTTTATGTAGATACAAACTAAGAATTGAGCATGGAAAGTGTTACTATTATGCTAGAACCAGGAATATTTTTACCAAATGCATACAGGCGCTCCGCGCTTGGTTTGTTTTTCCGAATCAAAACTATCAAAATTACTAATTTACTACCTCAAATGTTCCCTGATTCCCTCGTTCAAAGCTCTCCTGTTTCAGTTGATGAAGATGCTCTAATCGGCGCAACACTGCAGCTTGAGTACCCTAAACCAAGGATATAAAAATAAAAATAAACCATACATCAACAACCTTAGGTGAAGTAATAAAACTAAAGATTGAAAAAGAAAAGGAAAGAGAGAATCAGATTGTGAAAGAAATGAAGAAAATACCTATAATCTATTCGTCTAACATAACAACCAAGGTTCTCGACCTACATGATACTCCTCCATTTATCCTGTCCAAACCATATCATTAACAAAATGAAAAAATGTATCACAACTAACCACCTAAAGATCAAACACAACTAGTAAGAAATTTCAGAATAACCAAATCAAACGTTCCCCGAGAAAATTTAAAATCCAAACCAATATCGACAAATGCAATTCACTAAGCACCACCCTAACATCGATATAAGTACAAACTGGATTATAAGAAACCGAATAAAAAGTGATTTTGTGGGCTAAGATTTTTGTCGAATTCAGAATCAATTGGACTTTAGAAGTTCTATAGGAAAAATGATACGGGCGATTAGTAATCTATTACCTGATTTCGAACTAGATCGAACAAAAGTTAGGCAGAAAACGTATGATGGAGGTTTGGGTATACTATGAAAACATCTGCATACAACATCTGCTAAAATATTTAGAAGAATAGCAAAATAATGATGAAAATCACAAATAAAGCACAAGAAGGAAATAAACCTTGGATTTTCTTTGCTTTAGAAATCAGATCGTTTCTTCGGTGTCTCGAACCCGTATCGTCTTTCCAAGGATATCAATTAGCTTGTTTGCAGTATGAGAAAAATAGAGAGCAATCGAATCAGGGATTCAGTTCAGGCAATGGCCGCTGCGCTGCTGCAGACGGAGAAGGAGAAGAAAAAAGAAAGTAAAGGAAAAAGAAGATAAGATTAGGGTTTTTTTATTTTTATATCGAGGAAAGGAAACAGACACGTATGGGTAGTAGTATGGCTGAAGGGGAGAAAAATAGACACATATTAGGGTCATATCTTAATAATTGCGGGTTACGGGTTGTACCGGGTTGAAAGCCGGGTCGGGTTAACCCGTTTTCTCGCGGGCAGATATTTCTCCAACCCGAACCCGGCTTGTTATACAACCAGCCAAGCCGGGTTCGGGTTTTTGCGGGCCGGGCCGGGTTAACCCGCGGGTTTTTGGCTTGTTTGCCAGCTCTAATGATACCACTCAAACACGTTAGTTCCACATTCCCTCCACGTCTGTCCCACTAGTTTATTCTCGCCGTCCCAATACGTCTTCTCTGCGTCAGTCCCAACTCTCTTCCACATCAGTCCAAACCCACCTTCCACGTCGGTACAACCTCTCTCCCATACGATTGTCCATCTCCCCCTTCCGTAACTCCATCCCCACACCCACTTCATCCCATACTACCTCACCACCTACCCCCCAACCCACTACTACCCCTAAACCCACTACAAACCCTCCACCCTCAACTACCCCTCCACCCACTACAAACCCTTTACCCTCCACTGCCTCTCCACCCACTACAAACCTTCCACCCTCAACTTACCCTCCACCCACTACAGACTCGCCACCCTCACCACCTGCTCCTTCACGGCCTGTGACTCGAGCTTCCCATGGCATTCACAAACCAATCCACCGGCTCAATCTTCATGTTCAAACTTTACAACATATCTCCCCAATTCCTCGTTCTCACTTGTATGCTCTTAGGGATATAAATTGGAATGCCGCCATGAAAGATGAGTATAATGCTATGTTGAAAACTAATACGTGGGAACTTGTACCACGACCTCGTGATGCTCATGTTATTCATTCTATGTGGCTGTTTTGTCATAAATATAATGTCGATGGATCCCTACAGCGTTACAAGGCTCGTCTTGTTGCCAATGTCAAATCTCAACAAGTTGGAGTTGACTGTTTTGAAACATTTAGTCCGATTGTTAAACCTGCTACTATTCGTACTGTTCTCACCATTGCTACATCAAGATCTTGGCCCATACATCAACTAGATGTCAAGAACGCTTTTCTCCATGGTGATCTAACCGAGACAGTCTATATGCATCAACCTCCAGGATTTGTTGACCCTGCTCACCCTGATTACGTATGTAGATTACGTAGATCTCTCTATGGACTCAAGCAGGCTCCCAGGGCGTGGTTTCAGATATTTGCCAAATTTATCACTGGTTGCGTTTTCCGTGGTAGTGTATGTGATCCCTCACTTTTTATTTACCAATCAGGATATGAAACGGCATACTTACTTTTATATGTTGATGACATTATTTTGACTGCCTCTACTGATGCTCTCATATGCCGCTTCATTGATTTGATGAAGAGAGAGTTTGATATGTCTGACCTTGGTCCACTACATCATTTTCTGGGCATTACTGTTACTCGTTCATCCTCAGGATTATTTTTGTCTCAGTAATTATATGCACAGGACATCATCGCGCGTGCCTCCATGACAAAATGTAATCCAGTGACTACTCCGGTCGACACAGATTCCAAGCTCAATGCTACCTCTGGCCCGACACTTTCGGATCCCACTCTATACAGAAGCCTAGTGGGTGCTCTTCAGTACCTCACTTTTACTCGTCCAGATATTGCATACGCAGTTCAGCAGGTATGTCTTTTTATGCATGATCCCCTTGAGCCTCACATGCATGCCCTCAAGAGAATCCTTCGCTATCTTCAGGGCACCATCAACCACGGATTGTTTCTCTCGGTCTCCTCTATCTATGGCTTAACAGCATAATCTGATGCTGACTGGGCGGGTTGTCCTGATTCTCGACGATCGACATATGGTTTTTGTGTCTTTCTTGGTGACAATCTCATCTCCTGGTCCTCCAAGCGGCAAGCCAAAGTCTCTTGATCCAGTGCTGAAGCTGAATACCGTGGAGTAGCAAATGCGGTTGCTGAAACAACATGGCTTCGCAACCTTCTTCCAGAGCTCCATCTACCTCTACGACGTGCTACTATTGTTTACTGTGACAATGTAAGTGCGATATATATGTCTGGAGATCCTGTTCAACATCAACGTACCAAACATGTGGAGATTGATATACATTTTGTTCATGAACGAGTTCGTATTGGTGCCATTAATCAAGTCTTACACATCCCCTCTGAGAACCAGTATGCTGACATCTTCACCAAGGGACTTCTTCGACAATTATTTGTTCGTTTTCGTTCTAGTCTCAGTGTTTGTTCCTCTCCCGCTCAGACTAAGGGGGTGTAATAGATTTTATATTTTCTTGTTACCTTATTTACCATTAGGAGATTATTCTCATTTACCTTGGTTGTAAACACAAGAGATATTGTTAAGTTTATTATATATTCTTTCCAGGGAGAACATTGCTCCTCAAGGAAATTATCATCAAATCCAAGACTATCGCTTTACTAATTTTTCTGCTATCAACTTATTCTTTGCATCAATTTTCATTTGATGATTTGAGATCTGGAAACCCCTTAATCAAATCTGCTGAAATTTGTGCACCATTAACATCAATTGAGATTGGATTCGAATACCCAAACAACAAATTGCACTGATCATCATCTCCTGTTCGATGGAAGCTCTTATGGCGAATCTTGAGTAGTCCTCTCAGGAGTGCCGGACCTTGTTATCGGACGGGACAAATTCAGGTTATTTTTCAATTCGGGTATTTTTGCAGTTACGCAAATGATGGATTTTATTTTTTCCTCTTCCGGATTTTCCAATCTGTGTTGCTTCTTATTTATGTTGATTCCATATTTTAATTCCCTCTTTTTTCTATGATTTCTTCTTATTGGGTTGCCTGTTGCCTTGATGCTAATTAGGAAGAACAAATTATGGTAGGTAGTTAAGTTTGTGATTTAAGATCGGTTTTTGGTATGATTTCGGATTTCTCTCTGTTGTATCCTCCGGTTTAATGGTAGATGTTTGGTGCGTTTAAGTTTTGCATCTGTGGTAGTGAATAGTTCTCAAAGAAGCAATTTTAGTAGTGAATAGTTCTCAAAGAAGAATTTTAGTATTGGGGCCATAGTTTTTAGTGTAGTTGGTAGTGTTTCTCATACCAGTAAGTGAAGAAACTGTGTTTTCTTGTTAGTTTTCTTCTTCGGAGATGATGATGACGTATCCCAAATCGTCTGTGTTGGTCCCAATTGACTCGACTCCAAATCATTGTGTAATAAAAGTCACCAATTTTCTTGAGCTTGAAGTTTTACCTCGAGAACTGTGCCTTTAGTTTGGTCCCAATTGATTCGACTCCAATTCTTTGTGTAAGAAAAGTCACCAATTTTCTTGAGATCGAAGTCTTACCTCGAGAACTGTGCCTTTAGTTTGCTTCGTAGGTTGGTTTCGACGCCACGTTTTGGCGGTTTCGGAGGATACGTTGACTTCTTAATTAGTAAAATTTTTTTTATCCATATTTTTGTTTGATTTTTTGAATTTTATACGGGCCTGTTTCTTTTGGCTTGATGTGTGGTCGGATGTTATTCCTATTTTGTTCCTCTTGTTTATTGTCCGGTTTTGTCGACCTATATCTTTTGTGTGCTCCCATCAGTTATCAGTGGTTAACCCAACCAAAGAAATAATTATCCGGAATTTTATTTGTTTAAGGGAATTTTAATATTTCTTTTCTTTTATTTTATTCGATTAAGTTTATTTTATTACCTTAAAAATAATTTATAAAAAAAAAAAATGCTAATTTTCGGCGGATGTTTCATGTTTGTTCTAATCCGTCATACCCTTATTGATTACTAACGGTTGCGAGTCTCATTTTCGGTGCAAGTATGGCACTCCAGCGTTCCAAAATTCCTTTCCTAATTGAACTAGTCATTATTTCCCTGCTTTGAACCTTAGCCTTATAAGTCTATCAGTTAATCCTTAAAGTTCCAATTCTCTCCAACCTAATTCACCTCTCATTTATCATCCCTCTCCAACCTAATTCACCTCTCCCTAGCATTTCATTTGGTAAGATATGATTATCGCATGGAACTGTCAAGGTTTAAACCAGCCACCAACAATTCAGCACCTTATTGGACTTATATCACTATACAAACCAACCATATTATTTCTATCTGAAACTTTGGCCAATGACTTTCAAATGCTGCGAATTGCGCAGACTTTGCAATTTCCAAATCACTACACAGTTCCTAAAATCGGCAGAAGAGGGGGCTTATGTCTATTATGGAAAAATGAGGTCAACATCCAAATCATCCTGAGGTCCCAAAGTTATATTCATGCTCTCGTCACACCTGCTGCTCCAGCCCAACCTTGGTTTTGCACGGGTATATATGGCCCACCACATCCAGACCCAAGGAAAAACCTCTGGGAAGATTTTCCAACAATTTTTCCCAACACTTCAACACCTTGGCTGCTACTGGGAGATTTCAATGAAGTTCTAGACCAATCGGGAAAAAAAAAGGAGGCAGGTCGGTTACGTATGCACAAACGCAACCGTTTCTCAATTTAATGGATCAGATGGGCTTTATTGATCTAGGATTCAGGGGAGATCCGTTCACCTAGACAAACAACCAACAAGGTCATGACAACATCCTACAAAGACTTGATAGAGCAGTAACAAATTAGCATTGGAGAACAGCCAACCCCCATGCTGGAATCACACACCTACCACGAATAGCCTCAGATCATGCTCCCATTCTGCTTCAAACGAAAGCCTTGGACTGGCAAGGAAGTAAGAATTATAAATTTGAGCATCTATGGCTATCTCACCCTCAACTTCATCAAGTGGTTACCTCGGCATGGGATAAACTACAGGACCCAGATCCACCTTTGAACCTCCAGCTCAAACTCATCTCAACCAGTGAAACTCTAACAGAATGGAATAAGATTAACTTTGGCCATCTACCCACTTTAATCAAAAAGTCAACTGCGAAAATTAAAGCTACTCAACATCTATGTGCTACGCAAACTGGAGCTACACTGGAAAATTGGATTCAACAAGAAAAGCAACTCCGAATTGAACACCTGAATTTATTGGATTGCCATGCAACATATTGGCAGCAGAGATCTAGAATACAATGGCTTCAGTCAGGCGACCGTAACACCACGTTCTTCCATACAAAAGCCACAATTCATAGAAGCTGCAACAATATACAACAAATTCAGGATCATCACAACAATTGGATTAACGACAAAGAAGAAATTATCAAGATCATGCTTGAACACTTCTTAGACCAGTATACATCTCCAAATACAGTAATTGATGAAAACATGTTCGAGGTAATAACACCAAGATTAACCCACCGACAATGTGAGAAACTAAAAGCGGAAGTCACCACTGAGGAAATTAAACAGGCGCTTTTCTCCATAGGATCGGACCGCGCTCCAGGACCAGATGGATTCACTAGTAAGTTTTTTAAAGTTTTCTGGGAAACAACCCAACCTCAACTTATTGCAATGGTCTGAAGTTTCTTTGAGTCTTTTAGCATTCACCCTCTCATGAACCACACTAACATCACTCTAATCCCAAAGATTGAACATCCCTCAAAACCATCTCAATTTAGACCGATAGGGTTATGTAATGTCACTTACAAAATCATCTCGAAGATCTTAGTCAATCGCATACTACCTTTACTCCCATTTTTAATAAGCCCATACCAAAGTGCCTTTGTGCCTCAACGATCCATTCATGATAATATAGCTATCGCAGATGAACTTTTCCACCACATCAGAAAATCATACCGTACGAAGGATCCTAAAATAGCACTGAAACTAGACATTCAAAAGGCCTATGACTCCTTAGACTGGGGATTCATCAAACATGCTTTCACCAGCTTAGGATTCCCCTCCAACTTTGTGGATTATATTATGCTCTGCATATCGACGGTAACCTACTCAATCAATATCAACGGCACACCACATGGATACATCACTCCAACAAGGGGAATACGACAGGGAGACCCCCTTTCTTCTTATATCTTTATTATTTGTGCGGAAATACTGTCCACCAATTTGGGAATACTTGAAGCACAAAATAAGATACATGGGCTCTGCATTTCTCAAAAAGCTCCACCAATACTGCATCTTATGTACGCGGATGATCTCTTGATAACATATAAAGCAACTCCAGAAGGCACCAATTACCTCAAACTATTGCTACAAGCTTACGGCACCTCGGCGGGTCAACACATCAACAACTCCAAATCCATACTAATACATCACCCGAATCTAGAACAACCCCAGATAGATAAGTTAACCCAATATTTCAACATTCCAACAACATCGAACCCCCCTACCTATTTAGGAGTACAATTTAAACATGGTAGATCCTCTAGCCACATATTTGCCCCTCTGCTTCAACGGCTGGCACGCAAGGCAAAAGGATGGATCACCAAATGTCTCAACCAATCGGGAAGATTCGAGCTCATAAAATCATCACTAACCCCTACTGCGAACCACCTCATGCAAACCCAAATACTTCCTTCTCATATCCACCAAAAAATGGATCGTATCACGACAAACTTCTTCTGGGGTCATGATTCTTCAATCAGAAAACTCCACCCAATGGGAAAAGACAAGATCTACAAACCCAAATCACAAGGAGGGCTCGGTATCCGAAGTAGTAAGGAACACAACAAAGCACTACTCATGAAACGAGTTTGGCACATTCACCAAAACCCTAACTCTATCTTATCCAGACTATATAATGCAAAATACCTTGATCAGACCCCCATTTTCGAAAGAATCTCACCACTCCCGTCTTCCCCTAGCCCTCAGTGGAGGCAAATGGCCTCGCTCATACCATTTTTCAAACAACATCTCTTCCACCAAATAGGAGATGGATTACACACCCCCATACAAGCAAATTGGATACCACAATTTGAAAATACCATTAACCCAGCTTCTTGTTATCCAATACAATCCGTAGCAGACATCATCGACCCATCAACCAGGAATTGGAATCATGAAAGATTAAACCTACTACCACACCCCATAATTCAACGAATCATCAACATTCATATCCCACAGAGCAATCAACCCGATAGGATCATATGGCCTTTTACAAAAAGCGGACAATATACTACTGCTTCAGGATACAACTGCCTCATTAGCGCTTCTGCGCAAACTCACCAAAACCCACTTCCACCATCCAACTTCCTTTGGACACTCCCATGTCCCCCAAAAGTACAGATTTTCTTGTGGAAAGAAATTAATGAGGGTTTACCAACCCTCAACATTCTTCATCGCATCCATCTCACCAACTCCAACATATGCCCTCAATGCAGTTCTAATCCTGAAACATCAAGTCACATTCGGCTACATTTTCAGATAGCTATAGATTCTTGGAACCTCTTACTAAACCACCTCAGAAACCTTCATGTTGCCTCGCAAGGCATACCTATTTCACTACCTCACCAAACAACCATATTAGAACTTCTTCAAACAAAAGCACCTGCACCAGTAACCACAACCTTATGCTTCCTTTTTTGGTCCTTATGGTTAACCAGGAACGGTGTGATGTATCGCCAACAACAACAAAATCCGATAAATGTCATGCAAATGGCCATCAAGCTCCAACAGGAATATTCTTGGGCCCAGACACACCTCCCACTGGTGCTCCCTAGGATGCAACCATATCCAAACCCAACACAAAGAACAGTTACAACTTCAACCATCTTTGTAGGTTGGCTCAAGCCTCAATCAGATTGGATCAAAATCAACAAAGACGGCGCAGCAAGAGGAAACCCCGGAATAGAAGGAGCAGGTATTATTTGTAGAAATGAGGAATCCAACACTATCCTAGCAATACCACAACCACTAGGAATCACTACAACACTTGCAGCGGAGACCTGGGCCATGCACATATCATCTAAAACGGCGACGGAACGAGGATGGTCAAACGTCCAGTTTGAAACGGATTCGGAAAATTTAATGAGATTTATAACCTCAGATACAGACCCCCCTTGGTATATATCTGACCTAGTTGCAGAGATCAAGCAAAGGCTCACCCAAATCCAGCAATATACCGTTAGCCACGTCTACAGAGAAGCAAATCAAGCAGCAGATGGCTTAGCAAACCAAGCAGCGGATGATTGCTCCGCAGGGAGACTCACGGCAACAGTATGGGAACATACAATTCCGCAATCTATCCGTTCTATTGTAATAGCAGACTCTGTGGGTATTACATACCCTCGTGTAATCTCAGTTTAATCTAATAAATTTCATGCTTCAAAAAAAAAAAAAAGGCAATGACATATACCCATTTTATCTCTTTACCATTTATCATTTTTTTCACTCACAGCTTTTAGACTATGAGGATAAAAGTATCCAGTCGAGTCGGGTACAAAATAGTATCCGACTCAAATACCTGCGAGCTAGATGAAAAAACATGACATTTGATTGGGCCGAATCATATTGCAAGTCAGATCCAAACAAACAAGACATAAAAGACATGACTAATTAAATAGTCTGCAAATTCATTACATCTTCCAGGAGTATAATTACATATCCAAGTACTATCTACTAGAGAATGCGGAGTGCAGATCTATAAAAAAAAAAAAAAAAGTAAATAAAATGAACCATTCTAATTTGGAGAGCAACCACAAAACCGTCAATGAGGTGCTACCAAAAGAAAAAAAAAGAAAAAAAAAGTTGCAGACCTTCATTCGGAAGCTTTCCCAGCATAAGTGCCCGAGTTAGGTGAAACTAGACTCTCCGCATAACTCTGTGCTATACCGAGTGTCATCTGCGTTGCCTGGACATTCAGTTCTCTAAAGATTTTCTTCTTTGCGTCATATGTAAAGCCACTGCTGATCAAAAGCTCGCCGTTTTCTAGAACACATAACGGCCTCAAATATTGATTAAAGTAGGGAATACTTCCTCGAGCAGGATGGGTAATTGAATATTGCTTAGTCCATGATTCTTGTACTCCATGTTTTTGCATCACCCATATCTCAGCGGGGGAACCGAAATCATAACCAACATTAAATAAACAAAGATAGTCACCTAACACTAGTACATTTCTTTTACATCCTTGGCCGTTAGATAATACCAGAGCTCCTCCTGCTGGTAATGGCACATCTCCAACTCTCCCAGTGCTTATATCAAATGACACTATAACATCTGAGGTTCTCATTCGGTTGGCCGTTTTATTGCCAAACCAGTGAAGAGCTCCGTTAAATAGCAAACCATAAGTCGTCGGACAATCAGTAGGAAAAAAGTATGGAACTTCTGTTTGGCGAGTGATATTCCAAGAATTAGATCCTAGTGTGTAAACATGAATATCAAGACAACTAGTTCGTAACTGGCCGGTCCGACCGATTTGTACCAGCTTGTAAGTGTCCATAATGCAATCATAACCAAACCCTTGATTCGGTTGTGCCAGCTGGAAATGTGAATTTACTAATACTTCTTTATATTCTCTAGTCAATGGGTTCCAAATATAAATACGGTGATACCAGGCATTAGTACTTATTACAGAACCATCGATAGCCAAGCAAATCAAGCCATCACAAGACCCGAATACCTCAACCATATTCACTTTTACAGCTTTGTTAAATGATGGCAATGGTGATGATGATACGGAATCATATGCTGTTGAATATACAGAATAATAGTTCCTAGTTAAGGATATGAGCTTATGATTAATGTTCTTGTTTTGGATATTATTATAATTGTGATGATACCTGATGAATTTAGAGGTAGAAAGGAGGTCGCGCCAGAGCTTGCATACGCACCTGGACATGGAGATGGATTTCAGTGGTAACTTCCTAAAGATGTCTACTTGAATCTCTTCTGGAAGGCTTGACATACTTGTAGTACTTATTACTGCTTCAAGGGTTTGCATGGTATCCAAGAATGTGGCGATCATAACGAAAAATGATAGGGTTTGAAAAACTGAACAAGAACAACAATTACGAGTTGCGTGCTGCCTGCTCCCTTGCTAGGGTTTTGAGAGTTCAAAGAGGAGACAAAGAAAGACGGTCAGAGAATTCAAGTCCAGGGTTTAATAAGCGGTTATAATTTAACGCAACTTCCGGCTTGATCCCTGCTGGGTTTGACCTTGAGATTGGACTTAGGTCGTTATGTATGCTAGCTCATCTGACTCTTAAACCTTACTAGGCTGACTCAGATCACATGTATCTTCTTCTTTCTACTGTTTCTTAGCAGAGAGAGTCATGGCAACGACTTCATAAACCCAAGGTGGAATAACTCTGGAGGAGGAGAAATAAATGATTGTTCGTTTTGTCAATTGGAGTGCTGGTTGTAAGTGTTTCTCTTTTGCTCTTTTGACAAAGCAAGCCAGATAGATATATTGCACGGTGAAAGAGTTTGTTACAGGTTTAGCCAGATTATAGTGAGAAGAAAAGGTAGAAAATCATTCACTATTTTCGGAATAAACCACCAATTTTTTTATCAAGTCAGATTTGTACCTAACGAGTCAAAACACAAAATAGTATAGACTCAAACAGCTCCGAGTTGGATATTGTAAAGTGCAGTTCCAATGATGCATCGTTACTATAAATAGAATTGCATAAGTTCAATTATCACATGGAAAAAAAAAAAATTGTTGCGGATCTTCATTTGGACGCTTTCCCAACATAAGTACCAGAGTTGGTTGAAACTAGACTCTCCACATAACTCTGTGATATACCAATTATCATTTGGCTTCTCCGGACATTCAAGTCTCTAAAGATTTTCTTCTTTGGGTCATATGTAAAGCCACTACTGATCAAAAGCTCGCCGTTCTCTAAAGCACACAACAACCTCAAATATCTATGAAAGGAGGGAACGTATACGATTCCTGCATGGGCATGGATAATTGAAAATTGCTTAGTCCAAGATCCTTGTACTCCATATTTTTGCATCATCCATATGTCAGCGACGGAATCATAAGCATATTCAACATTAAATAGGCAAAGATAGTCACCCAACACCGCCACACTCTTTTGACAATATCGTCCGCTGTTAGAAGAAAATGCTAGACTATGTTCTGCTGCTGGTGGTAATGGCACATCTCCAAATCTCTCAGCGGTTATATCAAATGACACTATAACTCCATGTTTGGTTTCTCGATCGGTTTTATATCCTAACCAGTGAAGAGCTCCATTAAATAACAAACCATAAGTATACATACCATTAAAAGAAATATAGTAGGGAACTTTTGATTGTCGAGTAATGTTCCAAGAATCTGATTCTAGTGTGTAGACTTGAATATCAAAACTACCAGTTTCTCTAAACTGGACGCCGATTCGTACCAGCTTGTAAGTGTCCATATTGCGATCATAACCAAACCCGTGATTCGTCCCCTGGAAATGTGATTTTACTAGTACTTCTTTATATTCTCTAGTCAATGGGTTCCAAATATAAATACGACACTATAACTCCAAATAAATAGTTTTATGTTTGGTTTCTGACAAGAAGATCTAGATATTGGAAAGAGAATTTAGGTTTTATATCCTAACCAGTGAAGAGCGATCCATTAAATAACAAACCATAAGAAACTCAAACAATACATATACATACCATTAAAAGAAATATAGTAGGGAACTTTTGATTGTCGAGCAATCTAGCAAGATCATAATACCTGCCATTAACAGGACCTATTACAGAACTGTGAATCCGTAAGAAAATCAATCCATCACAAGACCCTAATATCTCAACCATGTCCACTTTTAAAGTTCTGTTAAATGATGGCAATGGTGACGATGATACGGAATCATATGCTGGTGAATATATAGAATAAGAGTCGCTAGTTATGGATATGAGCTTATGATTAATGTTCTTGTTTTGGATATTATTATAATTGTGATGATACTTGATAAATTTAGAGGTGGAAAGAAGGTTGTACCAGAGCTTGCATACGCACCTGGACATGGAGATGGATTTCACTGGTAACTTTATAAATATATCTACCTGAATCTCTTCTGGAAGGCTTGACATACTTGTAGTACTTATGAGTGCTTCTTCTTCTTCAAGGGTTTGCATCGTATCCAAGATTGTGGCGATCATAATTAAGAATGCGGTTAGGGACGTAAGAAAACTAGACAAGAATAACAATTATGAGTTACGTGCTGCCTTCCCAGGGTTTTGAGAGTTCAACGAGAAGATAATACTACCTTCGTTGGGGGTAATCTTGTTACATGGAGAAGCAAAACAAGGAGTTGTTTCACGATTGACGCTGGGTATCTCGCGAAGTTATTCGAATTGGGGTATCCTCCTAGGGAAACCAAGTCGCGATAACTTCATGTGATATTGCACACAATCCAAGCTCATCATGATCAAAACATGGGATATTGTTCTTCATTAAATAGAAGTTGGATAATGGGATCGTGGAGTTACCTAGAATTAGATTGTGGCGATAAAGCAAGTTCCAAGTAAAATACGAAGTTTGTTGGCAAGCTAGGCATGAGCGACATATATGTTGAGGGGGAGTGTTAGAATTACCTCTAAACATGTTCTAAACATGTAGATTATTCTAGAAACAAAGAAAACATAGGAATAGTTGTTAGAAAGAAAGATGGTCAGAGAACTCAAGTTCAGGGTTTAAGCGGTTACAATTTAAGGAAACTTCTGGCTTGATCCATATTTAGGTCGGTATGCTGGCTCATCTGACTCGTAAATCTTACTAGACTGACTCAGATCGGGCTATATAAAATTGAAAGTCCCCAAAATTGATGCCGCAGAAATCTTTTTATCTCTACTCTCTCTCAGCAGAGGGAGTCATACTTTATGCAACGACTTTAGAAGCACCAAGAAACCCAAGGAGGAATAACCCAGTTGGACACGTATATGGATTCAAAAACATTATGTAACCCTGTTATATAATGAGTCAGATTCAAAAAAGCCAGTTAAATCTGGTAAAAAGCAAACAACCTGTTAGTATGAAGTTAGTCATTGATTAGAGTCCCAAGAGACTAAACAAAAAAAAAGGAAAACCAGCGTGGGAGACTAAAGTCCCAAAGTCGGATTCCCTCTAATATAACGGGGCAGAGATTACACTGCGTCCGAATTCAAAAGCAGATATGTTCGAGTCACAGGGTTGAAGGTCTGAAGCAAACATGGGGCATACAATCCAAAACTCATTGGGTTGCATGATAGATAGACTGCTCGCAACTTGTTTATGTTTTCTCATAGTATCCGGATTCCGGGATATAAGTTCGCAGAAGTTTATTGTTAGATGCTCAGCTATCCTGAGTTTTTTTTTTCTTTCGAAAATCACTTTTGAAGGCAGTTCGTTTTGTCAAATGCAGTTTTTGGTTGTAAGTGTTTCTTTTTTGCTCTTCTGACAAAGCAAGCCAGATATTGCACGGTCAAATGAAAGAGATTGTTACAAATTTAGCCAGACTATACGTCAGAAGGAAAGGCAGAAGATCACCAAGGTGTAACAGATGACCTGACTAATTAAATAGTCTGCAAGCTCATTACATCTTCTTAGAGAATAATTACAGATCCAAGTAGGATAGCTATTAGAAAATGCAGAGTTCCAATGATGCACCGTTACTAGAAAATCATAAAACAAAATTAAAAGGAACATCGAGAAGAATTTCTTGTACTGAAGAGGAAAAATAGAATTGCATCAACTTCAATTATCACATGAACAAAAAAAAAAAAATGAAGACCATACATCACGCTTTGATTTGGAGAACAACCAAAATAAAGAAGATTTTTTTGTTGTTGCGTATCTTCATTAGGACGCTTTCCCAAGATAAGTACCCGAGTTAATTGAAACTAGACCCTCCACATAACTCTGTGTTGTACAGAATATCATTTGCTTTGTCTGGACACTCAAGTCCCTGAATATTTTCGTCATTGGATCATATGTAACAAATTTTCCATTATCGATCAAAATTAAAAGCTCGCCGTTTTCTAAAGCACATACCAGCCTCGAAGATTTATTAAAGTAGGGAATTATTGCTTGATGGGTATGGCTAATTGAAAGTTTCTTAGTCCAAGATCCTTGTACTCCATATTTCTGCATCACCCATATCTCAGTGAGACAACCATAATCATAATCAACATTAAATAAACAAAGATAGTGATGGAGAATTTATGGAAAGAGAATATGCATGTTTATTATTTAACTTATTATAAGTTATATTTTAATTTATTTAAAATATTTTAGTTTTCATTATTTAGGTATCTTTTAGTAATATCTAATAATATTTATTGTAGTAGTTTATTATTTTATATAATATATATTAGCTAAGGTAACAAATATATTTTAATTGATTAGAGAATAATTAATGATTTTACAAGAGTTATCTATATAAAGAGCTCTTTTGTTTAGTATTAGACAGTTTTTGAATGAATTAAAAAGTAATGTGTTTCTTGAGTGTTATCTCAGAAATGTATGAGTTTTAGTATTATTTCTGTTAAACGCTTCCGCACTGCATCAGTTGGTTCAGAGATAGGCAACGCTCCTGCATCATGTTTCGAGGAAGAGATTATGGTGTTGTTCGAAGAGCCGCTCTCAATGATGAGAAAGAGCAAGTGGTAATAGATAATCTGAAACGGATGGTTAAGGCGCTCACCCTCTTATTGGCTGAATTGCAACCTCAGCAAGAGCCCCATCATGGTCCTAGCCTACAACGAGTGGAGGAGGAGACCGATGATGAAAACAAAAACCTCTTTGGTGACAAGGAGATAGGATTTCAAGAAGTTGCACATAGTCTGCGAGATTCATCGGAATCCGGATTAAAGCTTGAAATCTCAAGGTTTGATGGTATTTTTTCTTTTTCTGTGGTTGAAAAAAATCATGTTGTCGTGGATTGGAATCTACCACCAATTTATGATAATTATCCTGATGATGAGATCATATTATGTTCTAGTTATGTTGATCCATATTCTCTTGAAGCAGTATGTAATCAAGTGGATCAACGGCATCATCTTCACTTTTTGGATTCGCAAATATTATTTCAGTCCGATATTAATTATGCCAAGATTATTTAAGTTGAAGGATTATAAGGATTTTCATCGAAGAATTATATATACAAGAACAAATACTGGCAAAATTCGAGGACGAATTTTTTTTGAGAAGGGGAGAATGATGGAGAATTTATGGAAAGAGAATATGCATGTTTATTATTTAACTTATTATAAGTTATATTTTGTTATAAACTATTATTTATTTACTAAGATGCCCTTCGTGTCTAAGTTTAGGGTTTACATATCTTGGACACCAAGTCTTCTATCTATATAAATAGAGGCCTAATCTCTTGTATTATACACACATATCTAATGAGAATTTCTCTTTCTTCTTCCCCTCTATTTTGTGTCTCCTTCTTTTTTTCTCTAGTTTACAACACGTCATCAGCAACGTAGAACTACCAACTGAGCGGTATAGCATATGTATCAAGGGGAGCTTCTAACATTCTTATAGTCTTTTAATATATATTTTTATTATTGATTGTTTATTCCTCAATAAACTGTTAATCAGTTCTTTATTTTTGTTTGTTTTTACATGTATTAATGATGATGAGATCAGCACTATGTGTGAGCGATCCCTTAAGGCTACTCATGGATGGACTTTGTGGTTTGTACATTTTCCACGCAAGCCCGTATTCTCCAACAACACCGTTTTGATGCCATGGTCCATGTAAAGCTCTAATATCCTCTTTATTTTACACTTTATAATATTATATAATAATTTTGGATATTGCCTTTTACTTTATATATATATATATAATATACACACGTACTCTGTTTACGTGTGTATATAAATGGACAATTATTATTGAGTTTGTTTGTCCCATGTTCTCTAATCTTTTTTCCTAGAGAAAGAGAGAATAAATCCATCAAAAGATGGTTTATAGTTTCTATTCCTTTAATGAAACTGTAATCACCAAAAATTGGTATCGTTGTAGATTTTATTATCTTGACGGTAACTAATGACATGCATGGTTCATGGAACCTCCGACCAATTTAATTGGTATCTTTGTCCATTAGATGAAGATCATGTGATTAGTGGTTTCTATTTATTTTATTTTATTGTGCAAGAAACCATCCGTCAACTAACTATGCGATATTAAAAGCGACAATATTTTTTTAATTTGTCGACACAATTTTATTAATTGTACAAACCAATTTTATTAATTGGCATTCAACTTTTAGCCAATATTGGTTAGTGATTTCTATTCCTTCAAAGAAATCGTCATCAACAAAAAGTAGGGTTTGCTCTACAAAGATTAACAATTATGATCTCTTTATTCTCTTGAAAAGAATCATACAAGCCAGTTGAAATTGTTTTTCTCTATCGACTTCCTAATGAGATATAGTTATTATTGGTTAATCCAATCATTAAATACCGGTAAACGAGAAAAATTATTGCATTCTTGATTTTTGAGCAATTTAAAATTTTCTCGGCAATAATCTCCAAAATTTGTATTTGTTCCACTTGTAGTTGGAATATAGAAGGATATTAAAGGTCAATGGGTGTGCACCCAACTTCCGAGACTATATCATTAGTCCTTGTAGTGACTAAACTGGTCTTTAAATAATTCCTTTTAATACCTAAAGTGTCTATAATATCATCTTAAGGTGAATGATTATCTCGTTGGCCCTATAGGTCACGAATTTTATTTTTTGGAGATTTATTTACATATTTTTTGTAACCAATAAAATCCATAAATGCTGGTAAAATTTGTATGTCAAGTAGACTACAAATTTTTTGTTGAATGACATAATCTTTTATGGCTCTATAAGTCGATCAGTATCTGTCGTCCAAAACCCATATATTATTATCCAATTATATGTCCTCGAATTAATTGGATAATACTTTACGAATTTTTTCTTCGTATATGAGATAAAAGCAGTTCTGCCATAATCAGGGGGAGACTACACAATACAAGAGGTTGGTGTTAATTAACTCAAAAGTTATATCATTTTTTTTCTCCCATCATGATTAAATCAAAAAGTCTGCCATTTAATATGACTGAATTATCTTATTTATCTTTTCCATAAGCTAATGCCATTTGAAAAGGAAAATCCAATCACATCTAGCAAGCATGTATATATTCTCCAACAGAGTCTATGATAATACGATTCACATTCTCAAAATACATATCTCCTCATTTGAATAAGAGGAGATTATAACGCCCGTGGGAACTGGTACCAGTAAATTTTGAATTTTTCAAAGTATGCATACACTGGAAGTTATGTGAGATCGTGATAAGAAAATTATTGTCGAATATTCATTTAAAGTAGCTATTAGAAATAAATGGTGGTCTTGAACCCCTCTGCAGAGGAACATCGACTGTGTGATTGGTTGGCATGTAATCCAAATTAGATTGGATTATTATAATTTCCGAATTGACGCAATATAAGAATCCTAGCTCGACTTGACACCTTAAAATTTCCAAGCCTGAAAATTATAGTCCGGTGTTAGTCATATTGCGTATTAAGAGAAATACATCGTTTTACGAGCGATTTGGGGTTATATGTTCAAACCCTAGGATTTGTTCATTAACACTCTGTTCTTCTTATATAATGCATTTGCGTGGTAGTCTTGAAGGACTTGTATTGCATTCACACAAGATGTGGTTGGAGAATATTATCGAATTTGTAATCCCTGGTGGATTAAAGTTATATTTAGGCAGCCATATGACTTGTTTACGTCGGATTTAACAATCCTTTTGTGTTTTTAGAAATTTGGTGCCAAACCGAAAATGCGGATTAATTAGTTGGTGATATCATCTTTATATATAGGTCTCTTTAGGAGTCAATAAAAACACAAAAATCCACGCTTTAGCAGCATAGATTCTATTTTCTTTCTTTCTTCTTTTCTTAAATCTGCAGTTAGAATTATGCTAGCTTAAACTCGTCTTTGATATAGACTAGAGTTATTATTTTGATGCTCGTTTTTCTGTAATACTCATATAGTTGAGTTAGCATCCATAAATCGTCAAAAGTTGTACTCTTTTCCCTTCGTTTTAGGTTTTATCCCATGTGGTTTTCCTGACAAGGTTTTAACGAGGCAACATCTCATTGGCATTTGATTTTCTTTCAAAAATGTTGATATTTGTGCTTTTTTTTCCTTCGTCCAAATTTTTTCCCTTTGGGTTTTATTGGAAAGGTTTTAGTGAGGCAATTTATTCAACATGGTGGTCATCCAAGGGGAGTTGTATCGATTTCGTTTATTTGGTGGATTCCCACCATTAACTAGATCATTTTTTTTATACCACATCAACATAAACATCTCCTAGGAATTTGGATATCATTTTGATCCATATAAGGTATGATCACAAATTTTGTTCACCTTTGGTACTGTAACTACATATTGGCACCTTGTTGAAGAAACTACATCAACTACATATGCAAATCATCTCCGAAGATAGCAAACCAAGACACAAGTTCTCAATGCATTTGGAGAAGCTTGAAGATTCGAGTACACTACCATTAGAAGACTAACACAAAAGAAGACTTCATCAGAAAAAATATCTTCTAGCATTCAAGAAATTCGTTCACCGAAATTGGGAAGTCTCGACTCAAAGATTTGCAACCCAAGAATTTACTGAAGTACTCATCAGGGGGAGCGTCATCATCAAATTAAGGTGCATTCACCGGACTTTATCAAGTTGTACTATTTTTCCTTCGTCAAGGTTTTATTCCACTGGGTTTTTCCTTGTCAAGGTTTTAACGAGGCAACATATTCGTGTCCAACACTGTTTGAGTCTTTACATGCTTACGCAATTTCAGGTTTTTCTCTTTTGAGTTTTCCTGATATGGTTGTAATGACTTAGCCACAGTGGTCATCAGGGGGAGTGTTATAAACTATTATTTATTTACTAAGATTCCCTTCGTGTCTAAGTTTAGGGTTTACATATCTTGGACACCAAGTCTTCTATCTATATAAATAGAGGCATAATCTCTTGTATTATACACACATATCTAATGAGAATTTCTCTTTCTTCTTCCCCTCTATTTTGTGTCTCCTTCTTTTTTTTTCTAGTTTACAACATATTTTAATTTATTTAAAATATTTTAGTTTTCATTATTTAGGTATCTTTTAGTAATATCTAATAATATTTATTGTAGTAGTTTATTATTTTATATAATATATATTAGCTAAGGTAACAAATATATTTTAATTGATTAGAGAATAATTAATGATTTTACAAGAGTTATCTATATAAAGAGCTCTTTTGTTTAGTATTAGACAGTTTTTGAATGAATTAAAAAGTATTGTGTTGTTATCTCAGAAATGTATGAGTTTTAGTATTATTTCTGTTAAACGCTTCCGCCCTGCATCAGATAGTCACCCAACACTACCATACTTCTTGACATCATCCTCTGTTAGATAATACCCGAGTTTGTCCTGCTGGTAATGGCACATCTCCAACTCTCCCAATGCTTACATCAAATGACAGTATAACATAGGACATTAATGGGGTGGTTTTATAGCCACACCAGTGAAGAGCGCCTTAAATAGCAAACCAAAAGTAGTATACCTCGTGTGTAAACATGGAAAAAATTATGGACCTTCTGATTGTTGAGTAATGCTCCAAGAATCTGATCCTAGTGTGTAAACATGGATATCAAATCTACTAGTTATTTTATACGGGTTGAGTTTTACCAGCTTGTAAGTGTCCATAATGCAATCATAAGCAAAACCGTGCATCGGCTTAAACTGGAAATGTGGTTTTCCTAATACTTCTTTATATTCTCTAGTCAATGGGTTCCAAATATAAATATGATTATACCTGCTATTACAGAACCGTTAATCTCCAAACAAACCAAGCCATCACAAGACCCTAATATCTCAACCATATCCACTTTTATAGCCTTGTTAAATGATGGCAATGGTGACGATGATACGGAATCATGTGTTGTTGAATATACAGAATAATAGTTCCTAGCTAAGGATATGAGGTTATGATGATTAATGTTCTTGTTGTGGATATTATTATTGTAACTACGGAAAATCCATAGTTACACCCAATTACTATTTTGAACAACTCAAAGAATAAATCTTAAAACGGGATGAAGAACAAATCTTTTATTTAGTTTAGTTTGTGAATAAGGAGTTACAATGTATTCAAGAACACTCACACGAACCCTAAGTTCTACTTTCTTACAACCACTCTCTCACTCCTAAAAAGTTCCAACCTCCTTTATAATGGACTACTAAGTCCTCTATTTATAGAGAATAATGCATAATGGATTACATCTTATTTTACTTCGCTAGAAGTCACACTATTCACGTGTCCCTGCTTTTTACTTCGCCTGAACCATTTTCAATAAAGTTTTTGCTTCTTTTTCGCCTTAAAAATCGGTTGTTGTCTGGGACAGCTGTCCTATTTCTTGCGTAACAATCCACACTTAGGATCTTCTACTTCGTAGACTCTATCTTTTCTTCGTGAGATATCTTCCAGTGCAAGCCACCATTATCTCGTCAATTTATATCTCGTCAACTTCAGATCTGACTTCGCAGATCTAATATTCGTTAAAGTGAACCTGACATTTGATTTGACTCTTCACTGACATCTCCCTGAGAACTGGTGAATAATATCTCGTTCGAAGATTTACTTTGTCGCCTCATTCAATCTCGTTCGAACACGTGGCGAGTAGGTTTTCTGTACCTATAATTATAATTATGATGATACTTGATGAATTTAGAGGTGGAAAGGAGCTTGCATACGCACCTAGACATGGAGATGGATTTTATTGGTAACTTCATGAAGATGTCTACTTGAATATCTTTCGGAAGGATTGACATACTTGTAGTACTTATTACTCCTGCTTCTGCTTCAAGGGTTTGCATCGTATCCGGGAATGTGGCTATCATAACTAGGAATGTGGCTATCAGAAAAAGAACAACAATTATAAGTTGCGTGCTGCCTTGCTAAGGTTTTGAGAGTTCAAATAGGAGAGAAAGAAATACGGTCAGAGAAGTCAAGTCCAGGGTTTAAGTGGTTTTAATTTAACACAACTTCCGGCTTGATCCATGGGTTTGACCTTGAGATTGGACTTAGGTCGGTATGCTGGCTCATCTGACTCGTAAATCTTAACTCAGATCTGGTGCCCTAGAAAATCTTCTTATTTTTACTGTTTCTTAGCTGAGAGAGAGTCATGGCAACGACTTCATAAACCCAAGGTGGAATAACTCAGGAGGAGGAGGATAGACTAGTGTTTAACATGTGACCTTTTATGATGAGCTTGTTTTCCGAAAATCATTTTTCGAGGAAGTTCATTTTGTCAAATGCCTCTCTTGACAAAAGCAAGCCAGATATATTGCACGGTGAAAGAGTTTGTTGCATGTTTAGCCAGATTATAGTCAGAAGAAAATGTAGAAAATCATTCCACTATTTTGCTACTAGTAGATCATTTAACACCTTGTTTTTTTTTTTTTCTGACTCGTCAAAATCTAACCCATTATATCGGACTCAAAAAACATTAAATGATATAGTTAGATTTTTTGATCAAGTCAGATTTGTATCTAACGAGTCAAATACAAAATAGTATAGACTCAAATAGCTCGGAGTTAGATGTAAAAACCGAGCTAAATCTCGCCAATGTCATAAAAATGAAAATAAAAATTAACGTACGGAGGTTTGTCAACATTTCATCACTCGCAATCCAGTTTGCAAACTTGGAACCTCTGTAATTCATTATCTTCAGCTTCCCCAACAGTGAAGCAGGCTTCAGGGCAGCAAAAACACCATGCACCATCTTTACAACTGCTATCTCAAAGTCTTCAACATCTGAAACTTGCATTTGTGTATATTTCCGCTCAATATATTCCCTCTCAGAGTATTCCCTCTCAGAATATTCCCACTCAAACTGTTTCGCGTAGTTGGTCACAACAAAGTCTAAAAGTAAGCTCTAGAGGTTTCTTTTATTAAACTTCACACATACATACGGTCTTGTGTACAACAACAATGTAACTTAGTTGTCAACTTATTCAATATTGTAACAACTGTAATTTACCTATTCCTTAGCTTATTAGTTTTAGTAATTCTATTCTCTAGGATAGCTTATTCCTTTGCTATCTCTGTTATGTAAAACTTATCTTAACATTCTTGTAATCGTATAAATACTAATCAATGAAGTAAATCCCAGTACAGTTGTCTGAGATGCAAAAACCCCAAACCCTGATTTCTTCATGGTAATCTAGAGCTAGGTTTTTTTTTTTTTACAACCCTCTCAACAACTGATCAATCATGACAACTGATGATAAAACTCAAACTCTTCCTTCTTCAAAACCTTCTTCACCAAAGAAGGATTCAAACACATCAAAGAAGGATTTAGTTCTATCACCATCATCTTTATATTATGTACATCCGGCTAACAACCCTACCACTGTCATCTTCACACCCCTCTTGACCAGTGATAACTACTGCATCTGGAAAAAGGGAGTTAGAAAATCCCTAAGTGATAAAGCTAAACTAGGCTACATCGATGAATCAGTTACAAAACCCGACGATCCAATATTGATCTCCTACATTGGACTCGTGCAGACGGCCTGGTTGGTAGCTGGGTTGCAAATTATGTGGACCCAGTAATCAAATCCAGCGTCATGGCTTTCCCTTCTGCAAGAGCTCAATGGCTGGAAATCAACACCGATTCTCCCATAAGAATGCACCTAAGATGTTTGCACTAAAACAGTCTATCTCTTATCTGAAGCAAGAAAACAACAATGTTGCTATCTATTTTACCCATTTGAAGACTCTTTGTGATCAACTAGATTCGTTCAGACCTTTGGTTCCATGCATCTGCGGTGATGGGAAGGACTTTGTAGATCATCACAATCAAGATCGTTCCATGGAATTCCTTCAAGGGTTACATGATAGATTCTCAGCACTTCGTAGTCAATGTATATTGATGGAACCGATGCCATCTGCTGATAAGCTCTACAATCTGGTACGCCAATAGGAAGAACAACAAGGTATAAACTCCTCCTCTATTCCTTAGGTTGATTCCGTTGCGTTGAATGTTTCTCGAAGCGATGCAAATATATCTCAGCGGCAGTCCTTTCACAACCCTGGAAATGAGAATAAAAATAACAAATGTCTTCGTCCATTCTGTGACCATTGCACTAAACATGGTCACACTCGTTAAACCTATTGGAAGTTGAATGGATATCCGAGTAATCCACCAAATCCTAGAAACCAATCGCAGCAATCTTATGATGCTGCTGTTGCTTCTGCACATCACGTTGTTGACCCCATGCCAACAGCTCCAGCTATCTCAGTTTCCCAGTATGCTCAGCTTATGACTTTGTTGGATCCTAACAATGCTGGAAACAACACAACCTCATATGCCAACTGCGCAGGTATGATTCTTTTGTGTGCCTCTCTTACTTGGATTATCGACAGTGGTGATACACACCACATCTGTTCTAGTTTGTCTTGTTTTCAATATTACACATCTTTAATGAACCCTATCATGGTTCAGTTGCCAGATGGCTCTAACATCTCAGTAACACATATTGGGATTGTTAAACTTTCTCCAACTGTTACGTTGCTCAATGTATTTTACATTCCAAGTTTTAAATTCAACTTGATTTCAGTCAGTCATCTTACAAGATCAGCAAACTGATGTCTTACCTTCTCACACGAGTCTTGTGTCTTCTAGGACCTTCACACGAGAATGGAGATTGGATGGAGTAAGCAAATTGCTGGCCTATACCATTTTATTTTTCAGCAATCTATTTTTTCTCTAGCTGCAAATAATCCCTTCGACAAATGGGCATTGTCGTCTATGCCATCCACATGTGGATTGTTTTGATTTTTCATCTCGCAAATTTACTTACATTAGTTCTTCGTTTAAGAACTTGTGTGATGTATGCCCCAGGGCAAAGCAATCTCGACTGAAATTTAATAAAAGTGTTTATGTTTCTAAACATCCTTTTCAATTGGTTCATGCCGACATTTGGGGACCTTTTTCTACTGCTTCTCTAACTAATGCAAAGTATTTTCTTACAATAGTAGATGACTACTCTCATTGTACTTGGGTATTTTTAATGAAGGTCAAATCTGAAACTTTAAAGTTTCTCAAATATTTTTTTCTTTTGTTATCAAACAATTTGGACGCAAAATCACCAGCATCTCCTCTGGTATTAATCCATTACTCATTCCACAACTCCAGACTTTTAGGTATGACAATGGCTCTGAGTTCAAATCCAATGCTCTTTAATCTGTGTTCCATGACAATAGAATTTTACATCAAACAAGTTGTGTCTATACTCCACAGCAGAATGGCATTGTCGAAAGAAAGCATCGCCACTTGCTCAATGTGGCACGTGCCTTGAGATTTCAAGCAAATCTGCCTATTAAATTCTTGGGTGAATGCATATTGGCTACAACTTACCTCATCAATAAACTGCCTACACCAGTTTTATCACATAAATCACCGCATGAAGTTCTTTTACATGCTCCACCTGATTATTCTTCTCTACGAGTCTTTGGATGCCTCTGTTTTGGTAAAAACACTCGACCAGTTCACAAGTTTGATCAACGTGCAAAGCCAGGCATTTTTATTGGGTATCCTTATGGCCAAAAAGGATACACAATATATTATCTCCCATCTAAATCCACTTATGTCTCTCGTGATGTGGTATTTCATGAGAATGTCTTCCCTTTTAATGACTTATCTACTTCTATTCCTAAGTCAGTTTATATATAAGACAATGAATTTGATTATACTCAGTATGATTCCATACTTGACTCTATACCGAGTATGACTACACAGTTTATGTTGTAATGTTTCTCACCCTAATATCTCTTCTCCTCCTTGTTCAATGCATCATTATGGACAATCGATTCCTGCCAGTCCTGTTGAAATTTCCGATGTACAACTTTCTGCTCTTCTAAGTAATTAGCATGGTTCCTTGTCTCCAAGCAAATCTTCAACTGCTGACAACAGTTCTGCATCTCCATCTGTCAGACCAACAGTCTTTTTCGACAGTCCCTTCTCTTGAATCTATAGCCCCTGAGATTAATTCTGATTCACAGGGTATATTGTCTCAGCCAATTGTTATTGCATCTCCGAGGAAATATCTTATTGATACACCTGTTCATGTCTCTTATCCTGTCATACGTTAGTCTACTCCTTGCCTGGGATCTGCACAACCTACTTCGGTAGTTCCTTGTGTAGAATCTGCACAGCCTGTATCGCATTCTCGTCCCGTTCGAGATCGTCATCCACCTTTCTATTTACAATATTATCATTGCTATGTTGCTACTATTAGTGATTCCACTTCCACTTCTCTTTATCCGATGACAAAATATTTGTCTTATGACAAGTTCAGTCCGTCTCATCGAGCTTTCTTGGCTTCTTTCATCCTTACTGCAGAACCCAACAAGCAAACATGTGTCCTAAATGGCGTGCTGCAATGGCCAAAGAAATTATAGCTTTGGAAGCCATTAACACTTGGATCATTGTCGATTTACCGCCTGGTAAAACAGTCATTGGCTGTAAATGGGTTTTCAAAATCAAGTTTAATGTCGATGGTTCCATCGAGCGATATAAAGCTCGTCTTGTATCCAAAGGATACACACAACAAGAAGGCATTGATTATTACGACACTTTTGCTCCGGTAGCTAAATTGGTCATTGTTCGTGTTTTATTATCTATTGAAGCTATCAAAGGATGGTCTCTTCATCAATTGGATATGAACAACGCGTTTCTTCAAGGAGATTTGGATGAAGAAATTTACATGAAGATTCCTCCTGGTCTAGCACGCAAAGGTGAGTCTAAAATTTTTAAACTTAAAAAATATCTCTATGGTCTCAAACAAGCCTCCCGTCAATGGTTTGCAAAACTTTCTTCGGTTTTGATTTCTAAAGGCTTTAAAAAGTCATTATGTGACAATTCACTTTTCACATATCATCAGGGAACAACATCAATTTTTGTTCTCGTTTATGTTGATGACATCATTATCACTGGCACGAATGATGCTTTCATTAACTCTCTCAAATTGCGTCTTGCATCTCATTTTTCAATTAAAGACCTGGGTCGCCTACAATATTTTTTGGGCATTGAGGTTTCTAGATCTTCAAAGGGCATTTTCCTATGTCAACAAAAATATATTCTTGAAATTCTGCAAGACTCTGGCCTTACAGGGGCTCGTGTTTCCAATTTCCCAATAGATACACATATCAAATTCCTTCCTATAGACGGTGTAGAACTACTTGATCCAAGTCCTTTTCTCCGTCTCATTGGTCGTCTTTTATATCTCACTGTCACTCGCCCTGACATCACCTACTCAGTCAATTATCTGAGTCAGTTTCTCCAATATCCTAGATCAGTTCATATGGATGCTGCTCATCGTATCTTGCGATATCTTAAAGGAACTATTGGACATGGAATTTTTCTATCTTCCTCCAGTGCTCCTTCTCTTCATGGTTACACTGATTCTGATTGGGCTGGCTTCCCAATCATGAGACGTTCTACCACTGGCTATTTTATTACCTTAGGTAATAGTCCCATTTCATGGAAATCCAAGAAACAACCTAATGTGGCTCGTTCATTTGTTGAGGCTGAATATCGAGCTTTGGCTAATCTAACTGCTAAACTACAATGGTTAGTTTATCTTTTAAAAGACATGCATTTTTCATGTCTCTTCCTATCACTGTTTCATGTGATAGTCAAACAACAATCCACATTTCTCAAAATCCGGTATTTCATGAGCGTACTAAACACATAGAGATTGATTGTTATTTCGTTCATGAGAAGTTATTAAGTGGATTGATTCTGCTAAAACATTTGCCATCCTCTGCTCAGCTAGATGATGTTTTCACTAAACCTCTCAGAGCTCCACAGTTTGGTCGCCTTGTTAGCAAGTTCGGCGTTTGTTCAGATTCTACCGCTTCAACTTGAGGGGGGTATTAAACTTCACACGCATATACGGTCTTGTGTACAACAGCATTGTAACTTAGTTGTCAACTTATTCAATATTGTAACAACTGTAATTTACCTATTCCTTAGCTTATTAGTTTTAGTCATTCTATTCTCTAGGATAGCCTATTCCTTTGCTATCTCTGTTATGTAAAACTTATCTTAACATTCTTGTAATCGTATAAGTACTAATCAATGAAGTAAATATCAGTACAGTTGTATGAGATACAAAAACCCAAAACCCTGATTTCTTCATCTTTCGTTATTTAACATCACTTCACAAGCATCTTCTGAATTCTGCACTCGATCCAGGCCAAAAATACTTATGCGACCTTCCAATTGGTTGAGAGTTTTGAGTAGTTTGATGCTTCTACCGTCTGCAACTCCAACATTGAATTCGGTTAGTGACGGGGTATGCTCAAACCGAAGATGCCTCAAGTTTATCATTCTGCCCAACTCTTCAGGAAGCTTACAGAGTCTAGAACAATGAGAAAAATCCAAAGTTTGCAAGTTATACAGACTACTACACAATAAATCCGACAATTCCGTTAAACGGGAATTTCTAGACAAGTCTAGATACCTTAGGTGTAATAACTTTCCTATCTCAGTAGAAGGCATTCCAAGTCGGTGCTTTTAATAATCAACACCCTGAGATAGGTTAGACGATCTCACATATGATTCGGACTAAACCAGATTCAGATCACGACTCAAATCCCAAATTACAAACAAAGTGTAACAGACTTGACTAAGTAAATAGTCTGCAAACTCAATTACAGATCCAAGTTTTAAAGTGTAACAGACTTGACTAAGAAAATGCTAAGTGTAGTTCCAATACATCTAGATGAATTTATGATCACATGAAGTTCAATTATCACATGAACATAAAAATAAAATAAAATGAAACGAACCATTATACGAGGTGTCTGGATTTCAATTTGGTGCTACCAAAAAAAAATAGACCTTCATTCTGACGCGTTTCCGACATAAGTACCAGAGTTAGTTGAAACTAGGCTCTCCTCATAACTCTGTGATATACCAATTATCATTTTTCGGACATTCAAGTCTCTAAAGATTTTCTTCTTTATGTCATATGTAAAGCCACTACTGATCAAAAGCTCGCTGTTTTCTGAAGCACATAACAGCCTCAAATATTTATAATAGTAGGGAATGATTGCGTCATGATGGGTATAGTTAATTGAAAATTGCTTAGTCCAAGATCCTTGTACTCCATATTTTTGCATCACCCATATCTCAGCAAGGGAACCTTCATCATATTCAACATTAAATAAACAAAGATAGTCACCCAACACTGCCAAACTCTTTTCACATACTCTGCTGTTAGAAGAAAATGCTAGACTGTGTTCTTCTGCTGGTGGTAATGGCACATCTCCAAATCTCTCAGTGCTTATATCAAATGATACTACAACTCCGTAGTTGGTTTCTCGATCAGTTTTATATCCTAACCAGTGAAGAGCTCCATTAAATAACAAACCATAAGTATACGTACCAATAGGAATATAGTACGGAACTTGTGATTGTCGAGTAATATTCCAGGAATCTTATTTTAGTGTGTAAACTTGAATATCGAAACTAATAGCTTCTCTTAACTGGACGCCAATTCGTACCATCTTGTAAGTGTCCATATTGGGATCATAACCAAACCCGTGATTCGGCTTAATCCCCTGGAAATTTGATTTTACTGGTACTTTTTTATATTCTCTAGTCAATGGGTTCCAAATACAAATACGACAATACCTGTCACTAAAAGTACCTATTACACAACCATGAATACCTAAGCAAACCAGGCCATCACAAGACCCTAATATCTCAACCATGTGCACTTCTTCGTCAAATGATGGCAATGGTGACGATAATAGGGAATCGTATGTTGTTGAACATATATAATAAGAGTCCCTAGTTATGGATATGAGCTTATGATTAATGTTCTTGTTTTGGACATTATTATAATTTAGGTGATAATTGATGAATTTAGAGGTGGAAAGGAGGTTGTACCAGAGCTTGCATACGCACCTACACATGAAGATGGATTTCATTGGTAACTTCACAAAGATGTCTACTTGAATCTCTTCTGCAAGGCTTGACATACTTGTAGTTCTTATTACTGCTTCTTATTTAAGGGTTTGCATCGTATCCAAGAATGTGGCGATCATAATGAAGAATGTGGTTTTTTGGATGTACGAATGAACTCAACAAGAACAACAACGAGTTTCCTGCTTTTAATAAAATCTCTGCTGCCTTGCAAGTTGCAAGGGTTTTTGGAGTTGAAGAGGAAAGACGGGAAGAAAATTCAAGTCTAGGGTTTAAGTGGTTATATATGACTAGGTCGATTAGCTGGCTCTTATGACTTGTGGAGATGACTAGGCTGACTCAGATCGGGCTATATAAAATTGAAAGTCCACAAAATTGATGCCGCATAAATCTTCTTCTTTCTACTCTCTCTCTCTGTTAACACAATATCACGTTTGTAACCCAAGTTACTCTATTTAGAGTTTATTTATTTTAGGAATATTTTGTATGTTAGGTAACACGGTTTTAGGAAATACATTAGCCTATTGTACAAGGCAAAGTCTATATAAATAGATGTATTGTTTACGGTCTTTGTGTAACTAAAAACTTAATAAGAAATACGTTCTCTTCATATTCTTCTTAACTTGTTTATCTTCATGTCTAAACCTAAACCTAATAGTTCTAACTTGGTATCAGAGCCAGGTTATTTGCGACGAGTCATTAGACCGCGTCGTTACTCCGCGTCACCCGATTTAGTTGTCCACGTGTTAGACCCAACAAGGCTACACGTGAGGGGACGTGTTGAGACTATTAGTCCCACATTGTACGGGTTTCTAAGATCCTGCGGTTTATAATCCTATGAGCCTCTCCACTCATTTCCAATTGGTTTTGAGTTGGATGACCGTATTCATCCTAGTTGATCCTCATGTCTTCCGCTGCCTCCTCAGTTTCCACTGTTTCCACAGTTCTTAATTCATCTCAATCAATGATGGCCTCTTCCGTTTTCTCTCAACCTCACCACATTATTACTGTTAAACTTTATGAGACCAATTACTCTCTATGGCGTGCTCAATTCCTTCCGTATCTCCAAGGTTATGAACTCGATGGTTTTGTTACTGTTGAAAATCCGTGTCCCTCTCCCACTCTTGAAAATAGTGAAGCACCGAATCCATCCTATGCTCCTTGGCTTAAACAAGATCGTATTCTTCTTGGATGGATTTTCTCGTCGTTAACTCCAGCTGTCTTACGACAAGTCCATCGTCTCACAAGTTCTCGTGTTGTTTGGTCTTCTCTTCAATCTCTTTTTACTTCAAAATCAGATGTGCATATTCATTACTTACAATGCAAACTTAGAACTTTACGGAAAGGATCTCTTTCTATGAGAGATTACATTGATCGAGCTCGCAATATTGTTGACAGCCTCGCTGCCGCTGATACGATCGTTACTACATCCGAGTTACGTCACTGCATCCTAGATGGTTTGGATACTTCATATGATTCTATAGTTACTTCACTTACAACTTCCATGGGAACCATGCAACTAGAGGATTTCATCACTTTCTTGTTAACCTTTGAACTCCGAATTGAAAATCAATCCAATCTGCTGGCTACTCAACCAGTCGCCAACGTCGCTTCTCCAGGCCCATCTCATTCTTCTCCACCAAACCAGTAACGTTTCTCTACTCAGCCCAACTCATCTTCACCTCAACACTCTTTGCTCGACCCAGATCGCTCTCAGCCCACTGGTCAATTCGCTCCATCCCGTTCTCAGTACAACGCTCAGTTTTCTACATCTCGTTCTCAGTTCAATGATCAGTCTCAGCAACGCAACAATCATTTTGAGCTCCCTTGTCAATTGTGTGGTCGTAAAAACCATGAAGCTCCCGATTGTTGGAATCATTTTGATCATAGTTTTCGTCCTCCTCGGCGTCAACCACCGTCTTCCGCTCCTCGTGCTTATAGTGCTCAAATTGGTTTGTTACCAACTCCTCCTTGGACTCATGACAATGTTGCTACAGATCATATAACGAATGATCTCTCTCGTCTTCAGTTTTCAACCGAATATAGAGGTCTTGATCAAATTCAAATGGGTAATGGATCTTCTATTCCTATTTCTAATGTTGGTTCCTATGTTTTGGGAACTCCCAATCGTAAGTTTCATCTTCGTAATGTTCTTTATGCACCAAAACTTTCTCATAATCTCTTATCGGTATCTCATTTTACTACTGATAATAATGTCTTATTTGAATTTCATCCGAATTTTTGTCTTGTGAAGGATCGATGTACCAGGAAGGTTCTTCTTCGCGGCAATAGAAGGGGTGGTCTCTATCAACTTGATGCTTCGTTTCAGTCTCCTAAAGCTTACATAGGAGAACGTGCTACCTTACAAGACTGGCACTCTAGATTAGGATATCCAATGATGCGTACAGTTCGTAAAGTTGTTTCTGAGTTTTCACTTCCGGTTTCTAGTCGGACTATTAAGTTTTGTTCATCCTTTCATGAACATAGGAGTCATAAGTTACCTTTTAATTACTGTAAAACTACTTATTTGAATCCATTAGATTTAATTGTCTCTGATGTTTGGGGACCTTCTCATATTTTATCTAATGAAGGATACAGATATTATATCATATTCATTGATGCGTTTAGTCATTTTACTTGGATGTTTCCTATGTCTCAAAAGTCTAATGTCTTTTCTATATTCTTTTTGTTTCAAAAGCATGTTGAAAAACTTTTTAATCGGAAAATCAAGATTTTTCAATCTGATAATGCGCTTGAGTATCGCAAACTTACTCCGCATCTTCAGCAACTTGGTATTTTTCATCGATTTTCATGTCCACATACTTCTGAACAAAATGGTTTGGTAGAACGCCGTCACCGTCATATTCGTGAAACTGGTCTTACAATTCTAAACATGGCTTTTGTACCATATTCATATTGGTATGACTCTTTTTACACTGCTTGTTATTTAATGAATCCTTTTCCGTCCACTTCTATCAATAATTCTTTTCCATATGAAGTTCTTTTTGGTCTCCCACCAGACTACACTTTACTTCGTGTGTTTGGTTGTTTGTGTTATCCTCATCTACGACCTTATAGGTCTCATAAAATGGAAACCCTTTATTTTCCTTGTGTTTTCATTGGATATAGTCCGTCCCAAAAAGGTTACAGATGCCTTCACATCCCTACATGCCGGATATATGTTAGTCGTCATGTTGCTTTTGATGATACCACTTTTCCTTTTGCGGCCGTTTCACAACCTTCTCCGGCATCGACATCTTCACAGGTATCTGTCCCTACTCCCCCAAGATTATCTTTTCCACCAGCATTATCTACTCTCTCATCTGTTCTCCCAGTTTTCCCAGCAACTCCATTATCTGCTGTGAATCGTCATCTCCAGTCGACAATACCTCCACTCAAACCAACAGCGTCTGCAGCTCCTGTCGTTGTACAACCAACAACCCCAATCATCATCCTGCAAGATACAGCCACCATTCCACATTCTCCTAAGTTGGTTCGATCTACCGGTACTCGGTTTCATGAGCTGTTGACAGCACCAGCTTCAGTTTCTCGAGTTGAACAACTTTCCACATTACAGTCAACTGTGCAAGAACTTCCAGCACCTACTTCTATAATGATTCCGGAATCCACTATCGTATCTTCTACAGTGGTTAATTCAGCCCAAGATTCCCACGTTAAAGCATCTGAACCTGTTCTTGCCTCTGCAATGGTACCGTCACCCACTACATCGACTACTTCTGCTCACACTCCACACGTACCAGAATTTGAAACTGCACCTTCTATTGTCACACATCCAATGGTCACTCGAGATAAGGATGGTATTTTTAAACCAAATTCAAAATACGCACTGGTATGTGATTCTGTTCTCGAGCCTACTTGTATTTCTCAGGCTCATAAAGATCCGAAATGGCGTATATCGTCTGATGATGAGATTAATGCTTTAATTCGCAATGGTACATGGTCGCTAGTCAAATATGATCCTTATATGAATGTTATTGGATGTAAATGGGTATTTCATATCAAACGCAATCCTGATGGTACAATTGCACGTCGTAAATCTCGCTTAGTTACAAAGGGTTACAATCAACAAGAGGGAATTGATTACTCTGAAACGTTTAGTCCGGTTGTTAAACCATGTACTATACGTATTATTCTTACATTGGTTTTGTCCTCCAACTGGAATATTCATCAACTTGATGTGCAGAATGCCTTTTTACATGGCGAGCTTCAAGAAGAGGTATATATGAAACAACCACTGGGTTATGTGGATTCTCGTTTTCCTACACATGTTTGTAAATTGCACCGTTCTCTCTATGGACTCAAACAAGCTCCTCGTGCATGGTACCACCGGATTAGCACCTTTTTTCTATAAATTGGCTGTCACTTCGAAATGTGACTCGTCTCTATTCATCTACAATGGTACTTATGGTACTATTTATTTGCTGGTCTATGTGGATGATATTATTATTACCGGTTCAAATTCTAATGGTATTAAATCCGTTCTTGATCGTCTGCAACAAGAATTTTCAATTAAAGATCTTGGTTTCTTATCTTATTTTCTTGGAATTGAAGCGATTCGTACGTCCTCATGATTGTTTCTTTCTCAACAAAGGTATGCTCATGATCTTCTTATTCGTGCAAAAATGGATGGTGTTAAACCTATTCAAACACCACTTAGTACTTCTGGTGATATATCCTCTGATTATAGTACTTTATTAACTGATGCTACGGAATATCGTAGTATTGTTGGAGATTTACAATATTTGACGTTTACTCGTCCTGATTTGGCATATGCTATTAATAAGGTATGTCAGTTTATGCATGCACCCACTATTTTTCACTGGAGTTTGGTAAAACGTATACTTAGTTATCTTAAAAACACGTCTACCTTTGGTATACTTCTTCGTCCATCTCCTTCTCTTCAATTATCTTTCAGTGCATATACTGATTTAGATTGGGCTGGCTCTCTTGAAGATCGACGTTCTACTAGTGGTTATTGTATTTTCTTGGGTGGTAATATTATTTCTTGTAGTGCTCGTAAGAAGAAAACAGTATCACGTTTTAGTACTGAAGCAGAATATAGAGGACTTGCAATTGCTACTTCTGAAATTATGTGGATTCAATCACTTCTTTCAGAAATTCGTGTTTCTACTCAATCACCTCCTGTTCTATGGCGTGACAATCTTGGTGCCACTTATCTTACTATCAATCCTATATTTCATGCAAGAACGAAGCACATTGAGATTGATTATCATTTTGTTCGCGATCAAGTTGCTTTAAAACTTCTTGATGTCAGGTTTATATCTTCTAAAGATCATATTGCGGATATATTCACCAAACCACTATCCAAAGATAGGTTTTCTATTTTAAGGTTCAAGCTAACGGTTCAGGATAACCCGTTGCGCTTGCGGGAGGGTGTTAACACAGTATCACGTTTGTAACCCAAGTTACTCTATTTAGAGTTTATTTATTTTAGGATTCTCTTGTATGTTAGGTAACACGGTTTTAGGAAATACATTAGCCTATTATACAAGGAAAAGTATGTATAAATAGATGTATTGTTCACCGTCTTTAGAGTATCAGAGCCCGTATTCTAGGCTGACTCAGATCGGGCTATATAAAATTGAAAGTCCACAAAATTGATGTCGCATAAATCTTCTTCTTTCTACTCACTCTCAGCAGAGGGAGTCATGGAAACGACTTTAAAAGCACCAAGAAACCCAAGGAGGAATAACGCTAGAGGAGAAATGGATGATGATGATATTCGTATTTGAGACAAGTCATCATGGAGTAGAACCAGTAAGCAGTGTTGGTAAAACTTCCGCGTCTCGCATCGGCATTGCGTCGTTCCCACATTTTTATATTCGTGTCAGTGTAACCCAGTTGGACACGTATATGGATTCAAAAAAATTATGTAATCCTGTTATTTAATGAGTCAGATTAAAAAGGAACACCGAGATGAATATCTTGTACTGGGCAAATAGAATTGCATCAAGTTCAATTATCACATGAACAAAAAAAATAAAAAATGAACTGACTTTGATTTGGAGAACAACCACATAACCGTCAAAGAGATGCTAAAAAAAAAAAATTTTTTTTTTTGCTGCGGATCTTCATTATGACGCTTTCCCAACATAAGTACCCAAGTTAATTGAAACTAGACCCTCCACATAACTCCGTGGTGTACAAAATATCATTTTATTTGTCTGGACACTCAAATCCCTGAATATTTTCGCCATTGGATCATACAGGGCCGGTCCTGAGAATTTAGTGGCCTTAAGCAATTTTTTTTTTTTTTTTTAGCCTCTATGATTGAGAAAAGGGATGCTCTGAAACAGAAGGTCCTGGGAAGTTATTGGTCATTGCACTTAGAAAAGCATTCCAACAATGATCTCCCAATAATTGATTGTGTTTGTACAACTTTTACAACAAACTTGTTAATACAGTGAATGCAAAAACTAAATTTTCATTTTGTCCATAGATAATCAAATTAGTATATTTGTGACACAGGGATAATTCTTGATACACATCTATGTGCATCTGGGTACAAATCTACTTATAAATAGGTGGTGGGAGATTAACTAGGTGGTGCCCAGGGTACATACAAACAACTTATTTTTTGATCGGCACACCTATGCATTCCCGTAGGGATAAATGAGCTGACATGCAGTAACTATATTTATTTACTAATTGAATCTGCTAAAGAAAGAACACGACAACACTTATGGTTATGGATAAAAGAACCACCATATATATACAGAAACTGTAAATATCCTGAATAATAACCGTTTTTAACCTTCTCTTCTCTCCGATTACATTAACTAGCTAAGGCCTATTTTGACTTTTTGTTGATTTGTGGCCTCGTCCCATGTGAGGCCTCAAGCAAGGCTTTTCTTTCTTTAAGGGGAGGGCCGGCCCTGGGATCATATGTAACAAATTTTCCATGATCGATCAAAATTAAAAGCTCTCCATTTTCTAAAGCACATACCAGCCTCAAAGATTTATTAAAGTAGGGAATAATTGCTTGATGGGTATGGCTAATTGAAAATTTCTTAGTCCAAGATCCTTGTACTCCATATTTTTGCATTACCCATATCTCAGCGAGCCAACCATAATCATAATCAACATTAAATAGACAAAGATAGTCACCCAACACTAGCACTCTTCTTTGACATCATCGTCCGCCGTTAGATAATACCCGAGTTTGTCCTGCTGGTAATGGTACATCTCCAACTCTCTCAGTGCTTATATCAAATGATAGTATAACATAGGACATTGATGGGGTGGTTTTATAGCCACACCAGTGAAGAGCTCCGTTAAATAGCAAACCACGAGTATACCCCGTATATTCATAAGGAAAAAAGCATGGACCATCTGATTGTCGAGTAATGCTCCAAGAATCTGATCCTAGTGTGTAAACATGAATATCAAAGTTGTTAAAATATACGGCATTTACTCTCATATATTTGTTATATCTTGTTTATCTTTGTGTAATATTTTGTACGTAGTCATTAGAATATATCTTGTAATATCTTATTCCCTTGTATAGAGTCTTATGTCCTGTGTAAGTTGTTGATGTAATCCTTTGAGGACATGAATTGAATCAGTGAAGAAAACCTTTTCTCCATAACACTGTTGTCATGACAAACTTTGTCATGGAATCACAGCCAGAAAGGATCTAAAACCACTTCCGCTGCAACAAATTCGTCTGTGAAAATCATTCTTTTCTTCTGAGTTATTGAAATCCTAAAACATCATAAATCCAGTTATCTTCTGTCATACCAGCTGCATCAGTTTACCATGTCTCGAGAAGATTTTTCACCTATTAAAGTCAAGTTTGATGGAACCAACTACAATCACTGGTCATATCTCATGAGAAGTTTTCTTAAGGGAAAATGGATGTGGAAATATGTTGATGGCACTAAAACTAAACCAAGCAGTTCTGGCGTTGTCATCAAAGATAAGGAACCAAAAGATTCTTCATCACAGGATCCCAATGAAATATGGGAAGTTAATAATCACAAGGTTATTACGTGGATAGGGAACACAGTTATCACGTCCATTAGTATGCAGCTCATCAATTTTGAAGTAGCCAAGGATGCATGGGATTTCATCGTAAAAAGGTACACTCAAATCAATTTTTCCCAACGATATAAACTTGAGAAGGATATTCGGTCTTTGAAACAACAAAGTGATCAGTCCATTTCTGATTTTCATTCCGATATGTCAATCATATGGAATCAACTGGAACTCATGGAACCTAAGTGGACTGTCGATACAAAAATCTGGCAGAAATACAGAGAGAAGTCTAGATTAGTTCAACTGTTGATGGCATTGAGAGAGGAGTTTGAAACTATCATAGCATCAATCCTTCATCGATCTCCTCTCCCAACTGTAGAAACTGCTTTCTATGAGCTTATCAATGAAGAGACTCGTAAAAGGGTTAAAATAGATGTTCAAACCGTCCTTGCAGTACCAACACGACCAAGTTACAACTCTCAGTCCAACAATCAAAGGGGTTCACGTGATCTTTCTCAAATCCAGTGTCACAATTGTAAGAATCTTGGCCATATTGCAAACAACTGTACGTTTCCCTCGCCCACAGGTACTCCTCAAAGCTTGACATCTCAAACTTCACCTCCTGGCACACCTCAATGCAACTATTGCAAGGTTTTTGGACACCTGGTTGGGAATTGCACTTCACCCTCATCCAGAAACATGAGAGAAAGAAGAAGATACAATAGCACTGTTCCATCACATCTCTCTGCAGCTCCAGCTAATATCTCATATGGTTTTGAGAAACCACAAGATGCAGTTGCACAATCCACAACACCCAATTTGGCTGAAATTCAAGAAATGCTTGTCCATTGGTAATAATTCTACGGTAGCCTCTGCATTTTCAATTCCAATAGGTATATACTCGACTGAATGGTTCCTTGACTCGGGTGGGTCAAATCACATGACTTTCAACTCAACTTTGTTTAAGAGAAAGTATCATATTGTTACACCTAAGATTCATACTGCGGATGGTACATAAATAACATCTAGTCATATTGGCCATATTAAAATCTCTAACAACATACATATACAAGATATGCTTCTTGTGCCTCAAATCAGAATGAATCTCATATCTATTCGACAGTTGTGTAATCAAGGTTTTAACATCTACTCCCTCTGTCCGTTTTTATCTGTCCTAATTTCTACTTTGGTCTGTCCGCTTTTAACTGTCCGCTCTTTTTATAGACATACTTTTCCCTTAAACTATCAAATATACCCTTTCTTTTTTATAATTATAAAATCATTTTAATAAAAACTTAATTCAAAATCATTAATGCCATTACCATATAAGGAAAAAATCCATTCAATATATTTTTATATTAATTGTCATTCCTTTTTTAAATAAAAACATTTATGGGTAGTTACAATATTTCCTAAAACAATATTGTAACATTTATGTGTTTAAATAAAAGTATAGATTTGCTTTTATTTTTTTACAATATTTCCTAAAACAATAATACTATCCAAATTAAAACTTTTAACATTAATAATTTTAATTTTGGTAATAATATAATATTAAATAGGCTAGTCAAAGGCTAGTCATGACATTTCATATGATTTCCTTAATATTTTGACAAAGTCAAAGCGGACACTTAATAGTGGACGGAGGGAGTATTTCACTTCTTATGGTTTTTATATACAGGATCTCAGGACAAAGAAGCTTGTTGGGATAGGTCATAGAGTTGGTCGGATATACCGTCTGGAGTCTCTAGTCATTCCTCAGCAATCCAAGAACAAACTTGTTGCTGCCTCTGCATCTATTTTACCTTCCACAGTATCACCATTTATATCTTGGCATTCCAAATTAGGTCATGTCTCTTTCTCCCGTCTTACCTACATGATTAATAAAGGGTTATTAGGAAATATATATATAGACAAGGAACATCATTGCATTGCCTGTAAAATGGGCAAACAGCCTTCTCTTCCATTTAATAAAAATATTACTTCATCTGATGCACATTTTGATCTTATTCATTCCGATGATTGGGGTAAGGCTCCTTTTGCAAAAATTTTAGAAACCCAAGGAGGAATACTGCTGGAGGAAGAGGAATAAATGATGGGAAACTCGTGCTTAAGACAGCATATGATATGGCCTACAATACAATTGGGATTCCTATAACAGGCCAAGACAAATTGATTTGGCCTTTCACTAAAAATGGTAGATTTACTGTCAAGTCGGCTTATAAACTTTTGGCTGGTGATATTCCTGTACTCAGGTTAATCCTATCTATATGAATCTTTAGAGATCTTCTCTTTTTCCAAAAATACAATTGTTCGTGTGGAAATGTATTGAAGGAATTCTGCCTATTAAGAATAGGTTGTCTGTTTTTAGACCGAATCAGGATAATAATTGTAGCATGTGTGATACTAATTCTCTTGAAACAATTGAGCATTTAATCCTTCATTTTCCTTTCTCTAGAACTGTTTGGGATTCTTTTCCGTTTGGAAATATGGTACTTCATGATTCTGCCTTTGTAGCTAATATTAGTGATTGGATTAATAAATATCTCCTATCTAGCAATGACATGTGCTGCTCTGCTCTAACCACGGCATGGTGTCTGTGGAGAGATAGATGTTTTCACATCTTCCTGCAAAAACCACTTAATGTTCTAAGTACTGCTAGACTTGCTTCTAAACTTATTAGTGATACAAATGCAACTACTACTAGTCGTAATAATGATCAGTCTTCTGTTAGTCATCATCATGTACTTCCATCTAATGATGTCCTTCCAAAAGATTTTTATATTGCTTACTGTGATGCTTTTTATGATAAAAATACTAATAAATCTGGTATTGGTATTATGATATTTGACCAAGCCGGTGAATACAAAGGATGCAAGACAGTTGAAGGGCGAGCCGTGAACTCTGAAGAAGATGAATGTCTGGCCTTACTTGAATCTGCAAACTGGGTCAAAGCTAGAGGCTACAACAAAGTTTGTTTTAATTTAGAAGCAACGCCAAAAATGTTATCTTCTTTCCCAATAAAAGTATGGACCAGATTAGCTGGTTCAATAACTCCATTTTAGAAGATTTTATTTTTATTCTAAGTGATTTAAGTTTTGTTAATTCTAACTTTATTAGTAGAGATTTTGATGGTTGGGATGATAAAGCGGCCAAATATAGTAGAAGATTTAATGTATCAGGTGAATGGTTAGATAGAATTCCTCTATTTGACCAAAATATGATGTAATTTTTCTGTATTTCAATATATCTTTCTTTCCTAGCAAAAAAAAGACAGCGTATAGAGTAGAAACATAAAGCAGTTTTCATAAAATTGTCAAGTATTGCATCAATATTGCGCCATGTCCACGTCTACATATCTCTTATAAGTGCCACCCAGTTGGACATGTATGTGACTGGATTCAGAAACATTATTCCTCAACAGTTTTGACCATACTCTAGAACCTTTGCCTCTAACATTTGCTCTTGGTTAATAGATTTTTTCAATGCTAACAATTTTTGGGAGACATCTATGTAGGATAAGGTCAGATACATATGTTGTATTTTCTGGTGTATTTGAAAACAAAGATGTGAAATAGTCTTTGATAAGAAGCAATTAAATTTTACCAGCTTTATTCATTCTGTAAGAGACTTTGTTAATGACTGTGAAAATGAAATTTTGACAGTGACAAGGTCTAATACAACAAGTGTGACAAGTTTATGGAAGGCTCCGACTGAGCATTATCTGAAACTAAATTTTGATGCTTCCTTTATATCCATATAAATCATCCAATAGGTTTTGGACTAATTCTTCGTAATCATGCAGGTGTTTTCTGTGGAGCAACAAGGGGGAATGGACAAGCAGCAGATGAAAAGCAATCTGAGGCTATAGATGCTCTAAAAGCTATGAAGTGGGCTAAAGAGGAAAACATCCAGTTTCTGAAATTAGATGGAGACTAGGGTATGACCCGTGCCGTAACGGCACGGGCTGCTATGACCAAACTATGGTGATCAAAATTTACATTGTAGCATAAATTCCCTGGAATTTACTCTAAATTTTCCTAATGAGTTAGACTGAATCCATTTATTTTTGTCAAAAAAGTAAAAAATATCATCAAAATTTGTCAGTTGTTTAGCCTTCTTTAAGAGTCAAGGGTTGTATCAGAAATTCATCAAAATTCTTATAAAGAAATAAAATGTAGTATACATATCAAATCCAGGCCCAATTGTTTGCTAAATATGATAATCCATGTGCACCGGCCTTTTCTCCAGGTTAATGCATCCAGTTTCTGAATTTTAAAATGCGTTTTTAGTTCATTTTAGTTTCTTTAATTACAAAAGTTTTATCTTGGGTATTTTCAACTCAGTTGCTTCACACTGAATTCTTTAGTATCCATCCTTCTAATACAATCACTTTTGAACACGCCTTTATTTTATTTTTTCCTTTGTTTTAACTTTTAACTGAATACTCCACGTCGATGCCATCGCAGATAGCTCTACGTTATTGTTCAATAATCTCCTAGCTACTTTCGCTGCATTTGTAGAATAATAAAAGAAGCACTGGAACTTGTTACCTACCCTGACATCCTTTGATCAAAGTGGAAATGTTAAAATAAAATAATTCTATAAATGAAACATTTACTATTAGAACAACTTTTAGTATGATTAGTTGTACAACGATAAACCGGTCATGAGAGTCCAAAATGCAATTCTCGAGCATCTCTATCTCCCATCCTAGCCTACTTCTCTTCCCTGCTACCTCTAATTGGGTAAATCTTTAATCAACTTAAGTCGACTCGAGCAACAATAAAATTAACAAAAATGTTGCAAAGTAGAGCCTTTTATCCTCATTATCACCTACAACAGCAAACTCTGCCTACTCACCATCCCATCATCGAGGTTACCATATTATTGCATCCATTTGATCCTCATCACCTAGGAACAAATTCTCGTGATTATTCATGTCTCTTTGCTAGAGATAGATAACCATATGCAACCAATTTACCGGAATCCAATGAACCATACTAATGAATCAAAACCCCAAATAGTTCCTTAAAAATAGAGCTTTCTTAGAAGTCCCCTACAAAATCAAACGAAAAAAGAATAAAAACCTTCAAAACAGGCCTAAACTCGTCCAAAAAGTGATGCGTAACATATTAAGTAACAACAACATGCTAAGATTCATCCCATACATGAAATTAAGCATGTATTTGTCTTTGGATTTGTCTACAAATCAGTACCTTGTTAACTCGACACGGATAAGATTTCCTAATCATTTCTTTCACGAATTGATCAAATATTCTATATAATCTGGAACTATTTTCACCATTATTTCAAAAGCCAATAATATTATATCTTATATTCATCAGCTGCGGTAGTTGTGAAGACCTGGAAATAGAACCATAACTTAATCAATTAAAAAGATGTAATACATTAAGAAAATTAGTGACTTGGGGATATATTCACATGGAATGGCATGCACTTAAACTCTTGGGTATTTCAATATTCGGATGATGAAAACAGATCTCCATGAACCATAATAACACTTTCCCACCAAGATTTCACAGAATCACATTGTTGACGCAGCTGAGGACTATCTGCGAGACAAAATGAATGATCAACTCCCTTTTTTTTCTACCGAGTTACTTTTCTGCATAACAATCTCAAAATACATGATGAAATTAGTTCTAAAAGTTGTAATTTGCCAGCTTGTCACATAAACCCATTTCCTTTCGTAATCCATGTTAATAATCCTTGCCCTTATTTCGACGTCCAGTTTAGGAACTCTTGGTCGCTAGCCTACAATTCAAAAATTTAAGCTCTTTCATATATGGGCAACTAACATGCCAACATTAGATATAATTATAGTTGGTGGAGGTCTCACTTATTAACACAAATGAAAAACTAAACACAACAAATATTTTGCCAAAAGGAGGGGCCTTTAATGGCTGTATCAACATGGGGATAATTAAACATTAGTTATGATAATCTAGCAGGTTACCAAACTAAACATTTGACAAAATTATATGTGCAAGTTTGGCGATGAGCTCAAAATACTTCTTACTGTTTTCATTCATTTATCTTCTGGTGTAAAATCATATAAATCATTGTCTCCTACACTACTTATGATAATGACGAATGACTAATTTGTTTCCCATGCATTTTTGACGATGACAATCCTTAGCCACCATTAGAAGTATTAGAATAACTATCGTTAATTTTTCTTTACCGATCAAAATAAAATAAAATAACTATCGTTAATCATGTTTAATGCTTTCTCAATAATCCCAACATCTAAGACTTGGGTTTCAGGCTGAAAAACTTACTATTAGGATAGGGAGAGTAAGCAAAATGAGGAATAAATTATCACCCTTAGCAATTTTGATCAAATACATATCAAATTAAGAAAATCCAAACCCTAATTAATCTCTCACTACGGCATAATTCCAAGCATAACCTCCACCAAATCTATTAAACTAAATTTTGAACCAACAAAACGGGAAAAAATGATGAAAACTTATTATAATCCTGAAGAAGTATACTAAATAGACTAAGCAAAAAGAAACCTAATTTATAATAAGAGAATGCATCTACCATGATGACATAAAACCCCCAAAACAATAGACTGAATCATCATCCTTTTCTTTGTTCTTCCATGTAATAATACAAAATTTCTTAATTTGGATACAATGAGAAATATGAACTTTGTATGTATTTACCCGCATAAGCAAATCTCTTTGTTGTATTTCTTAATTTGGATACAATGAGAAATATGAACTTTGTATGTATTTACCTGCATAAACAAATCTCTTTGTTGGGTATTGCATCTTATTTCTATGCCTAATGCAGTTATTTTTTTCCAGCCACTGCTTGCCATGTCTCTTTGCTTGAGAATCTGTATATATCCAAATAACGAAAACATAGTTCAGTCATTTGTTAACATGAAGTCAAACTCCTAATTTAGGAAAATAAGGTCGTATGATACATAGGAAATTCGATCCCATACGTAATAGATTGACAAACATCTGCTGATCAATTTTGTGTTGATACGAAAGAGAAATAGAGCAACCCCGTAGGATGGTCGCTTGATACACAAAAAAAAAAAAACTGAAACATACCAAACACAAAATCAAATCGAAATAGGCATAGAAGTCTTACCTTTGCAACAAAATCAGATAAACCAAAATCCAATATATAAGTGAATATCGATCTATTTTAACAAATATTTCTAATAAGATAAGAAATTACCTTAAAATTCTTACTCCCTTTGCAACAAAAATTGTTAAGCAGAACAAAATAAAAGTATTGGGGTTTTCACTTCCCTTTGATAGATCAAGCAGAAATTTTCATAAAGATCAGGATTGCAAAGATCGATTGTTCAACCGAAGCCATTTTCTATCCACAATGTCTGCCTAAATTTCAATGCTGACCTCCACAGACTCTTTAGCCCTAGAAAGTAGAAACGGCTAATTCATTGAGTCATTTCCTAAGATGGAGCGAGGAATTAAATGACCTTAACATACACAAGTAAGACTGTCATGGGAATCAAATAGATGATGGAATCATGACCTTTCTTTATGACTGCAAAATGTAAATTCATAGATGGTTGAATCGTGACCATCCTTTATGACCCCAAAATGTAAATCCCTGTATGGCTAAATCATGACCGTCTTTTATGTATTCAAACTTTAGATCTCCGTCCATTAGGTAAAACACCATTGTCCCTTATAATATAGATTGTGTTAATGTGGTAAATGCTATCAATGGTAGTTTAGCATCAATAAATTGGACAAAAAATAGTGTTGTTCAAGAATGTATTTCTATTTTGAAAAACTATCCAAATTGGTCTTGTACTCAGGTTAAGAGAGATGCTAACGGTGTAGCTGACTGTTTAGCAAAGCACTCTAGAGTTAATTCTGGTAGAATACCATATATTCATCCACCAGATTTATTGAAAGAAAAAATGGATAAGGATAACAACTATGTATCAGCTCATTAATTTTAATTGAATTCGATTTTCTTAAAAAAAGAAGAAAAAAAACCCTACTATTTAATAAAATCGGATGTTAATATAATGAGTCAGATTGATTCAGAAGAGTCGGTCAAGTTAAATAAAAAAACAAACAATATCGGTCTAGAGTGGGTCACTGGACTCACGTAATCCTACTATTTAGAGCATCTACAGTAGTGGTTATAAAATCCATATATGGAAAAGAAAGAAAGAAAGAGAAAAAAAAAAACCGCATCATGGTGTATTAAAAACCTGGCTAGTTTGGGGCGTAGTGTGTTTATTTGGGGCCTATGAATTTCTTCAACCAACTTAGAGAAAGGGATATGGGGTATTTAAAATATGGGAAAATACGAAATTACCCTCTAGAAAAACCTTAATCATTCTAAATCAAATACAAAATCATAATCACTCAATAACAAATACAAAAATCTTTAATCAAACTCATATTTTTTTTTCAATTTCCTTCAAAATCAAAAACCTGATCAATCACAAACAACAATTGAATTCTCATTTTTTTGGGGGTTTTGAAAGATGAATCTCTGAAATTTCTTCATCAAATTTTCTAAAAATCAACCCAGAATCGGTTTATGTGTACGTGCACTAGCATAAACCAATTATAGTTGATGTTACCAGGAATCGGTTTTTGTTGTACACATACATAAACCGATTCTGGGTTTAAGTTTGAATTTGTAGACAAATCAAGAATCGATCTTTATATGTGCCTAACATATAAACCGATTATGAGAAATACCAAGTTTTATGTATGTTTTATTTGCTAGAATCAGATTAGAAAAATCACATAAACCGATTTTGGTTAACCCATTTTTTTTCCTGTTAATACTCGATCACAGAATAATGAGTATGAAATCATACTCGATTTCAGTTCAAGTATAAGTGAAAATAGTTGATACCCGAATTGAAAATGCGTATGATTTTGCACCCAATTTGAAAACGAGAATAATTTTATACTCGAATTGAAAACGAGTATGACTTCTCAAACAACCTGAAAATGAGTATGAATATGGAGTAGAATGAATGTTAGTTTTATCCGATGTTTAATAACACACAATTTCCTGATTAAAAAGAAAAATTTACCCAGAATCGGTTTATGTTCATGTCCATATAAACCGATTCCGGATAATAGGTTGATTTTCATATCCATATAAACCGATTATGGGTAAAAGCAAATTTCAAAATTTCCTGTATGTTTTTAAGTTACAATAGGTTGATACCAATGTCAATATAAACCGATTCTTGGTTGGTGTTCTTAAAAAAAATCAAAAATTTAAATTTTTTCATGTTTTGATGATTCATTAACACAACTTAATTTCACATCTAACACGATATTTTTACTACTAATCAACTAATTAAATTAACGCTAATTAGTAAGGAGCAAATTAGTTATTAATTAAAATAGTTGGATAAGGGATTTCTAGAGATTACTTCTTAATGACCCTTTCTGTTTTGTAATACCAGGCCCCAAATAATCACACTAGGCCCAAAACTTGCCGAGATTAAAAAGCTAAAAATTTAAATAGTTATAAAGTGAAGCCAAATATGGTGACCAAATTTGGCTTTCGAAAAATATATACAGCAGGACGGATATTGTGACTGATTCTGGACTCAAACACAGTTTGAATCTTCTCCTAAAGTCCGGACACTTTTATAATTTGTGCCTGACTGAAAGTATGCGCAATTATAACTTGCGTCCAATTTAGGACTTGAGTTTTATCTACGCCCGACTAAATTTAGTTCCTTACCTAATGTCAGATTTCAAAAATAAAAATAAAAACTATAATTAATTAATTAATTATAGTTAAAAGCCAAATTTATCTTACATGGGATGGTCAATTAGGATTTCTGGAGATTTTGACAAACTTGTTGTTTGAGAGAATTTGAAAGTGTCTTTGTAAGTTGATAAACATTGAGAAACTCTCAATGACATCTTTGGGGATCACGCGCTTCATTGTGCTAAGGATATATGCCCCAAGTTTCGACATGATTTTGTTCGTGATGTAATCACTGATATTTGTTACAAAGCTGGTGTGCCTGCGCGCAAGGAAGTTTTTTTGGGTTTTCTGACAGATGATGACAAGGAGTTGAAACCTGCTGATATTTTTGTGCTCAACTGGGAAAATGGGAAGGATGTTTGTATGGATGTCACAGGTGAAGGAATTCACTCTTTCGTCCCCGAAAAAGCCTTAGGAATTCACTCTAAGTACTTGGACAAATGTGTCTCACATGGTCATGGTTTGGGTGTCCTTGCTTTCACTACTTTAGGAGAATTGGGTGAGGATACTTTGTGTTTTTCAAGTGTTCGAAAAATTGTTTAGTTAGTAACGACGCTAGTAGTGGTATTGGTAGTTTTATTTTTCATAGATTAGGCATTGCTATCCAAAAAAGTGTTGGAACCCAGCTTATTGCTAGGTTACCAACCAAAAACTTTGTATAATTTATTCAAAAAAAAAAAAAACGAATAATTTATCATTAATGCGGTAGTATTAATTTTTTTTTTATTGAGAATTATATATGATAATAATTTTTTGAATACCTAATGCACCCGGAAATACGTCATTTACTTTTCTTTGTTATGTGCTATCGTTTTTTATTTTTTAGTAACTTTTCATATTTTTTATTTACACATTCTTTGAAAAAAAAAAAAAAATCTAAATAGAGAAGTCTCTCAAAATATCACTTATTTTGGAGAGACTTCTCTCAAACCTATTCCCATTAAAAAGTCTCTCAAAAATCCAAATCCATAATTTTAAAGTTCACATTCGATAACAGAGAATTTGATAGATTTTCAAAAATCCCGTATCCAATAACATAAATTTTCAGAAATTTCGAAAGAGTCTAGATTCACCAACTAGAGATTCTTGCCTCTCCGAAATTCTCCAGAAATCCTAATTGACTACCTCCCTATTAGCATATTTGGCTTTTAGATTGTGAACGCTCTTAATAAAATCATTGTGATATATAAAAGAGAGATTTGCATAAGTCAGTTTCCAACATTGTTATTGGGGGTTGCCAGATTACTAGGGAGGGTATCGAAACCTATATATAAGACAGAGGATTTTCTGTTTTGTTATTACTTGTTTCATATGGGTTTTGATACCCTTCTCAGTATGCTGGTAACCCTCAGTAGCAGCCATGTCAAGTTTCTTGAACCTTCAGTCGGTCATCAGACTCATCTGACTCGAAAATCAACAATCCACCCTTCAAAACTGACTCGGCTGACTAATCTGACTCAAACAAAAAATCGGGCTATATAAAAAAATCTCAATCCCCAAAATCGGTGCCCTAGAAAATCATTCTTCTTCTTTCTTTCTCTCTCTCTTTCGCACAGCCATGGCAACAACTTCAGAAGCGCCGAGAAACCCTAGAAGGAACAACGCTGGAGGCGGAATAGATGATGACAAATTAGTGTTTGAAACAAGCCATGGAGTGCAACCAGTTAGCACCTTCGATGAAATGGGTATTAAAGATAAATTACTCCGTGGGATTTACGAATACGGATTTGAAAAACCATCTGCTATTCAACAACGAGCTGTTATGCCTATTATTCAAGGTAGAGATGTGATTGCTCAAGCTCAATCTGGTACTGGAAAGACTTCTATGATTGCTCTTACTGTTTGTCAAATCGTTGATACTGATAATAAAGAGTAAGTTTTCTGAAACTGTAACCCTAGTTTTTCTTTTTCTGTTTAATTTTTGTAATTAAGTTTGGGGTTTTGGTTTGTTTTAGGGGATTTTGGTCTGGGGTTGTTTTGATTTCTGGGATTGATTAGAGAATTGAGTTTAAAGTATAATTTTTAGGGTTTGTAGAAATGAATCATTGAAATTAGGTGATTCAGTAGACCGACACCAGCAATAACTACCAGAATCTAACAAACCACCAGCAGCACCACCACCTTTCAACTAAACCAACCCCCACCATCCACCAGAACCACCACCATTCAACCGCCAGAATCACCACCATGGAATAAAACCACCAAAAAAGTTATAGAAGGTTCAGCACAAATAACACCACCCACCAGAACCATTCAACAGAGTCACCTCCAGAATCATCGTCGTCTTACACAACCGCCTAAAAATAACCAGCAGGCGCAGCACCAATAAAACCGCCAGTGCCACCACCATTCAATGAAACCAGCCCAGAACCACCAGTACCATTCCCCCAAACCACCAAAATTTAACCAGTAGGTGCACCGCCCTGCTATGCTATGGATTCTGATTGTGGATCTAGTTGGTGGCATTCATGGTGGTTTGCAGTTGTGGATGGAGGATATGGTGGTTGATGGATTTCATTGTTTTAGGTCTCTTTTGATTAATGGCTCAACAAGTTTGAATTTGGTTTTGTTTTGATGTCTCTTTTTTGGATAATCCCATTAACTTTGAATGTTGATTTTGTGTTTAGGGTTCAAGCATTGATTTTGTCACCAACAAGAGAATTAGCAACACAAACTGAAAAAGTTATATTAGCCATTGGTGATCATATGAAAATTCAGGCCCATGCTTGTATTGGAGGTCAAAGTGTTGGTGAAGATATACGCAAACTAGAGAATGGAGTTCATATTGTATCTGGTACACCAGGGAGAGTTTGTGATATGATCAAGAGGAGATCGTTACGTACTCGAGCTATCAAATTATTAATACTGGACGAATCTGATGAGATGTTGAGCAGAGGTTTTAAAGATCAAATCTATGACGTTTACCGATATCTTCCACCAGAACTTCAGGTACAAAGGATCTCACTGTAGCTTCTTTTTTCTTCTTTATTTTCTGCACTCCATAATTAAAAGGGTTTCATTATGATTGCCATTGATATTAATATTATATTTGTGTAGGTTTGTTTGATTTCGGCAACACTTCCTCATGAAATTCTGGAGATCACTAACAAGTTCATGACAGAACCTGTGAGGATCCTTGTAAAACGTGATGAATTGACATTAGAGGTATGCAGTCTATGACTTATCTTAGTTGATAGTTAGGCTTCTGTTACATGTCTCAGATATTATATCGGTGTGTTAATTGTTAGGTAATTATTTGATGTACCTTTTTGTTTGCTATGTTAGGGTATCAAACAATTTTTTGTTGCTGTTGAGAAGGAAGAATGGAAGTTTGATACTTTGTGCGATCTTTATGATACTCTGACAATCACTCAAGCTGTTATTTTCTGTAACACAAAGAGGAAGGTAATGTCTGTCTGTTTGTTCTGGTGTATGTTTATGTAGTTTGTGAATTACACCGACTCTGATCCACTCGCCAACTGTAGTTATATCTTGGATGTATGCAATTCCTTAGGGAAATGGTAAATAGAAAATACGAAAATACCTATTTTCCCTACCATTTTTCATCTCAGATGGTCATACTTGTATTAGTCACCTAGTCCTGTGTGCAATAAAGATAACATTAATTAGTAGAGGGCACATGCGCTGCACGTGTTACTTGGAGTTGAATGTATGTTTTCGTGTTTTAAGTATACAGATTTTATGAATTAGGCCTTAAATTGTTTTCACTTCGTTTTGTATGTGGGGATATTCTAGTAAAAAGAGGCAAAAACACCTCTTTGCTTTTTATATGGTAGAGATTTAGAGAAAACAGATAGAATAGAGAGATAACAACGGATAAAAGGAAACAAAACTGTATCTTGGTTCAAAACTGTATCTTGGTTTTGATACACCTCTATCTCTACTTTATATTAAGCGAAGTGGTGTTTTATGGAGCTTTTTACTTAAATACCCTCATATACAAAAGAGAAGTAACAATAATACGGTGTCAAATTAGAACACTGAGAAACAAAAACGAATGTCCGACTATTTCTATTGTATTAAGTGGTACTTATGTGAGACATTTTCACCTCAAATAACATGTGCAACGTACTAGTACATATTAAATGTTGGGTGCCAAAGATTTTGAAGCCTACAAGTTAATGTCATGTTAGGTGCTTCCTTACTGTGAAGATTATGATGATGCCAAACAAAGATACACATTTTTGATCGTATACTAATTTCATTTTGCCATGAGCAGGTTGATTGGTTAACTGAGAAGATGCGCAGCTATAACTTCACAGTCTCTTCAATGCATGGAGACATGCCTCAGAGGGAGCGAGATGCAATCATGAAAGAGTTCAGATCGGGGGACACCCGTGTTCTGATAACGACAGATGTATGGGCTCGTGGGATTGATGTTCAACAGGTAAATTTCTGTATGGTTTCTCTAAATCTGATTGTGCACCATATCCGCCATTCGCATAATCCCACTTATCTCTCTGTCAAATAGAAACAGATTAGCTTTTAGGTGATTGTTGGTTAGACAGCTAACTGTCAGTCCCCCAGAATAGCTAAGCTGAGGGATTGGTACTTGCTCACATTTCCATGGTTATAAAAATGAAATTATATGGATATTTTCATCAACCAATTGCTTTTGCAGTAATTCTTCTGCTAATTCCTACCACTTGTGCTTTTTAGGTGTCCTTGGTTATCAATTATGACCTTCCAAACAATCGTGAACTTTACATTCATCGGATTGGTCGATCTGGTCGTTTCGGGCGCAAGGTAAATTATTTCTCTCTGGTTTTCAAACACTGAGCTCTCTTGTTATTTTTGTATATGATATAATAATACTGTCTCGGCTTTTATCTGCAGGGTGTTGCCATCAACTTTGTACGAAATGACGATATCAGGATTCTCAGAGACATAGAGCAGTACTACAGTACTCAAATTGATGAGATGCCGATGAACGTGGCTGATCTAATATAGATGATCTGAATGATGATGCCAAGCAAGTGTTCTGGAATGAACTTTTACTCGTTGATTCTTGCAAAATAGCTGCAACTACTGTAAATGCAAATGATTTGCAGATTCCGGTGCCTGAGAAGAAAGAAACAGAATGAGTTTGGATTGATTTTTGGGACGTGTTTATGCGATTGTTTTAAGTTCTTCCGTTTGTATCAGATTCTGTATTAACAGGCCAAACCCAGAGTCTGGTATGACTTCCAGAGCTGTTTTTATTTGATTAAAATATTAACCTCTTCTTTTTTCAGTTGTAATTTTTTTCTTAGGCCTATATTTGTAGCTTTACTTAGGGGTCAAAATCACTATCTTGTTTTTGCTGAATCACCTTTCTCCATAAAGCTTTCTTTTCAGCTGCATATCTCCAACTCCACTTAGCAAGCATTGCTTTGTTCACAAGTTTCACTGCCAATCCACCTTATTTGGATTTGCTAACCCTGTCCCATGATACCCATCAGATTTTCTTCTAAACTGTAGAGCTGCCCCAAAGAAAGTCCCTCATGATTTTAATCATTTTCTTCTCTATTGCTGCTGGGATTTGCATCAGAGCCATAAAATACAGAGGAAGGCTAGCCAGTGCACTGTTTATAAGAGTTATCCTACCAGCCTGTGAGAAATTTTCTCTTCCATTTTACTAGATTTTTATTGAATTTTTCTAGTATGTTGTCTTGTAGTAGCACCTATTGGGAAGACCCAGGTACTTAACTTTGCAGTGTAGAATGTTGGCCAGTTGTGTCACTATGTTGTCAGCTCCAATGCTCACCAGAGTGCTTTTCTCCAAATTCACTTTAAGCCCTGTGATATCTTCAGACTTGTCAGTCGTACCATTCGTAGATTTTCCACAGCCTCCTCTTTTGCATCAAGAAAAATCAAGGTGTCATCTGCAAACTGTAAGTGGGACATTTTGACTTCGTTCCTTCTTTGAAATCCTGATAGCATGTTGAGTTCCTCAGCTCTTTTCAATAATTTGGTGTTTTCTTTCTAACCAACTAGTAAAGACACATGTGCGATGCACATGCTTGAATTTTACTCATCCAACAATACTAAATTCGAAAGCCATGAATTTTTTTTCCTAAAACAAAAATTTACTCCCTCTGTTCCAATTTACTTAATGTTTTAAAGTTTTCTTTGTGTTCCAAATTAGACGATAGTTTTAGTATTTTTCTCATATTCTCACTTATTTGCTCTTGCTTTGTGTAGATGCATTTTACTACAAACTACATCCAAAGGATAGAAACGCAATACTCATCTCAAATGAAAGTAAACACTCCACACAATGAACACAAGATATACGTGGTTCGGTATGATTACCTACGTCCACGGGGGTGAAAGGATGAATCTTATTACTTTGAAGTGTTACAAAGGTGTTGCTCTCCGTGGGATTTCCTTACAAGATGCACTTACTACCTACTTACTTCTTCTTAGTATTCACTCGAGTTTATCTCCTTCTCTCTCCTAAAATAAAACCTAGTTTTCTTGAATACAAGTCCCTCTATTTATAGGAGAAGTTCTATACAACGAAATTAAGGTGTTGGTCATGTTACATCTATTTAGCAGTTCTGTGATCGGGCCGGTTCACTTCGTCTCATGTGGCCGATGTATCCTGACTCCTCGCCTATCCTCCATTCGGGCCAATCTCTTTAGGTGCATTATTAACACGATGTCGCCTATCTTTTACTGTCGTCCTTACGGTTATCCGATGTGACCCGTTCTTTCTTATTCGTTTGACCATAGCTCCTCGTTTGACCCGTCACGCCTTATCTTGTCAGCTTTATCAGAAGTCTGGGTCAAGTCTTTTCCGACATCATTACGCCCGATCTACGTGGCTCCTTAAATCTCGCGTCCGGTAATCTTCGCTCTACACTTCGCATCTCTTCGTATTTGGGTACACCGGTTCTAGGATGTTTCCACCTGGATCTTTAGATAATTTACACCTACATTTATGCCCCTTCTTTCGCTCATGTAGCAGACACGAGTGGAAGAAAGTCGTTTCAACCGCCACGTCCTCGTCCATGCCGCAGATCCCGCCATGCAGCGTCCCACTATCTCCACTTTATTACCTGTAACCGTTGTCATCGGTTACAACTTATTCTCTTTAAATAGCCCGCTCCTTTTTTCTTTTTCTTCTTCTTCACCCCTTCTCACTCAGTCTTCCGCCATTGCAACCTCTTCTTCAAGATTTCTTCGTTACTTTGTGCTTAAAAAACCCTAGCTTTTTCGTTTTTCTTCCTTGATCTCCTCCTCCCCGATTGTTACAGTAGCTGTTGTCGCCTCATCTTTTTTTGGTGAAAACCGAGCTTTGCATTGTCTCCATTAATGGTTTCTTCTCCTTCCATGACTGAGAAAAGGTCTGTTGACGACGTTTTTTCCGAGTTTGATGCTCCTTCCCTTGCTTCTCTGTTTTTGCTTGAAAGTCCTTCTAGGTGTGATGATCGCGCGATAAAATCTATTTTTGCTGATAGCTCTTCTTCTATTTCGTGCAGGTCCGAGAAAAGGGTGAAAGATCTCTCTGATGAAGAGTTCATTGAGAAGCTGAAGGAGAAGTACGATCTTCAAAATTACGAAGTGACCCTTCTCTCGGTCCGAAACGATATCTTGAAGAAAACCGATATGAAGAAGCACGAGCAATCGGATGATTGTGTGGTCATCACCCTGGGACAAATGGAGCCGGGCCTTCGTCTTCCCTTATACAACCCTGATAGCCCATTTTATTACGAGATTCTGTCCCAGATTCGGCCTTCTCGTGCTTTGGCTCAATGGACTGGAAATACTTTTTGAATTATGAACGAGTGGAGGGATCGCCGCGATGGTCATGGTTCTGATGATGATTGGTCGACCTACAAGCCTGAGGACGCTCCAATGTATTCCGTTGCTAAATTTCTTGTCAACTATCGGGCCGGTACTACGAACTTGGGCGATCTTGCTGGGTTTGCTGCTAGTCCTCATCGGGTCAAGGTTATGCCCGAGGGTGTTGAAAGGATGATGATGGATGCCGATCCCATCGGCCAACCCTGCAACAAGCGACCCCGTCATTCTAATGATCCGATTTATCCCCAAGTTCCACTTCTTGTTCGAGGTCCAATTCTACATGGTGACTTCCCGTCGCCTACTTTTCCCGTCGAGCCCTATTCTTTATGGGTGGTTAATGATGACAAGGCCGATAAGGTATGCGCTTTTCTTGATTTCTATCTTGTTAGCTTCAAGGCGTGTTGGTCATCTTTTTTTTTTTTTTTTTTGAAAATTTCAGGTCGGTTCCACCAAGACTGTCGGATCTAGGAAGAGAGGTGCTGGCACAAGGGTTGAGGAAGACCAGGGGAAGGTAACAAACATAATGATTTTCTTATAAGTACATGTACTTGCCCTTGTTTTTTTGCCTTCACATGTTCTGACGAGACACTTGTGCAGAAACACCCAAGGCACGATGATGATGACGCGGGCGATGTTGACCCCAATCCGCTTAGGCGTAATCCTGCCAGAGGTAAGCAAATTGCTAAGCCACCGCCGAAAACGGGCCCAATCATTGATCTTTCCGATGAGGATGAGCTGTTTGGAGAGAATGTCTCGGGTGACAAAGGCGATGAACAAGGTATGGGCGACCAGCAGGAGCCCTCGGAGACGCCCGACGTAGAGAAGGTCGTTAATGATGTATCGGTAGAGCTTCCTTGTGTGCCCCGGATTACTGAGGGGTCGTATTCTAGTGCTGAAACTTCCTTTACTGTCTCTGTACCGATCATGAACTCCTTGGGTGCGCTTACTTCCTCCAACTTTGGGAAGTATACTGATGAAGAAATGTTGAATGTTGTGCCCCGTTATGGCGACATCGCCCTGACACTTGACACTGTGGTGAGCGACTCGTTTATGTATGGTAACGCCCCGCTTCTGATTTCTGTTCTTAGTGTCGCTTATGATGCAAACTCGTTTGTTTGTGTTAGATTATAAACCGCGTACGCTTGGATGCCGCCAATCGCCTTCGAGATAATCAGTTGATAGAGTCTCTCCAACTTCAACTTCAGAATGAGAAGGGTCGCGTGAACGAGCTAGAGATCAAACTTGTCGACGCTCAAGGTATATGATCATTCTTAACTTGTGTCGATTGAGTTTATCATGCCAGTATCCTGAGTCGGGTATCCTTCTTCCTAGCCGAGGTATCTAGAATTGGTGTAGACGCTACTTCGGAGTTTAGAATTATGAAGAGAAAATGGGATATTGAGAAGGGTCTAGTGGAAAATCTTCGTCAACGAATGGCAAACAAAGACGACAAAATAGACCGTCAAACTGAGGAAATCGCAAGACTTGAGGACGAGTTAGAATGACGTCGCCGGTTTGATTATGATCCTGCCGAGATGGACAATTTACGGGCTCACTTGGGATCTTCTCAGCGCCTTGCTGCTGAAAAAGCTTCTTTAGCCACAGGTTTGGAGCAAAGGGTAGACGCTCTACAATTACAGAATCGAGACCTTCACAAGGACCTCCGACGAATATTGAGAGATAAAGATGTGGTGGAGCGAGCTAATAGCGATTTACTGGGCCGAGTGAGTGAATTTGATAAAGTTATGGGCGATTTAGAGTGGAGTAGATCGCAGCTTGCAGTGCTCCAAGCGTCGCGTAATCGGTTAATGGACGATTGGAATGAGCATAAGAAGTATTGCCCCAATAATGAGTTCAACGATCAACATTATAACGAATTAACCATGAAGTTGTCCAAGGCCTAGGATGAGTTGTCCAAGTCGGTAGAGTCACTTCAGTCGGTGTTGCCCGCCCTGTCAGGTCTCTTAGACGATGTGTTGAGGCCGTTCTTTTAGATCTAGATTGCGCTTTATTTTTGCAAAAATGTTAAGTCGTACCCGATGAATAACCTTCTATCTTTGTGATTTTGTAGCCGAGCAAAAACGCTCTCGGGAGCTGGATCTGGAGGTTCGCCGATTGAAACAGGCCGAGGTCGATTTGGGCTCCAAGTTAGCTGAAGCTGAGGAAAACGCTTCCCAGATTATCCAAAAACTCGAGGATGAACACGTCGCCCATGTAGAGGAGTTAGACCGGAAGGTTCAGTCGGGCATTATGGATTGGGTGGAGAAGAAGCGGCTCGAGGTCGCGCAGAGGAAGGACGGCGCGGCTCCTCCCAAGGCTTAAACTTTCTTTTTGTGGTGTTGCGTCACTATGTTTCCCCTTCCATCGGGTTGTAAATCTCTCTGAACACTTCTCCCCTTTTTAATTTCCGCTACCTTTCTTGTTTGTTTTAACGGGGGTGCTGCGTCACCGATATTGTTTGTTTTACTTTCATTAGATGCTTCGTTTCGCTTGGTCACATGACGCTTTCCGTATTTTCTTAATAGTCGCATGACGCAATCGAGTTCTCCTTTGTTTCATATGTTATTCCTGCAATCATTGTTCAAGTAAGTCAGTATTCTAACCATTTCTATCGAACACACCCAACAAGGAGGGTCATCGGGCCCTATGCCATGTCCTGATTGGGGCATCTCATCACTATCTCTTTGGATTCAGTGGAAGGGTACCAGTCATCCTAGTTCTAGGCCCGACAATCCCGAGTGGTTATCGATCAACAGATCTCGGGCAAGTGGACACGCCCACTTGCGATGGTGGTGACCTTTCAGATGTAAGTAGGCCACCTATCTGAGTAGACCTCGCATCTAAATAACCTTTGGAACTGGTTTCCAACCACCAGAACCCTTAGGCTACCTCGGCACTTGCACACTGCCACTGCCCCGAGTTCGAATAGCCAGCGACTGTAAGGCACCTCGGCACTTCCACACTGGCGTTGCCCCGAGTACGAATGCCCATTCGAGTGTAAGTCACCTCGGCACTTCCACACTGGATTTTCCCCGAGTACGAATGACCATTCGAGTGTAAGTCACCTCGGCACTTCGACACTGGCATTTACCCGAGTACGAATGACCATTAGTCGCTCATGCCCTATCCCATACCCCTCACGGTTTCACAGAGATAGAAGACACGTTTGCTTACCGTTTTTCATCATCGCTCATCAAGGATGGTAGAGTTTCAGGAATCGGATGTTCCATGGTTTGATCTCTCTTGTTCCGTCGAGTCGCAGTAGTCGATATGATCCCTCGCCCGCTGTAGATTCGATTATATATGGCCCACCCCACTTTGGTGCTAGTTTTCCTCCTTTTTAGTCGCGCTCCCATTCAGCTAGAAATTTCAATACCTGCTGCCCGAGATTAAATTCTCTTGGTCGAACGCGCTTGTTGTATTCCCGTTGTAACCTCCTTTGATAATTTTCCATTTTTTGTAATGCCATTTCTCTTGTTTCTTCCAAGTCGTCGAGTTTAGCCAAGATCAGATCGGATGACATGTTTTGCCTCCAAGCTTCGGTTCTTGTGGTAGGAATCATCCCTTGTGTTGGTAGAATCGCCTCGGTTCCATAGGTAAGCATAAACGGAGAGAATCCCGTAGCTTCCCTTCGTGTGGTTCTGTATGCCCATAGGACGTTATATAGCTCCTCGCACCAGTTGCCATATTCCTCGTCCAGTTTCTTCTTCATGTTATCGGCGATAGTCTTATTAGTGATCTCGGCCTGCCCATTGCACTGGGGGTAAATCGGGGTAGCTTTTCTCTTCCTGATGTTGTAAGTGTTGAATAGAAGATCAATGTTCTCGCCCTGTAGTTGTTTTCCATTATCAGATACGATTGCAGCCGGGACCCCGAAGCGACAAACGATATGTTCCCAAATAAACTTAAAGACATATTTGTCCCGAATATGCCTTAGTGGTGCCGCCTCTACCCACTTGGTAAAATAATCAGTGGCCACGATCAAATACTTCCTTTGCCTCGTTCCTACATGTAATGGCCCTAGAATGTCCACTCCCCATTTAGCAAAGGGCCACAGACTTATGATTGAGTTTAACGGTACGCCGGGAGCATGGATTTTCTTCCCAAAACGCTGACATTCTTCGCAAGATCTTGCCATTTGCTTCGCGTCCTCGTTCATATACATCCAAAAGTAGCCCATTGTTTTTGCCTTAACCGACAAGCTTATTCCCGAGCTGTGATTTTCGGCCGCCCCATAGTGTAGCTCGTGTAGGATATGGCCCTCTTCCCTGCTTAAGCATCATAGGAGTGGTCCTAGGTAAGATTTCCGATATAAGATCCCTTTCCTTAACTCGTAGGCGCCCGATTTGCTTTTGATCTTGTTCATCTCGGGCCGACTCTTAGGTAGCTCACCCGTCTCTAAGTATTGATGTATTGTCTTTCTCCAATCGCCTTCTTTGTATCTCTCGGATGTGCTAACGGCCACCTCGATCCGTACTTCTGGTGTTTCTGAGGTTAGACGGGTTGAGAAGCCTCATAACGCGTATCCCTTCGATGCTCGGGTCTACTAGTTGTGAGGCGATGTACGATAGAGCGTCCGAGTGTCTGTTATCCTTTCGGCAGATATGGCGGAATTTAATATCAGGAATTTTCTTGATGTAAAATTGGGCGAGCTCCCAATATTTTTGCAGCACCGGATCGTGTGTAGCGTATTGGCCCGTAATTTGCCGGATCACTAGTTATGAGTCACTAGTCAGTCGAACCTCATGCAGCCCCATTTCCACAATTATTCATAAGGCATGGATTACCGCCTCATACTCGGTGACGTTGTTTGTTGCCTTGAATTCTAACCTGAACGAATGAACGATCTTCCTCCCCTTTGGCGTGGTAAACACCAACCCGAGGCCCGATCCGTCTTTGTTTGATGCCCCATCAACAAATAATTCCCATCGTGTTGAACTACTGGCGGCTAGTAGGTCCGCTTGCTCCTCTTGTTCTTCTGCCATTCCCGGTATATCTTCTACCTCGTCCTCATCACTGAGGGGGAAATCTGCCAAGAAATCGGACACTACTTGCCCTTTGATCGCGGTTCTTGTCTCGTATATCACGTCATATTGCTTGATTATGGCTCCCCACTTGGAGATTCTCCCCGATCGCCCAGCACTATCCAAGACCTCTTCGATAGGCGATTTGGTGAGCACCCGTATTCGATGAGCTTGAAAATATGTTCATAGTTTAGAGGCAGCAAAGGCTAGCGCGAGAACCATCTGCTCCATTCTGGTGTAGTTCTTCTCATCCGGACTTAATGTTTTGCTATCGAAGTATACCGGCTTCTCCACGCCTATCTCTGTTTTGAACAATACCGCACTGATGGCATAGGGTGTCGCGCCTAAGTATAGAGCGAAAATTTCTGACGGCTCAGGCCTTTGAAGAACCGGGAGGCTAGCTAGATGTAGCTTGATATTTTGAAAGGCCGAGTCCGTCCATTGGAATTTTTATCCTTTATTCAAGATGTCGTAAAAGGCCTTGCATTTGTCCGATGACCGTGATACGAATCGCCCCAATGCGGTTATGCAACCATTTAGTTTCTGCACGTCTTTTACCGTCGCGGGGGATGGCATTTCAAGGACGGCTCATACTTTCTCGGGATCTTCTTCTATTCCCCTGGGGGTGATGATGTAGCCTAGGAATTTCCCCGACGTGACCCAGAAGTCGCACTTGGCAGGATTAATCTTCATCTTTTGTTTCCTCATTGTCTGAAAAATCTCTCGAAGGTCTCGGACGTGGTTTTTTGATTTTCGACTCTTAACTAACATGTCGTCCACGTAAACTTCTATGGTATCGTGAATCTTGTCTTCAAACATGTCGCCTACCAATCTCTGGTACGTAGCCCCGGCATTCCTAAGTCCGAATGACATCTTGGTGTAACAATACAATCCTCTTGGTGTGAAGAAGGAAGTGTGTTCCTGGTCCTCGGGCACCAATGGTATTTTGTTGTAGCCCATGTATCCATCCATTAAGATCATCGCCTCGTATCCCACTATTGATTCTACTAATTGATCTATGATGGGAAGGGGGAAACTGTCCTTCGGGAAGGCCTTGTTCAAGTCGCTGAAATCAATACATATTCTGACTCCCCCTTTCTTTTTAGGTACCACGACCATGTTAGATATCCATTGTGGGTAGTGGGACTTCCTTATTATTCCGGATTCTTGTAGCTTCTTCAGATCGACCTCGACCGTCGCTTGTAACTCTGGCGCGATATGCCTCATTTTTTGTCTAACTGGTTTGAACCTCGGATCAATTTTTAAGTGGTGACAGCAGACCTTCGGGTCAATACCCTCCAAATCATGCACTTCCTAGGCGAATGCATCCATGTTTTCTTTTAATAACATCATGAGTTTACTTACTTGTTCGTCCGATAGTAATGCCCCGATCCTTACTACCTTGGGTTCTTCTATCGTTCCCAAGTTTACTTCTTTAGTCGGCTCAACTGTCGAGAAGTTTGATTTGGTCTCCCTGACTGGGGACGCTTCCTTTAATTGCTATAAAGGGTCTTGTTCTCGAGTCTCATGTGCCAGGACCACTTGTGAAATCACCTCCTCCAATTCTTTTTCCGTCTTCACTTCCTTTGCTTTGTTCTTTTCTTGCCTTTGCCGAGCTCGCCGTTCTTCATTTATTTCTACATCAACTTTCATGCATTGTCGTGCCGCCTAGGAGTCGCCCACAACTTCCTCTATTCCCTTGCAAGTCGGGAACCTTAACCTTTGATGGTATGCCGATGCTACTCCCTTAATCCCAGCAATCCATGGGCGCCCGATAATGGCCTCGTAAGGTGAGGCGACGTCGACCACACAAAAGGTGGTTAGTGTGTCGAGGTAACCACCACCATCTGAAACTCTCAAAGTTACTTCGCCCTTTGGGATGGTTATTGTGCCGTTAAAGCCGTAGATGCGATATGTTGAGGGGACGAGCATGTCGTCTGAGAGTTTCATTCTTCTGAACGTGTCGTAGAACATCACCTCGACTGAACTTCCGCTATCCACGAGAATCCTTCTTACTCCCCACTTCTCAATCAATAACGTGATGACCAGTGGATCACTGTGTGCCTGTCCGTTTGCTGGGACATCCTTAGCCGAGAACGAAATGGGCAGCGTCATCCAAGGTTCCATTGGAAGGGACTTGGCTACGCTAAATATTTCTTTACCTTCACGATCCCTTTTATGGATCCTAGTGGTGATTACCGGGCCAAGGGTGTAATTTTTCATAGCCGAATGTGAAATGGTGCTCATGAACTGACTCGCCCTATCGATACGGACTTGATGAACTGGTGCATCGGGTGTTGCTTCCGGCCGAGGGGGGTGTCGGACATACTGCCTCAAATATCCATCGTGGATGATGTGCTGAACAATATCTTTCACTTCTCGACAGTTGTTGGTGGAATGGCCCCTATACTGATGGTAGTGACAGTATTCGGGATGATCTCGGGTCTCTTGAACCGTACCCCGATCGATCTTTGGGTAGTTGATGTCGTTTCTCTTCTCAACTTCCTTGAACACCTCTTCCAAAGAAGCGTTTAGAGGGGTATACGATCGGGCTTCCTGCTTTGGCTTCTTCCCTTTGGCCATCCATTCCCTCTTATCACTGCTCCTCGGGGGAGGGTGCGATCTCTTTTCTGGTCGCCTGATATGGTCGTCCATGACCATTTTAGTTTCGGTACCAACTTCATCACTGGATTCTTGTACTCCTCTATATCTTGATTCGGCCTGAATTTCTTCCAGGGCGATGTAGTGTTCTTGCATTATTCTCATCTCCTTTAAGGTTTTAGGTTTCTCGGAAAACATGGAAATCCAGATGGGGTCCGATCTCCCCAACGCGTTTTCAAACCCAAAGATGGCTTGATCCACCGGTACCTTCCCAATTTCAGTACACAGTTTCCTCCACCTGTCGGTCAGGGTTCTCAAGGGCTCTCTGAATCTTCGGGAGAGAGTAAACATCTTGTTCATTCTTGGCCGAGGTCTACTGTTATGCATGTAGGTCTCAAGGAAGGCCTCGACTAGCGCATCGTACCCCTTAATCGAACCAGGTGTGAGCGAATAAAACCAATCTCGCGCCTCGACCTCCAAACTAGCTGGAAAGAATTTGCACATAACTACCGGGTTGTTTCTCCATTGGATCAGTGACATGGTATACATCTTAATATGCTCGATCGCATCGCCCGTTCCATCAAATCTAGAGGGAAATGAAGGTAAAGTACACTTGGGTGGGAACGGCATTTGTTCCAGTTCTTGAGAGAAAGGAGTTTTCTCGGCCAACTTATTCTCTTCGCTTCCGCCCGAAAGTTCCTTGATTTTTGCTTCCAACTCCTTAAGCTTGGCTTTAGTTGTCCAATCTTGTCGCTCGTCCCTTCCTCGCCTTTCTTCGTTGGTGGACGAATCCTCGGGTGGTACATATATCTGCGTGGGGGGTACCGGAGGTAATGGTGGCTGACCTGACTGATCGGGCTGATTAAGGTTACTTGGCCCCATCATGGGTGTTGAGTGACCGGATCGTCCGCGATAACCCGATGTCCCTCGGCTGGACGACCCTCTTGATCTGGTCCGTTGGTTCCTCATTTGGTAGTTCTCATACTCCAAGGCTAGATTCCGCTGCTGGAGTTCCCTTAGTGCCGCTTATTGTCTCCTCTGACTCTCCAAAATGGCCAACAACGTCGGGTCCGTACTTTCATGACTGGAATGTCCATTGGGTTGGTGTGGCCGAGGTTGTAATGGTGCAGATGTGGGTGGTGGGGGTAGTATCGGGTTGGTTACACGATCGACCGCGTGAACAGTTGTCGGGCCGATGTTACTTGCTGATGCTCGCCCCAGCTGAATCTGCCTAAGACGCTCTTGTTCCCTTCCCAAAGCTTTCTGGTACTCAGCTTGTCGCCTTGTCCTTTGCCTCTGATCTTGCGCTGCAAGTGCTTCCTCATCGTCATCGGTGTATGAAGCTGTGAGTCCATCGATTTGGTCAACTCTTCTCTGAGTCAATATAACTTGGTCCAGAGGTAGGGTGTTATCGTCTCGCCCCAAATCTACTTCCTCGTCTACAACAAGCATTCATTGCGCATCTGCATGAGACTCCTCGGGCGGTGGTTGTCGACTGTATTTTTGCCTTGGCCCCGTTATCCCTTCCTGCATGCTGCTGCTAGTGACTGTACGATTCCTTAACATCCTAATCGTCCCTGAAGTGCTAGCCATTGGTCACGTCGCGTGATAAGCCGAGTATCGCTCGTCCATACGTCATCAAATACGAAAAAGAACCCCTTACTTTGACCTGATTTTCAAATAAAAATTTCAGACATAAGGGCAAAAAGTTCGATCCACGATGCTCACGCACTGTGTAAGATCTACTTCAGATTGTTAGGTGGGTTTTGTCCCTCTACCCTATTTTGTCCCTATGCTGAATTTGTGGCTGACCTCACTTCCCCGTCGCTATCACTCCGCATTTATCGCTCGCCTTCGTACTCGACCTATGCATTTAAGTTAGTTTTGTCCTTTATTCTACATGTTCCAAATCATTGATCTTATGCACATGATGCTTAGAAAAAAGTACGGCAAGTAACCCCTAGAATCAAATCAAATTTGTATCAGCTCCACTTTCTCGAGATCTAATTATGAACTCTCCGACGACTTATGCTACACCGGCGGCTAAAAAATTCTATATGGTTGACAGTTTATCGCATGGTGAAACAGCTACAAATGCAAACTTTTGGTTATTCCAAGCACCCGACTTCATGCCGTAGCTAAAATCAACTCGTTTAACGCTAACAATTATATAACTATCAAGAACAAATAGTCGTCCTTTCAACAGATTCTTCACATAGCTTCTAACCCGAACTGTTAGTCGCTGGTGAGCTCGTGAAGTCTCTCTGCTGATCAAACTGTTGAAGATGTTAAGAAGATGCTGCTACTGTTCTAGATTTGAAGTAAATGACTCAAAACAACCGTTATTTCGGCCAACAGAGTTCATCATAGCTTCAACTTCAACACGTTAATCGTGTATTGAGGAGCTGTTGATCGTCTCTGAAGGTTTTTACGGCAAGGTATCCAGAGATCTTAGTCGTGTCCCCTTAGTCGGCGCCAGAATGTAGATGCATTTTACTACAAACTACATCCAAAGGATAGAAACGCAATACTCATCTCAAATGAAAGTAAACACTCCAAACAATGAACACAAGATATACGTGGTTCGGTATGATTACCTACGTCCACGGGGGTGAAAGGATGAATCTTATTACTTTGAAGTGTTACAAAGGTGTTGCTCTCCGTGGGATTTCCTTACAAGATGCACTTACTACCTACTTACTTCTTCTTAGTGTTCACTCGAGTTTATCTCCTTCTCTCTCCCAAAATACAACCTAGTTTTCTTGAATACAAGTCCCTATATTTATAGGAGAAGTTCTATACAACGAAATTAAGGTATTGGTCATATTACATCTATTTAGCAGTTCTGTGATCGGGCTGGTTCACTTTGTCTCATGTGGCCGATGTATCCTGACTCCTCGCCTATCCTCCGTTCGGGCCAATCTCTTTAGGTGCATTATTAACACGATGTTGTCTATATTTTACTGTCGTCCTTACGGTTATCCGATGTGACCCGTTCTTTCTTATTCGTTTGACCATAGCTCCTCGTTTGACCCGTCACGCCTTATCTTGTCAGCTTTATCAGAAGTCTGGGTCAAGTCTTGTCCGACATCATTACGCCCGATCTACGTGGCTCCTTAAATCTCGCGTCCGGTAATCTTCGCTCTACACTTCGCATCTCTTCGTATTTGGGTACACCGGTTCTAGGATGTTGCCACCTGGATCTGTAGATAATTTACACCTACACTTTGGAATCACACAATATCATTAATTTTTATTGTAATCAGTACTCTAATATTTAATTCTACTCTACTTTTTTATTGTGTTCCAAATTGATGGAGAAATTTTAGTACATCCCAAGTAAATCACTATGGGATTAATAACTTTTCCTAGAATCTAGAAACTAAAAACTAGGTCATTTAAATATTTAAGAAGAATTATTATGGAACCCCCAATTGGGGGATATGACTAAATGACAAAATAGGGATCCAAATATCCTAGCTGGGTTACCCCTTATGTAAATAATTTATTAATTCCTAATCTAACCCTCCCTAATTAGGATTAGTTACTAATTAAGATTAGTAAAATCTTAATGATTTGGGGGATATAATTAGTGTTTTTGATTTTATTTGAAATTTTTGTGGGTAGAAGGAGGGAAAAAAATTTAGAGTAGAATTTTTTTTTTTTGGAAATGGAAGATGAATTTGATGAGAGACTTGCAGCTGCTGAATCCTTGGCTCAACTACAACAACAATCATATCTTCAATCTTCAGTTAATGATAACAACTCCCAATTGGAGTTATATGATCAACCAACACCCTTGGATCATGATTTTCGTGACCATGAGGAGTTTTGTGAAGAACCAACTCAAGAAAGTAAACATGTTCAACATACAAGCATCCCCAACACACAGGTAATGCTTCAAAGAGGTCGAAAATTTGTTTTTTTTTCGAAACCGCCATTTCTGTTTGAAAAAGCTGAAAACCGGCATGCTCGTTATATGAATACAATGCCGGAACCTCTATAACCGGCATTGTATTCATACAAATTTGAATGCCGGTTTACAATATCCCCAACTGTTCAAGAACATACCAGCGTGGTATTGAAACCAAGATTGCATGCCGGTTTGAATTTATACTTTTTACCTACCACCGAATATTCTATGGAATATTCAAACCGGCACTAAGCGTACATGACAAACCATGCCGGTTTATGATACCGGCATAGATCCTTGAATGTCGAGGATGCCGGTTTAAAATGCAAAACATACAGAAACAAATGGTATTTTGAACTTAAATACCGGCATTTCCTTTTTTGATCTAACTATGCCGGTACTATTTCCCGGAATAGTAACTGAATTTCTATAAATTCCTGTTTTAATACTGGCATGGAATGTCAATTACCATATATGCCGGTTTTCAATACCGGCAGTTTAATTTACTTATTGACAATGCCGGTTTTATCTAATCCAATTTTATTTTCATTCATTCCTTAGATTGTGACATACAACGATCAACCAAACTCCAAACCGCTCCATCGGGATACGTCAGAATACTATAAAATACCTCGGGCATGTTACCAAACAAGGCTTTCACCTAGTTTTTACAATTTAACATTGGGATTTGCTTGTAATCTCCCATTATTTTCCCTATGTAGGGAATAAAAGATGAAAAGGAAGTAATTGCTTGGGAAAAAGCGACGGCGCTTAAGAACATGTGTGTCTTAGTGAGGAATAGTCAACATTCATATGTTTGTTTTGAGATGGTTTGTGAGAGAAGCGGAAAATACAAGGAGAATAGCCATAAGAGAAAGGGTTATGTGTATGAAAAGAAGACTAATAGGGTATACAAGACAATTACGAGGAAGGATGACTGCCCCTTGAAGCTTGTATTCTATCTAAGAGGAGAAAAAGAAGAAGAAAAAGAATGGGAATGTAAGGTGTGGTTTGGCCGTCACAACCACCCCGATCCGAATTTTTTTGAAGGTCACTCCCTAGTTGCGAAGCTAAAACCTGATCAATTCGAGGATGTCAAGATGATGACCAAAGCATGTATCAAACCAAGAGTGATTCTCAGAACCTTCAAAGAAAAAGATAAGACTAACGTTTCTTCAGTCAGTACAATTTATAGCGCACAAGCAACCATTAGAAGGTTGGAATGGGAAGGGAGGAGTGTTATGCAAGAATTTGAGAAGATAGTTTGGGATCACAACTACACGCGAATCATTAAAAGAGGTCCGGACGAGAAGCCGCTTCAAATATTCATTTCGCATCCCTTGCTTTCACAATTGGCACATACGTGTTGTGATGTTCTTATGATGGACTGCACGTACAAGACAAACAAATACAACATGCCGTTGTTCAACATCGTGGGGCAAACATCGGACAAGGTAACATTCACATTGGCTTGGTGTTTAATGGAAAACGAGAGGGATTACAATTATCATTGGGCATTGCGACAATTGAAATTATTGTTCCCGGAAAATCGTGGTCCGAAGGTCATCATAACCGATCAATTTGATGCACTAATGAATGCCATATCCGACGTATATCCGGATGCACAAAATTTTCTTTGTACATATCATATAGGTGAAAATGTGAAAAAACATTGTCATGCTTTGTTTGAACCCTCAAAGGCTGATATTAAGAAAAGAATGGTTGCTCAACTTGAGGAAGATGTTCGCAAAGAGAAACTATCACCCGAAGAAGAAGAAAATGAAAGAGGAAAGATTAAAGAGCGAGTCGACAAAGAACACGGTGAAAATCATAAAAGGTGATTGGAATTTCTAAAGGATTGGGAGAAAGTTTATTGGTCTCTTACCGAGGACATGTATGAAAAGAGATTGAACATGTTTATTGCCAAATATAACGAAGTGTATCCAAGTGCCGTCTCATATTGTCGGGTTAATTGGTTGGATAAGTTCAAGGAAAAATTTGTGCGTGCGTGGAAAAATCGTTATAGACATTACGGAAATGAAGAAACTAGTATAGCGGAGTCCTCTCATGGGAGATTCAAAGATCTCATCCAGTCCGGGCAAGGAAACGTGGTTACGGTCACCGAGGCAATGGAGCAACACTTTAAGGCTGATATCGATAGGATCAAGAAGGCTTTTGAGAAAAGCACAATGGAAAGGATGACACCATTTCTTAAACATACTAAGTTGCTCCAAGGAATAGAGTTCAACGTCTCCAAATGGGCAATAAAACATATGATGAGACAAATGCAATATGAGAAAAATTATGGAAAACCGGGTGATGTGTGTATTTATCCCGACATGTCTTCTTTGGGGCTTCCGTGTCGACATATGCTTGTGAAGTATGAAGAAGTGATACCTATTGGTGTTATTGATCCGTTTTGGAAGCAATTATCTTTCGACCTTCTCCCTACCGAAGTTCCCGGACAATCACCATGGGATACAAAGGAGGCCCAAGAATTTTTTGAAGCTTACTCACGTGGCAACTCGGCTAGCCGACAAGTATTGTTGAGCTAACTAAGACTAATTACACGGCCATGGATAGCACAGAGTGAAGAGCCAACAAAGGGAGATCCGCCGGGTAGACCACAAACTAAAATTCCAAGGAAAAAACAAAGAAAAGAATTAAAAGATATGACTCGCCGTGAAGAGGAACTCGCGGAAACAAAAAAACGCGATCTATGTGCAAGTGAGATTTCAGAATCAAGATTCGCGGAAGCGCCCGTTCCAAACAAAAGCGGTAGGCCGAGGAAGGAATCGATATCAAGTCAACAACAATCTACTACACCAATAGTCGATGTATCCGAGGTTGAAAGGAAAAGGGGAAGGCCGGCGAAGGTACCCACATTAAGCTACCAAGGACAACAAGGTGAGCATTCCGAACCTACACCAATAGTCGATCTATCCGAGGTTCAAAGGAAAAGGGGAAGGCCGCCGAAGGTACCAACATTAAGCTACCAAGGACAACAAGGTGAGCATCCCGAACCTACACCAATAGTCAATCTATCCGAGGTTCTAAGGAAAAGGGGAAGGACGGCGAAGGTACCAACATTAAGCTACCAAGGACAACAAGGTGAGCATTCCGAACCTACACCAATAGTCGATCTATCCGAGGTTCAAAGGAAAAGGGGAAGGCCGCCGAAGGTACCAACATTAAGCTACCAAGGACAACAAGGTGAGCATTCCGAACCTACACCAATAGTCGATGTATCCGAGGTTGAAAGGAAAAGGGGAAGGCCGGAGAAGGTACCAACATTAAGCTACCAAGGACAACAAGGTGAGCATTCCAAACCTACACCAATAGTCAATCTATCCGAGGTTCAAAGGAAAAGGGGAAGGCCGGCGAAGGTACCAACATTAAGCAACCAAGGGCATGTCTTTGAGCATTCCGAACCTACACCAATAGTCGATGTATCCGTGGTTCAAAGGAAAAGGGGTAGAGGTAGGCCAAGGAAGAATATTCTCCCATCTAATACCAAAGACATTTGGAGTTTAGGGATTGCAGAGGATGGTTTGGATATAATAAAGCTAAAAGTTGGTAATATGACGATGTATAAGGATTCGCAAACGGGTAAGACTTGTAGGCACTACCATACGAAGATAGAGTCTTACATAGACCAACTTCCTCAGGTTATTCGCGAGTTTATTGCGTACATGGATGATGTCGATGGAGATGGAAATTGTGGCTATCATGCCGTGACCGAACAATTAGGAATATTTGATATGGATGTTAGTAAAGGAATGACACCATGCCGATATGCTAGAATGAGAATGGCCGATCAACTTGTGAAGAAGAGGAGCTTCTATGAGCAATTGGTTGGTCACGACGAGGTGTTTGATGATATGTGTGCTCAAGTGTTAGGACCCGAGCAGGATATGGCATTTCTTCCTTCTCAATATTGGATGAGGATGCCGCTTTGTGGGCATCTAGTAGCGGATACATTTAATTGTGTTGTTCATTATTTTTCCCCCACCGTAGTCACAACATTTACACCAAAGTGGCAAAAATGCGAGGGATCCCTTAAGATGAGAAGAGTTTTTTTGGCGTACGTGAACGGCAATCATTTCGTTATTCTAAAACTCAAGGACAATTGTCCATTGCCACCTGTTTGTGGGATGGTTAAAAACAAGGAACTTGATCCAAATATATGGAAGGGATGGATGGAATTGAATGAGGAGAATCACCAATTATGGGATGCTTTGGCATTATCAAAGAAACCTCTTTAAGAGGATGACTTGCAACTTCATACGTGTGGAAGTGATGATGAGTAATTTGGATATATGTGGTTTACTAATACGCCACCTTTTGTTTTTTTGGAAGTTTGAAATGTAATCATTAAACCATATGCCATGTATGTGCCAATGTGATTTGATTCAAACTTTACTATGCCGGTACTTGTACCGGTGTTTCAATATATGTTCTCTTTTGTGCCGGAATAACACCATAAGTTCACAGATATGTTATTTTTTGTGCCGGCATTGGAAATAAATGCATAACACCACCGGTACAACACATAGAAAGTTTATTCCCATAGGAAATTTAGAGTACCGGCATAGTTCTCACGATAATTATACTATGCCGGAACTCTAATTTTTTCAATATGGAACTAAACAGAATTCCGGCATAGTTCACAGGATATATACTATGCCGGTGTTGAAAAATTAAAACTTAGAAATTGGAAATTGCAAGACACATAAAATAACATAAGCAAAGAACTAATCCCATAAAATAACATAAGCAAAGTTTAAACAAACCAAACGTAAAGTTAAGATGTTCCAAACCGAAAACAAATGAAGCAAAGATGTTCAAAGATTACCAAGCCACACAAACAAACATAAACAAAAATAATACTATCAAGGCCACACGATCACTTGGTTCTTGGCCTCTTGTATACCCTCTTCTTCTTTTCGCCCCACAAGTCTTTTGCCTCAGTATCTTCTATTTGGTCTAACTTTTGGACGACGTTCTCCATTTCTTTCTGGGTCAGCAACTCGCCTTTCTTGGTCTTCTTCTTAAAGAACCTTGACAAGTTTCCAATCCGCTGACGCTGTTAACGGATATTTCAACATGTATTTAGTATGTACAATTTTATAATTTGATAGATATAGATTAAGAGAATAATAATGAACGCACCAACAATGTAACGAGTTTGTAGAAGTCCCGGTCTTTGTATCTGGAGTTGTGGAGGGACGTGCTGGTGGTGGAGGGACCTCTACCGTATCCGGGCGTATAACATAAGGATGCGAGTACTGTAGATTCCCTCTCATGAATGTTGGTTCACTATCAAGACCCTTCTCAACCAATTCCTAATCATCCCTATCCAGCACAAGTTCTTCTTCTTCCCTTTCGAACCAATGTGCAAGAATTGGTTCTAGGTCGTAGCATACCAGAGTATGGCTCGCATCTGATTGGCATTTAGTAAAGTCATGAGAATATTTATGATATGATGTATCTGTGATATCCTTCTGCTTGTAACCGAGTTGGCGCATCACGCGGAGAGGGTTATGCATAACATATCCTTTTGGATGAAATAACGGTCCGTTGTAAAATGAAACATTATCATGTCTGAGAAGGTAAACTCCTCTGACATTCCTATAAGGGTCAAACACAACATCTTCCACAGAAAACGAGTCCAAAGCTTCTCTCATTTGTAAAAATCGTTTCTTGTTAGGAGTAGGGGTATTGCGGAAGAAGTATTTCTGAGCTAGAGCCATATTCGGTTCATAATCATGCCAAATCTCCAATCCTTTATACCCTTTGAACAAATCTCGGAAGTGTTCATAAGCCCACACCTGTGCTCATAAAATGTATAAGAAAATAAATAGTTGAAAACAAACAAATGTAATGATAACAATCACAAAATAAGTATTTCACCATACCTGAATCACAGTGAAATTCCCATTAAATTGACGGCCTTTCGCCTTAGAAGCTCGACGCATTTCTTCCAAAAAATGTTCCAAGAAAGCGGTGCCCCATGAATACTTATGAACGTCTTCCAACGGATCCAAGTATTGTAGGTTGTTCATATGCACCCTATTACCATTAGAGTCGGGAATATAGCGGTTCCCAAAATGAACAACATATATGCTGCGGCAGTTTGTTGAGCTTGTGCGGGAGTCAAATCCTTGTTCTTGGTATTCCCAAACAATTGAGTGAGTTGGATGAATGTTATAGTCTTTGTCTGAGAAGTTTGTTTCTTGTACAAATTTTCCATCGTGGTTTCCTTGTTCCATCCAAACAACTTTTTAGTGATCTCATAGATCTTTTCCCACCCTAGGTCCTTTGACTTGTCTTCTACCTTTACCGGTTTCCCAAGAACCTCTAGTCCTATTATCCTTTGGACATCTTCAGGGATAATGGTCATCTCACCAAAATGAAAATGCATGGTGTCAGTTTCACCATAAAACCTCTCCAAAAAGAAGTTTGCCGTGACGGTATCAGTGTCCACATAATTTTCTATTGCAGGATACAACCCAGATGCTTTGACTATTTCTTGAACAGCCGGACACTCATCCTCCAAAAGCCAGAAATCCGATTGTTGATGGAGGCTAAAACGCCAGGCTTTCATGTGGTCCTATAAAAACACAACGAACTTAATTAAATTGATCACAGGTAAATAATATAATAACAAGATACAAACATCTTACATAAGTTTGATAGATCCATCGATCCCAAGAGTCTTTATACGAAAATAAAAGTTGCGGGTTTATAGGTTGACCCCAATATTTTCCATCATTGCTGTGAGGAATCAAGTCTAACGTATCAGGGAAGTGAGGTGGGGGTGCCTTTTCATCATTAGTTTGTCCTAAGCCACCTGCTTGTGAGGATAAGCCACCTTCTTGTGAGGATGAGCCACCTGCTAGTTCCAGTTCTTGTGGAGTTTGATTCTCATCATCATCATAAGTACTGGTTGAGTCGCTTATTAGGTGATCCCGAATTGTGACCTTAGTAGTAGCCGCTTTTCCTTTTCCTTTGTCCTTTTTTGGTGTGTGAGACCTATGTTCCAACACGTTAAACGGAGTTATATACTGCATGCCGGCATACAAAATGAACAACCATAAAACCGGCATCACACCTAGACATATAGACAACGCCGGAACATATACCGGCATTCACGGCTCCATACATAGAGTGCCGGAACTGATACCGGCATTATAAAGATTAATACGAGGATGCCGGTTCATGTTGAAATCTATCCAGGGATTTAAAAATTTTAGGGAACCCATACCGGCATTCTATTTTACCATACCGTGAACGCCGGAACAAAAACCGGCATCGACCAAGAAATTTCGATAATGCCGGTTTTCTGTAATTTTTTAGACAATTCTTAACGGTTTTTTTTTTTTTGATTTTCAAATTGAATTCAATTGACTAGAATGCAATTTCAAAACCCTAAACAGAAATTTTAATCCGTCATGAACCCCTAGCAAGTTTCACTTTTTGTTATATATTATTGGATAAACCCTAAAAGTACTTCAATTCAACAAGAGACTTTGTGTTATACATGAATTACCGAATCAAATCTGTTACGTCCGCCTCACCAGGAGACTCTTCAGGACTTTGTTGCGCATCAACCGGTATTTCTGGATTGGGGTTATCACGAGATTTGCGACGAGCCATTGCTTTGGTATAGAAGATGAAAAAATTAGGGAGAGATTGAATAGATCGAATAGTTTTCTTTCCAAAACCGTCACTTATATAGCATGAGAAGTTTGAAACCGTCGATCCATTAAAGAAACCCACGATTTTGTAACCTTCCAATGACTCATTAAATATTTGGAAACCGTCAAAATAGTGGAATGAAATTGTAACCATCAAACAAGTTGAATGAAATTGTAACCGTAAAACAAGTTCAATAAAATTTTAAAAGTCAGAATACCGGCATATAAAATTACATACCGTCTATGTCGGCATTACAAGTTCATTATTTTTTTTACTTCTTAGTGTGGGAAAACCGGCATATATCGTAAACTTTTACATGATGCCGGTTTTAAGGTACCATCATTCGATCTCAAGCAAATTCCAACTAACATCATTGAAAGGAATAACGTTACACATATAATTAAAGATATCAAGCCAAATACACCTAACATCATTTATTATATCGAGATTCAACAAGCAAAGCCGCTTCAAAATGCCTAAAAGGCTCTTTTCGCCACTTCGTATATGCATCCTGAGCTTCATACCTATCACCATTGTATCTTGAAAGGAATTCATTGTATTTGAGACATGATTTGATGAGTGCAGTTGTTCGAATGCGTACTATTTGATCGGCGTATTCAATTTTGCGTTTCTTACCGTCAAGCATGTTAGGCTTGTAAGAACCATTCATTACAAGGCCCCAAAAAACTTCTGAAGGGCGTTCATCCTCCGGCAAATCCAATACTAAGTAGTAATTTCTAATCCACTCTGTTTCCTCCTCAACATCTGCTTCTATCTTAGCTTCTTTTTGACGTTTAACCTCTTTCAGAGCTTCCGCTCTTATCTTATCTATTTTTTGACGATAACGTTCAATCTTTGCTTCCTCTTTTTCTTCTCTATTCCTCTTACTTATCTCTTCCTCCATTGCGACAATTGACTTGGTGGTTTCTTCCTTCCTTGTTAGTTTTTCTAGTATTGTGGCCACGGAGTTGGTCGTGGTTGATGATTGATATTCTGTCGGAGTAGACAATATGTTCCTCAAATGTTTTTCTTTTTCAAGGGAATTGATAAACTTGGCAGATGGTGAGTGATAATCCATTGGAGATATATCTGTGAGGTATCAAGTGCAATGGTGTATCCATTCATTTAAATAGATTTAGTCATAACGGCTCTTTTCCACTTTAGTAACGTCACTATAAGTGACTTAGATTCCACACCGGGACTAATGTTTTCTAGTGTATGGTTCAAAAAACTAGCCGTTAGGCATTCAATTCCTGGAACCGGAAGATAAAGGAGGAAGTAAAACTACGCCGGTATTATATTCCGGCACTACATGTAATACTACGAGTATGCCGGTTTTTAGGAATTTCTATTCAGGAAACGACCCAAATATGACCACTACACCGGCATTCAATGTTTAATAATTTCAATGCCGGAATGGGTACAATTCGGAAAAAAACGGCTAGTTTTTTGAAAAATATGACCGTTGGAGCTTCATTTTTATATAACGTCACCCATTCCTTTGGAAAAAACTACACAAAACAAGCACCAAATAACATAAATCATTCTCTCAAGAAAGAAGGCACGGTTCAAATAATGGGGGATTCATCATCTACCTCCATTTGCAAAGTAAGTAGATTTACTAACAACATACTCTTCAATACTATGACGGATAACTAATATAATTTTTTCTTGCAGAGTCATCATTGCAAGTGTCAAATTTGCAAGTCACCTTCTCACCTAGCCATGGAATGTCCATTTATTTATTCAAAGTGTAGAAGCTGTGATGGGACACGCCGGTTTTGGATTGCAAAAAATGATGATCCTTAAAATGGAAGAATGTTTCTAAGGTGTTTGAATTACCCAAAGTGCGATGAGTTTCAATGGTTTGACAAAGCGGTTGAACTAGCAGAGTCAAGAGAAAACCACAAGGGCCAATGCAAGCCTATCGATGGGTGTGATGGGTGTTATATGAAGGGAAAGAAATATGTTGAAAAAGAAGAAGAGCCAATGAGGATGATCCTTGACACCCCCATTCCGGACGATGTGTTTGAACAAATTAGGGATATGCTTAAAGGCTCGGCAATTGTGGAAAAGGGATGGAAATAGATTATCTATAACTAAGTGCAATCCATCCACTGTTTTTTTAATTTAAAGTTTCTAATCCAATGTAGTCGATTACATCGGATCGAAATAAAGGAGAATTTGAAATGAATTAAGAAAATTGCAGGCATTGCTAAAATCAATACAACTATGCCGGTATTAGTTCAACTCTTTTAGAGTATCTAAGAGTTTTTGGATACCGGCATTGTTAAAATGAATATTACTATGCCGGTTTTATGTCACTTATTTAATAGTTTTTGGAGATTTTCAAAACCGGTATAGACCTTAGCAAACATAACAATGCCGGTACATGTCTGTTTCTATACAGGAACCAAAAAATGTAACATAATGAATTTTACTATGCCGGTATGTGTAACTTGATGAATCTTACTATGTCGGTATGTGTAACGGTATTTCAAATAATGAGCTCTCCTATGCCGGAACATTTTAACTTTCAAACCAGAACTCTAAACATGTTCATCATAAACCAAAGTAAATAAAGAGTTAACCCACAGTACAAACCAAAACAAGTTTGAAATTGTTTTTGACGTAACCAAAAAACTAAAGAGTTAACCATCACTAATTAGTCTTTTGTTTCTTTTGGGTTGGCGCCTTCCTTGTTTCCCCATACATAGCTTTGACATTAGGTTCGGTTTCTTCAATTCTATGAAGCTTTTCCTCGAGTTCCTTGATTTCTTGAAGAGATAGCACAACTCCGTCCTTATGCTTGCAACCTAACATCTTTGTAACCTTGCCAAGCCGACGTCGCTATTTTAATACATCAAACACATAATCAGCATATATGTTAATATATGATTTTGTTTACATTAAGCAATTAAGAAAACTTACCACCATTCCGAAAGTCTTGAGAAGTTGGGCCATCGTAGGTTGTGGAGGTGGAGGAATTTCAACAGGAGGGTTTTCTTGGTGTGGATCTTCGACGGAGGGAGGGCGCACGACATAAGGATGTGACCATTCCAGGTAATCCCTCATGTAGCTGTCATCAACTTCATAACCATTTTCCGCAATCTCCCACTTTCTAATATCTACCAAACGACGTGGCTCTCTTTCCCTCCAATGTGTTGGTTCCGGTTCTGGATCATACACTACATGCAACTTGTTGGGAGTTGAATTGCACCGAGAAAAGTAAAGAAGATAATTCTCATCAGAGGTCGACCAAAAACGGGATAATTGTTTAAATCCATGTTGGCGCATCACACGGCATGGGTCGGACATGATGTATCCTCTTGGGTGGTACAACAGCCCATGGTAAAATGCAACATCTCTTGGAATTTGACGGTATACTCTAATCTCCTTATAAGTGTCGAACACAACGTCTTCCTTCCTCATAGCATCCAGAGCCAATATCATATGGATGACTTGACCTTTGTTACCAGGCTTTGGATTACTGTTAAACTCAAACCTCTGAGCTCTAGGGGTATCGGGTTCAGCAAGGTCTTTGATCTTCAAGAATTGGAAGTCCTTGAACAAGGTTTGGAAGTGTTCATAACACCACACCTAATCCAATGTCAACAATATACATGTGAACATAAGTTAAATAAATACATGTGAACATAGATTAAAAAAAAATTGTACCTGGAGTAGAGTGAAATTCCCGACAAATTGGTTTGTTTTAGCCAATGAAGCCCTTCTCATCTCCGCCATCAAATGTGCCATGACCGCGGTGCCCCAAAAATAGCCATACACACCTTCCAACGGGTCCAAGTACTGGAGAAAGTTTGCACTTACCCGGTTTCCATTACTGTCAGGGAATGCCCTAGTGCCCAAGAGGTATAACAAGTACGCGGTGATAGATACCAAATCTGTGCAGGGTCCCATCCAGCCTCCAAGCTTCTAGCCTTTGTATTTTCAAACATCTTCTTAAGAATCGTCAGCTTGAATGTCTTAGTCTTACTTCCGTTCGATGCTACATAAAAGCTTTCCGAAGAAGTTTTGAAGTCCCAACCAAATAGCTTTGCAGTCAAATCGTGCAACTTCATCCAATCTAGGTCACGAGACTTAACTCCTTCTGAAATTGATTTTCCAATAACATTCAAGCCTAGAATGTCATGAACATCTTCAGGAATCAAAGTCATCTCTCCAAACGGGAAGTGCATGGTATCAGTTTCACCATGATACCTTTCGACGAAGCAATTTACGGTCACAATATCTGGATTAACGTAATTTTCAACCAAAGAATACAGACCCGAGTTCTTTACTAATGTTTGGACATCTTCATGATCCAATGACAATTTCCACTCAGCAGCGGCTTGGTTTCGGCAGACACGCACAACCTTAGTATGATCCTACAAATATGAGATAATACAATTAAGAGATAATATAAAAGATAAAACAATGGACATGCACAAAATAACAAATACTTACATAAGTTTGAAAGATAGTACGAGCCCAAGAGTGCTTGTATCCAAAGAGTACTTTTGGTTCCGGAGATTGACCCCAAATTTTACCATCATCGCGGTCGGGTATCGTGTCATCAATGTGAGGAAGGTGACAACCTTTAACTTTGTGTTTGCCCTTTCCCTTGCCTTGTGTTGGTTGTTGACTAGTCTCACCAACTTCGCTTTGGCTTGCTAATTGACTTGGGGGAACCTCATCATCTTCCTCCTCACTGTCCCCTTCATCATTCTCATCGTCCACAATTGTACCTTCACGGATTGTAAGTGCACTACGTTCACCACTACTCTCCCAAACTAACCCTCTTGTTTGAAACCCCAAACGCTTCTTGCGACCCGCGTCTTTCCCCCGTGGAGGCAAGGACTGGGGAGTATCAAGACTGTCCTTCCTCCTTTTTTTAGTGAGAATATGACCTTTATTTTTCTTCGCTTCTTTGGCTTTTGACCTATAACATAAGCAAACGAAACAAACATAAGAAAAGTCATCATAGTTGAGGAACCGGCATTGCAACTCTTAAACAAACTAATGCCGGTAACATGTACCGGCATATATGTTCAAATATCGAGCATGCCGGTTTTTCAGTGTTTCTTCCTGAATGTTTCAAGTGTCAAACTGGCATACACCAATTGAACTAAGTGATGATGGTATTTCAGGACCGGCATTCACGAAACCTAGATACAATGCCGGTAAAAATAAAATTGTTCTTGTGTGTTTTTAGTTGACTACCGGAATAGTCTTCAACCCAATTCGAATGCCGGTTCAAAAATTTAATTTTCAGGAACTCAAACCGGTATGGTATTCAACCATTATTGTATGGCGGTATTGATCTTTCAGGTTCATGAAGTTAAACCGGCATCGTATTCGACCCAAATTCTATGCCGGTACCTAAACCGTCTTGGTATTCAAACTAATATCTAATGCCGGTACTCTCTGGAACTCGACAGTTTTAGCTATTGTTGGCGATTCTAACCTAAACCCATGGCTACGAATCGATTAAAACAATCATAAATGAGTAAAAAAATCACTTACCTTCTCAGAGAAGCCATGAATGCTAGTGGTTGATCATCCGAGTTCGCTGATGCGTCATCTTCTAGTTGTTGAGCAATGTTCTCGATTCTTTGTTCATGGGTTTGTTGAGCAGGTGATTTGGTTCTCGGTTTTGATTTCGATTTGGTTCTCTGAGGCATTGTTATGGTAGGTTGACCAACGAAGAAATTTTTGATTCAACGATTAATCATCGATGAAGAATGAACGATGAGGAAGACGATGAAGAATTATTATTTTTTCAAAACCTAACCCTATGCCGGTACTGATTTGAGAAGGGGGGATATATGATTTTGGGTTTTGATTTTAATGTTTAGTAGAAAGGGAAAAACAATCATTTCATAATGTTTTTTAATTAATGAAAGGGTGTTTTGGTATTTTCGCACCCAAAAGACACCCCTTATCAGCCACCTTTGGTTGGGGGAAGTAATTCATATCCCCCAATTAAAATCCATATCCCCCAATTGTGGGTTCTTAATATGGGTAGAATTGGGAAGATTTTACTCTCTCTGATATTTCTTAATCTCCGTGAAAAACTCTACAACGTCAAGTAAATCGGAACGGAGGGAGTACTATTCTTATTTGTACTAGTTACATAGATAATTGAAAGGGCTTTTCAAATATATAAATTTAAGAAAAATCCGGTATATATTTTGAAAGATATTAAGTTTTTAAATTTTTTGATCCATTTTTAAAACAATGGTATTTATGTAAATATGTAAAAAAGAATGGACAACTAAGTAATTTAGGGGGTGTCCTACCAAAAAGAGCTCTTTTCTTTATATTAGTATAAGATAAGATAAGATATATATACGAGAATTCCGGAGAGAAGATTAAACACAATAATAGTGAATTTGGTGGATGGAAATCTGTTATTTGGGTTATAGCAGTCATAGACACGTTCATCTTATATGGGATGGCTTAATCTAATTAGTTTTTTTAACTACACAATTAGGAGAATCTACAGCAACAACTCCAGTGAATATCAATGCTTGGTCCGGTTTTGTACATATGATTCCGTAGACTTTTCTGTGTGATACAGATTTGTTTATTAAAGTCTTCGATTTTGGGTCGTAGCGACTCTTAGTTGTGGGTGAGATCATCTAAGGGAATCAAGTGCGTAGTATCCTGCTGAGATCAGAGACATAAGGAGCGCAATTGTACCTTAGATTAGTGTGAGATTGATTGGGGTTCAACTACAGCCAAGACCGAAGTTAGTTTGTAGTAGGCTAGTGTCTGTAGCGGCTTAATAAAGTGTGTGTTCAATCTGGACTAAATGTCGGGGTTTTTCTGCATTTGCGGTTTCCTCGTTAACAAAATTCTGGTGTTTGTGTTATTTATATTCAGCATTATATTTTGTTATATAATTGAAATATCATAGGTTGTGCGTTAGATCAATCAATTAGAATATCCAACCTTTTGTTGTTGATTTACATTGATTGACACTTGGATATTGGTCTTTGGTACCATCCATAGGGCTGCACAAAACCGACTCAACCCACCAACCCAACCCACACCCGCCTGAAATTACCCGCACCCGACCCAACCCACCTAGGAGCGGGTCGACTATGGGTCACAACATCAAAACCCATCGTATGGTGGGTCGACTGTGGGTGACAGCTTCCCTCACCCGACCCGACCCACCCACCCGCCTAAATATTTCTAAGTTAATTCTAACCCTTAGATTACCTATCCTAGATGAACCAAAACCGTTGAAGTAATGATATATAATCCCCTAACCAAGTAATCATCGCTAACTTCTCTTCACTCTTAAGTTCCCTTCGGCGGAAATCTCTTCTCTCGCTCTCAGACTCAGTTTCTTTTTTCACTTTCTCTTCACTTTGTAAATCAAATCACAACACCACCAGCAACAATCAATCAACATCGTCACCAGTATAAAATTACAACCGAAGATGAGACTAGGAATCATTGTAATTACTAATCAGGGTTTTGTTTCCTAAGATTTATTTTGGGTTGGCTTATTTTGATTGGGTTCTCAATTCTTGTTTCAATTTTGTTTCTTCTTCGCAGCAAGCTGCAATACTATATTAGTATTGCCATCAACTGAAGCTGCAGTATATGAAGTAGAAACTACAAAGAGAATAAAAGCTTTTTGATAAAAGCTATTACATCCAATCTGTAAGAGTCCTAATTATTTGTATACAGGTAAGTTTAACAGTAAGAATGTAAGTCTGTAACTGTAGTGTAATGTTCATTATATTTTATGGTGGGTAACCCACCACCCACCCGATCCAACCCACCGTAATGTTGGTCGGGTGAAAACCAACCCATTGTAATGTTGGGATGGTTGAGGGTGACAACTTCTGTTACCCACCATCAGTGGGTTGGGTGGTGTGTGAGGCCAAACCCAACCCAAACCGACCCATGTATAGCCCTAACCATCCAAGTTATCTCTCTTGTATTTAGTTAGACTCGCAGATTTCTATTTGCTTGAGTAAGAATTAAATCGAGGGATCGAGAGATTATAACTTTGATATACTTTTAATAATATTGAGTTTAGTTGATTCTCTTAAAAGTATATTGGAGTTAGTCCATACAGATTGCTAAGAGAAATATTAGGTGTGGTTTTTGTACCTCAGATTTTTCAATAGTGATCAATCAATGGGGAATGGGATGCATGCAATCTTTAAGAAGTTGTGGAAATTTCCTTTGCTACCAAGAATTGCTCCATTCTCCTGGAAATGCCTCAAAGATATTCTTCAAACCAGAGACAAGATGACATATGTTATTCAAAATGGAGATTATGGTTGTACTCTATGTGCTCAAACCCTTGAGACATATTCTCACAGTATTATATATTGTAATATTTCTAGGGTAGTCTAGTTTTCCGTGCTTGGCATTCATATTCAACCTAATGCCAATATTGTTGAATGGTTCTGCAGTTGGTTTGATAAGTTGTTAAATCCTTAGATTCAAGAAGAGGAGATATGTAAGATAGCAATAGTGGCCTAGTGTATTTGGAAAACAAGATGTGACATTGTGTTCAAGGGTTTGAAGATTGGTCCATATTCAATTAATCATAGATGCAAGATAAAAGAAAACCTTCTAGTTTGTCCCCTCAAGTTACTAGAAAATGTATATCTAATCTTCACTGGTCTCCTCCTCCTGTAGACACATATAAAATTATTGTTGATGGGTATTTTCAGTATGATCATGAAACATGAGTCACTGGACTTATAGTTCGTGATTTTGCAGGTACACACAGGGGGTCCAAATGCATCTACCTAGAAGTTGCTTTGAGTCCAGAGCAAGTGGAGTGTTAGAGGTTTCTGCGAAGCATTGAAGTGGGCAAATGAAATGAACCCGGAAAAAAGACAATTTTATCTAGATTCGCAACTATTAGCAGATACAGTCAATAAAAGAAGGATTAATATATAATGGATAATTCAAAACATGCTCATGGACATCAAAAAATATCTTCGCTAATAATAGTTCTTGGCATTGTAGTTTTGTGCCTAAGGAAAAATAAAGTAGCAGACATATTGGCTAAGCTAGCTAGAGTTTTTTTTTCTTAGCAGTGTTTGGTTACAATCCATCCCTGAATTTATTCTATGTCAAGTTCAGAAATATGCAAAAATTGTAAACACTGAAAGTTAATTAATTCATTCTCTTGCTTCAAAAAAAAAGTTTAGTTGATGGTCATTAGATATTAGATTACGTCAATGAAAAGGATTAATAGGTAAATTTAGAAAATCAAAGGATTAACTGATGTTTGAACTTCTTGATCAATCAATCATTCATTTTTTTTTTGGGTTCATCATCAACATCACTAGAATTGACCAATGAGAAGTACTATAATATTATTTGTACGTGATAAAACATATTGTCCCATCCAGGATTTCTTCAAGCACCGTCAGAACAATAACAACCATATCAGTAGGATGGACCAGACCGGAACCAGATTGGAATAATGTAAACGTTGATGTGTCTGGTAGGAGCCATCCAGGAACGGCAGGAGCATGCTTTATTTGTAGGAATTCGAATACGCAAAACATTGATGGCTCTTGCGTAACCTTTAGGAATAAATAATGCTCTCACGGCAGAGACATCAAGCGCTTCATAAACACCCCAAAAGAATCTTCTTGGTTTATTTCAGAAATGATTGCAGAAATAAAACTAAGAGTACGCAAAAATTCCTTTTTGCACTATACAACAAAATTATCTAGAAGGAAACCAAGAAGCAGATGGCATAGCAAATATGCAGCGGACAGAAGTCAAGCGAAAATTTATTCGACGACAATATAGACCATGCAATCCCACATTTTATTAATCAGAACCTCTTAAGTGACTCTTTTGCTATCACATTCCCTCGTGTAGTAACAATTTAGTTCTTTTTATTTAATATACATGCTTCAAAAAAAATAATCATGTTTTAGTCTTAATTGTAATATAAAAACAAGGAAACTGAATCGAAATTAAGATTACATCTACTTTGAGCTTCTTCTTGATTACAATTTTTTTTGTTTCTTGCTTTTGCAATTCCATGAATGTGGAACCTTTATAAGAAAATAATAGCCAGAAGTTAATTACTGACTATAATTCCATGAGTGTGGAACACTAAAGCTACCAACTGCGAGATCAGCTTGCACCAATTCATGCCTGCATTGTTGGGTATATATGTTTGAGATTTTAATACTATCAATTCTTTTAATTTGTGTTATTACAGGTCCATTGAAGTAGTCTTATTTATGATTTTTTTTTGTTTTCGTGTATCTGAAAAATAATTATAAATGTATGGGAAAGTAAGGTTATATGGAGATAGTGGGTTGGAAAGAGTTAATGTAGTGTCGCCTCCTCATTCGAGTACATAATTCTTCATCTTATAGTCCTTTTGCCGATTAAAATTCAAAATTTTCTAAAATTATTATACATGATTCGAGCCTCCAAAAGAAGCTCCGGTGGTAAAATTGTTATATATCCTATTGTATACACTTCTCGTTTGCTATTTAGGAATGACCCAATTGCCGCTAACTATTTGAGTACCAAACTCTGCGTCTAAATACCTTTTTCACAATAATAATTTAGAATTTGGAAGGATCGGTTTGTGTATGTTAGCTTGACAAAGAATTCCAGGTGGCTTGAAATTGCGTCCCGTAGCCTCAAGTACCTTTGCTTTTTAGTTGATCAAATGTATAATAATTGTTGAACATTTTCAGTATTGCATTGAAGGAATGATCTGTTGAGGAATATAAAATGATCCTTAACTAACATAAATTGAAATAACAAACTCATTTTAAAATTTTAGTGCAAATAGAGAGCTGCTTATCTTTTCCGTATATCACATCTTTTCAGTAATAACTAGGTCTGCACAACGGGTAGGTTGGGTAGGATATGGCCCATTTCTCCACCCTACCCGCTAACTGGCGGGTAAGAATTTTTTTACCCGTTACCCTACCCGCCATTAAACGGGTAATATCCTACCCGACCCATTAGTTGGCGGGTCGGGTAGGATAGGGTGGCAGGTATAACCCTTTTATTTATTTATTTAGGATACATAAAATACTTCCAAAAAATAAAATAACTAAATCTTGCAACAACAGTGAAAATAAGATCCAACCTATCTAAATATGTACCCAATGGTACTTCCAATCTAACTAGGGAAAATTCAGAAGATAGAAAGCAAAGATGAGGTACTGCCATTTATAGTCTTAAGAAACGAGTTCTATTCTTTTCAAAATCGACGATGAATTCCATCCCAATTCCATGTTCTTCAACACGTGACCTTGTTCTTCATATAACAGTATAATCACCAATAGCTCTTCATATTGACCTTCTTCTTCAATCATCATCTACGATGATGGAATAAGTACTAAGATCACCAAATAAATCTGCATACAAGTTATCTCTTGTTAGATTCTCTTACTGATACAAGGGAGAGAGCAAGCATATGGATATCCACACTTTAGGTCGACAATAAGGTGTCAAATACAGGGCAGAAATAAACATTTTATTCTAGCATTTACTAAGTATTATAAGTCCACATAACCTATTTCACATGGCAAAAACCAGTAGCCACACAACACTTCTCACTGACCCAACAATACCAATCAACCCAGTAGGTGGATTCTCATATCCAAATTCTTACACAGATGCAAATGCCTTCACAAAAACCATAGCTATTGAATATAAACATTAGCAGTAATCTAAAACAGAAAACATAGCTATTGAATCAAAGGCATGATATAGGAAATATCAAAAAAAATAAAAAACACCAACTTTAGAATCCCATTTGAATCCAACCCAAGATTCCAACCTAAAATCCACACAAAAGAACACATTTTTCCCCAAACCCATCAGAAAAATCCTCTTATCAAATGTATTAAAAACCCACTACTCTAAAAACAAAAACTCATCAAATATCATACTAAAACATCAATTAATCAACTGAAAACATCTAAAAACACACCTGATTTAACATAATCAAAGCTCCCGGAAAACATGGACATGTTAAGGTCTGTTTATAAGCCCGGCCCATTACTAGTTTAGTTTGGTAGTATTAATCGGTGAGATCTGGAAATTAAAGGAAACTAGACGGAATTAGGAAAGTTGAAAGACTTTAAACAAGAATCTTCGGAGTAAAATATATTTAACAACGTCTCAAGCTTGTTTTTGGTTCTCTGCCTCTACTAGTCATGGCATAATAATGCTCAGTTCAACTTAGAAGCATGTTTTATCTTTTCTGCCGTGGTTATGAGACCAATTCAAGATTTGCAGCGAGAAAGTCTGCACGAATTGTTCAACAAAACAAAAGAAATAATATACGAAGAGGAAAAATAAGCATAGGAGGCAGGGGAGATAAAATATGAGCACTCACCACACAATTTACCCCAGCACCAGCGGTCAATGGCTTAACTTCACCATCTTCCAAGTTCAACACATGTAACTCAAATAAATCTGCCCAGCGAAAACCCAAAGTTAAACAACCAAAGAAACTTCACCTAGTAAAGACTAATTGAATAGTGCATGTCAAGTTCAATACCCTAATAATCTAACAACATTGAACAATGGAATAAGAAAAATGAGCGATTCTAACAGCATAATCTAGCAGCATTTTCTCATTTCCAGGAAAGTAACAACATAATCACATGAAGAATTAGTGATAAATTTTTGAAACGAATACCAATTATCCACTACGAAAACTTACCAACTCGACAACGAGCACCAATTATCCTATTATGAGTATAATCAGGTCTACAATACAAGAGTTACATGTACTAGTAACTCCAGTTTTGACCTCAGGAACCTCCTGCAAAGTCATTCACTCCATAAACCTTATGCAACCATAAACTTGTCAGCCAATTTTCAAGGTTATTAGACATATGGATGATTGCAGCTCCAACTCCTTAAATACTACTAAACTAATAAGCAATTGAATCGATTTTACATGTTTGTATCATGTTCTAAAAGTAATTACATGAGTATAGAGTTCCAGTATTCAACCATTTAAAGATTCTTAAACAAAAGCAAAATGCAATACAGTGAAAACAAAAGAAATCAATAGCAACAACTTAGAAGTCGAATGCATACCCAAACAAAGTTACCCACTCCTCCTCGTCGAGATTATTTTCTACAGGAATCACAAGCAACACATTACTCTTTCTTTTCATTTCTTTCAAAAACTCCTAAAGTACATGGAACCTATTCCCTTTAACCAATGCAATACCCATTTCACCACAAGTAATCTCGATATGTATAAACCCAAATTCCGATTCAACCCAATAATAAAACTCTAATTCTTTATCCAAACTCACACAGGATATACTCACTCTCAGTCTAAAAAGCTCAAACTATTGAAGAAGTAGAGGTTAAAACCAAAATTAGTTCCACATCACTGAAATCCTAAACAAGATTCAATCCCACATTACACAAAATACACCCAACCCAAAGTTAAACAATAGTTGCAGTATGATAGTGCAGGTCAAGTTCAATACCCTAATTGAATTTCTCCAAACCAAATTAAGAAAACAAAGAAACCCATAATTCATGTACAAATAAGGAACCCTAATTGAATTTCTCTAAACCAAATTAAGAAAACATGCAATCATGGTAATTACGACTTACCCAAGTAATAAATTGAAAAAATAAAATCAATCTACAACATAACTAACCAATTGAATTAGGGAAGAAGAAATTTTTAAAAACAAAACCAGTTAGGAAGATCCTTACCTCTCACACCCGAAATTGAAAAACCCCAATGCTTAAATTTAGCTGAAATCCTGAAACTCTTGTGTTTGGAGGTAAAGAAGATACTCGATGGAAATGGTTCCTTCAGATTTTTACTGATACATACATTTTGATTTCGGTTAGGACGATGAATGATATGTACGATCTTTGATGTGAGAGTGAGATTCCTCTTCGATTTTTAACTGTGATTTCTAATTATTGAGAAACAAACTGGATTTTCAATCTAGGGTTCTGGGAGTTTCTGTGTAGAGAGGAGATGAAGAGGAAAATGAAAATGAACTAAGTTTTTAGGTTAAGTTGATTAATAAAAAACCAACGGCACATATGATCAATTAGAAAAAGATCAACTGCTACTATAAGATGTTATATAAATAGGTGGGTAGGGTAGGATAATTTTGTGTTTTACCCGTCATCCTACCCATTTAACGGCGGGTAAGAAATCTCTAACCGTCACCCTACCCGCCAAATAATGGGTAGGATAGGATACGGTTAAAACACTGACGGATAGGGTAGGATTGGCGGGTATGGATAGGGTATGTGCACCCCTAGTAATAACCTTCGAGAACATATATATCACATATTGACTGAATCTTTATGTTGTAAAATCCTAAGACAAAATCAGCAATAACAATCATCAAACAAATCCTCCATGCGTTGCTTAATAAATCAAATATGATGTTTAACCCATTTACCTTACCATTGACAAGTTTTAAGATGAACCACTATAAAATGTTGTCTTGTGTGTCAATGGATATGATAGTTAATTCTAGAAACTCATCCTCACCAAATTTAAGCTCAACCTTATTTGAATCGTAACAAAACTTTGAAATTGAAAGCGTACCCATAACTACTATAAAAGAAGAAAGAATTTTTTATAGACAACAAAGAGAGAATCATCACTTCGATAAATGAATGTTCAATAAATGAATAACCTCGTTAAATGAATAATTTTCTTCGGTCCCGACTTGGGCAAATGGGTTCTAATAATCTCGCTAATGCATTTACGGATAAACAAATTTAAATTCTTCGAGGCCTAATGAAAATATAATATAAATGAATAATCACTAAAAATAAACCAAAATACTTCATCCAATCAACAATGTTTGTATAAGTAGTCATTTCTTCTCAAAAAATGTATCTAAAGTTAATTGTTTTTTTTTTCTCCTCCTAAATTAACATGCATCCCATCCTTAGTCTTTTGTAATGCATGTATAACTTCTGGAATATTTTTCTTGTATTGTAGATGAAACATATAATATGAAGCTAGTATCATACGGTTCAAGATGATTAATTCTCATCATTTATTTTGACGCTCTTATGCGATTTCATAACTACATCATTATAGATAAGATAACTCAAAAAGTGTTCGACATCCATCATATTCTTTTAGTGTGGTTAGAAGTGACGTCAATTAATTCTTGGATACCTTCTTCTAATTTACGAACTTCTGATTCGAAAATATCAAAATTATATATGTAAAAAACTAAAAGAACTCTCTAAATAAACAAATAATCATTTACCAATAAATGAATAATATATTAATTTATCAATAAATAAATAACCTCGCTAAACGATTTTTTTCGAGGTCCCAAGGGTATTCATTTATTGTTTTATGTGTTAAAAACACTATGTAATGAAAACATAATAAAAAGATTCCATTGGAAAAAAAAAGCCTTTAAATAAAAAACATACACACCCTTATAGTTATAAGGGATATTTTGACCTAGGTGCCCATAAAATGGTACGCCTTTGCGTTTGCTGCATAACTTTGTCCAACTTTGAGTTAGGTGCCCAATGGGTCCCAGTCAACGTATTGATTGTGTTTGACCGTCGAATTCACAGTTAAAATTGTGAAATGACCAACGAAAATTAGACTTTCGTTTTATTCACAAACAAAACAAAAATGTTCAGTCACCGATCCCTTCGTCTCCTCCTCCCAAAAATGTGAGAGTGGGTCATATGGATTGATGGATATTGAGACAGGTCTCAAGGTTTAAATTGAAGATGGATGTGAGATTTGATTGAAAGTGCAAGAACTCAACTGTAATGGGTTTTCTTTTGAGCTGCTAGAGGGTTCTAAAAATCACCAACTAGTACATTTCTACATCAAAAAAGTACAATGCATACAAGGTGTTTGAGAAAACTCTCCAGAGACGAGGTATGATTTCATTCCCATAATATCTGGTGTTGGTGTTGTTTCTGGAACTGAGACACGCGAGTGAATGAGAAAATGTTATCAGATAAGGAGTTACATCTGCACTACCAAATCAAATTGCTAATATGCTACAATCAATAGATCCCCTGTGCAAAACCAAGCAGACGAAAGACGAATTAAGAGGAGGGGGATTGAAATTGTTCAGTGTTCGAAGAAGGTAAAAGGTTTCAGAAACATTATTGTGGAAAGAAAATGCTTAATTGATCAGTTTGAAGGTCAAACTAAAATTGTTTCTAGAAGATGAAATTTGGGGCAATCTGTTCATGTTTGATGATTCCGATTTTGGAAATGCTGAGCTTACCAGAACATTCTACTCCAATATTTCTTACAACCCGAGAGATGATTATTTTAAGACTTCGGTCAACTAAAATTAAAATTAAATTCTTTTTTAATTAAAATTAAAATTAAATTCTTGACGGTCAACTGGTCATCTGTTAAGTCATATGTTGACAGGGACCCACTGGGCACCTAACTCAAAGTTGGACAAAGTTAGGCACCAAACGCAAAGGCGTACCATTTTATGGGCACCTAAATCAAAATATCCCTAGTTATAATTACAATAATACATAAGATTGTACGTAAATATATTTATCAAAAGTTTTGTGTGCAAACTCCAATTGTTGTTTTCATATACATGCATGAAGACTAATTTTTAAAAACTCTTGTGTTTGTATATAGCAAGGTCGAATTATTTTATTTTTTTCATCCGGTAAATAAGTTATTTTATTTTTTCACTCCAGTTTGTTTCTATATATCAAGGTCGACATGGTAGACTTACGATGCAATAATAGTAGAGTTCACATCGAAGAATCTAAATATAAAGTTAAATCTTTACCAAATGTGATATTCTTATCTAGTTGTATTGATACAAAATTATATATTAACATATATAGAATCCTTATTTTCGGCATTTCACCCCAAACATATCATCTCATACACATCAGTATGTTTGAAGATTTTCCTATATTGAAGCCCATGTGTTGTATATGTGTGAATAAGAAACTTCGTGTGTTGCATATACATATTTGTACCAATTCACCTTGCACAAAGTATCATGTAGTGCACAAAAGTCTGTAAAAGTGAAAAAGTTAGACATTCGTTACACTGAATAATGTTTCCGAACTTTTTGAGGTCTCTTATAATCTTTTTGTGCATGATAACAAACAGAAAAAGTTGGAGTTGATGCATCTTTTCATTAAGCAACACATTGGATAGGTCATATGATTTCTTTTAGGAGCGATTCCGAACCAACCTTGATGTTCACTGCTTACCTTTGCATAGTTTAGGATCATTACCTTAGCATAGTTTCTAGCTTTACCTGATCTTACAGTCGGAGAATTGAATTCATGCTTTTAGTTTGTGAGGTACAAATCTACTTTACAATAAATTAGATATCATACCTGGTGTATCTTAATTAGTGACTGTATAACTCAGGATCAATACTTTAGTACAAATCTACTTTCCAACGAATTAGATTATCTTGGTGATTGTCTTTTTCCTGTTGAGGTAAAATTGATATCTACGATATTTCTTAGTGACTGTATACTACTTTCCAACGAATTAGTATATAAGAGTTTACATTTTGTAATTATTCTACAGGAAATTAGCAAATGGACTAGAGGGAATCTACCAGTCTGGCTACACATATGCTTTTTTGGGTCAGACAAAATAACCATTGAGATGAAATTGAACAATATTAAATTGTCTGTTTGCCTCATGATACTCTTATAAATGCAAAGAATAATCGAGCATGGCTTATTTTGCTTTGCTGCTTCAAAAGTTTAAAAAAAATTAAGAAAAAAATCTTTTGTTGTTGTTTTTTCTTTCAAAATTAAAAAATCAAACATAGCTTCTGCTGTTGCTGTTTCTTCTTCTTCGAAAAAAAAAAAAAAAACTTCCACGTTGCTTGATAAGATTAAGTTCGTTGAACTTATAGACCCAAAGAGGAATATTTATAAGGGTACTTGGGAAAAAAATACAAGTGTCTATTCACGAACATATGTTAGGTTGTCGTAGCCGCATCCCCAACCTACTTATACGTATATTGGCACCGTCGCTTATCCACCACCACCAAAGTCAGGCAGTATGGCCAAGACCAAATCAGATTCCAAATTTTTTTCAGGATTATGACATGTGTTTGAGAAGCTATCTACGGAAAAGTGAAATACAAATATATTTTCAGCGTGTACAAGAGGGTAACTCCCAACCAACCCCATATTGCATTAGTCTACTAGGGTATGTAATATAACACTCAACTATGCTGAGATTATATTATTATTTTTTTGGATTGTTTAAGAAGTGTACAATAATTGTAGTTTACAAATACCCTCGTATAATTTCTACCTAGCTCTAATACAATTTCATGCTTCAAAAAAAAAAAAAAAATCTTGTCGATAACCTGGCAACTAACTGGGAGTAAAATGGTGATCTGCTGAGTATGCAGAATGATTTGGAAACGGATGTGAATGCAAGTAAGTAACATTGATTGATTTACACGGCTTACTCTAAAAGATAAAAACAAAAATTATTAGCTCTCTATATAATTTTGATATTTGTTTTATTTATTGATTTATTAGGTATAGGCAGGTTAGTTAAGAGATTAGGAAAACAAATATTTATCTCCCTATTTGTTTTTGATATCTGTTTGTTTCCATGCACAGAAAGATTAGAAAATCTCCAAAAATTTGGCAAGATCATTGAGCGTTGCATTCCTAACAATGACCTTGAAGCTCATGACATGTTATGTAGTATTAGAAATACTAATTGGTAAGTTAGTACTTGGTAGTATTCTTGTGTGACTCACCTTCCCATACTCCCATACTAAATGTAAATGTATGTGCATGTACACCTTTTTTTTTACAGGCCTGCTGGTGTCTCACAATCTGATAAAGACATTTTAAGTGAAAATTCCGAACCAAGTTCATGAATTGTCCATTATTAGGTACACCAACACCCCCCTTTATGGGATTCTAACTAATATACATAATTCATATGGAATCTTGTGAATTTTATGGATTCTAACCATGGGAGAAAAGAAGTGAAATACTTTATGGACGCGTTGAATCGGGATATACATCCAACAAATTTTGGGATGACGGTTTTCACAAATCATTAAAGAAGCGGACCAGAGCTCTTGGTTATCAAAAAAGGAGGAAATTGTTTCATTTACTAAGGTCAATGGGACACATTCACAGCCACTACTATGATTACCAAGCTCATTATTTGTGTTTCTTTTATTTTACTAACTTCTTTTCACTTTTATAAATTGCAGGTGCAGCGAAAACTGCTATGAATAAATTAGACAGCAACACGCAGGCCTTCTTATATACACAAATCGCATGTTCCAACTTCATTATCCAAAAATATGCAATAACACTGTTGTAGCATGGGATGTTAGTTTTGAGAAATATATTTTGATTCAGAGAGGAATGAGCAAGGAGTATAACATAAAATACTTACTAAGATTTCTTTTTTTCTGAAGTACATATCTATATTTTCTTGTAGGCACTTTACATTTATTTGGATCTAATCTTTGTGTGTCTGTTTATTTTATTTTCTTAGATCTGGGTATGCATCCTTATAAATATTTGATTCCCGGTATTTTGTTACCTTCTACTCTACTACCAGCATTCTACAGGTGGGATATATTTTTGGGAGACATGCATCCATTTAGAAATGGCTTCCAGAGAGTTTCCAAATCTATTGTTAGTCCATATAGAGTTTTGGAGACTCTCCTAATGTCTTTTGTTATTGGTTAGAGACCCTTTTAACGTCATTTAAATTCTCTGGAACTCCATGTTATTGGATTAGGTTTCGTAAGAGTCACTTCATTTAAATTCTATTCTTATAATATTTTTTTGCATGAAAACAAACATATATCAAACCATTTAGATAGTTAATTATTTTTTATCATTTCCTAACTAACCAACCTTGAATGTTTTCACTAAGCCGTATAAATAAATTATACAAATTTACTCACTTTTGGTCTTATCCGCTGATGTGTCTTTCTTCATATATACTCGGTAGATTATCCATGAGGTATACCACCATTTTAGTCCCGTCGAGTTGCATCTTAATAGTGATGTTGTTTGGGACTAGAGAGGCATGAGTGAAGTCCAACTAATATATTCATCTAATGCATATTGGTTATTTATCAGTTAAAAAAATAACAAAAATTAACTTTTATATACAAAAAGAGAAAAAAAAAGAAAAAAACACTTCTCAAGTGGTTAAGTGTAGTTAAGTAACCTAATAGACTAATTCCATAGGTGGTTGGTCGGGAGTTACCGCGTTCTCCGAGATGAAAATTTCTTTGATTTTCATGTTTTCGTAGATAGTTTTCCAAAGTCATGCATAATACTGAAAAATCTCGAAATTTGATTTCGTCTTGGTCGTATTATTCGACTCTGACAGGATGGACAACCGGTGGTTCCGATATGCATAAGTAAGTTAGAGAGGTGTATATGACCACCAAATGCGTACTTGTGAATAGACACTGGTGCTTCTCCCAAAAGAACCCTTATAAATTATGTTGTTCGAGTCTATAAGGCCATCATAGTTAATTTTGTTAAGTAACTCGGAAGGTTTATTCTTATTTGTTATATAAAAATTAGACGATTACTCGTCACAGAGTCCAAATTTGTGCACCCCTCATAAACCGAGATGCACGTTCCGGCTTCATTCACTGGTTAACGAATCCTTCAAAACCACTCTCAAAACCCCTTGCTTTATATTTTATTTTCTTTTTTACTAACTAAAACAGAAAGTAAGTAGATCTCTTTCTATCATCCTAAGCCGTAACACCTCTTTCTTCTTCTCCTTAGAAGCTCTAAGTTTTCACATTTTTGTTTACTGTGGACATAATCTAACTTTACGTAATTGTCCATTTTGATACTCTACCAACATCTGGGAAATGTCCTTCCTCCTCATCCTCTCGTACAAACAACCGATGCTCTTAGTGGATTTTTGGAGATTTTGTTAAGTGAATGGCATGAAAATCTTGCAAGGAAATTCATTTGATTTGGAGATGTTAACTATTGAATTTTTTGTCGGAAATAAAGTAGCAATTACAACTGAAACCTTTTGGGGGAGGGTGTAGAACCAATATGTGCAAGCTTTATCAAGCAAAATATCAACGTAACAAATACACGATAGGTACAAGCTATCCAAAAATGGATAACTGATTATGTAACTTATTTTAAGTATAAGAAAATGATTTTTTTGTTGTAATAGTTTAGGATTGTCGATGTAAGAATTTGCGAGCAATTTTCGCATATATTTTACATAAGCTGAGTTGTTTTATCTTCTGATTGAACACTATGAGGGTAAAGGAATATAATTCAAAAGGGAAATACTATGATGGTGAAGTAAGTTTGTTCTTGCCTTTTTGTATGAAAGACTCACAAAAGGGCAATACTATGAGGGTAAAGGAATATAATTCAAATTTGACGAAATCCATCGATATATGAAATAAAAAACTTAACCCTGACTCTACATTATTCACAGATGTAAAAGAAGTTTCCGATTAATAACGAGACATGTCATAGTTTTTTATTATATTTTGTGAATACACATATATCTGTAAAACTTTCACGAGACACAACTCGTCCACTAGGGATACAAATATTTTTCGAGAAAATTAGTTTAAAAGGCCCTAAATTCAAGATATACTTCATATTACTATAAGATATTTATAATCTTCCTAGCAACCATTTGTACAGATCCCAAAAATAATCCAACTTCTGTACATTTTCCACCTTTCTATCGGTTGTTTTTTTATTTTTTGGCTTTCCCCTCAAAGCCACTATGTTATTATCACTCCTCATATATTCGATGCATATAAGAGCAAGTTTTGCATCTAATCTCTGGTTTAGCACCAATGCAAGTGAGGAGAAACTGAGACGATTTTTACGCCACCACTGAATACACCTCAAGTTACCAGTAAACACCACCAATAACCCCAAATTCACCATAAACTAGCCGGTAACCACCACCAGTGACGACGATGATGGTCGAAAACCACCATTAACTTCCTCAAATGTTTACCGCAGAAACCCTTTTCCATATCTATTATCACACACCCTCGAGACAACATCTACATTTTTAATCTCATATGTTCCCTATCCAGAGATCTACAAGTTAATGAGACTCCATAGACACCAAGGTTCCATGTTCTTGAGATACTAAGACACCAAGATTTCAGCCACTAAGAGCCCCTTTAAGACACCAGGATTTGATCTTATCCTATCAACAACTAAGCCCCTGATTTCCTTTTCTAAAGACATTTGAGGGATAAGTTCTAAATACACAAAGATAGGCTTCAATCGATCGAAAAGAGACACTAAAATTCAAAATTATCTTTTCAATCCACATTGATACTCTTTTCAATTCTTTATTTAACCATTAATTATCTAAGTTATTATTTTTATTGTGTTTGATACAGCTGACTCATATAAGAACCCTAATTTCTAAGTTGTTTTTTTTTCCTATCTTTTCTCCTAATTTATGCTTCTTGTTTACTTGAATTTCAAATTTAATTTTTGGTTTTTGATGTCAGATCGACTCCTTTCTCTTTTTTAGATTAATTTTCTTTCAAATCCCTTTTTCTTAAGTTGATTTTTCCCTAGTTGTCTTTAACTATTTGATTCATTATCAATTTCCTTCCTTTCTTTTCTATATACACTTAACATCACTATGAAATTCTTTAAATCTTGCAAACGAAAAGCAAAATCTCTCTCAACTCCAACACTTAATTGATTGATTTTAGGTACTATTTGCTACAATTGGAAAAAAAAAACAACAAAGAAAAACAGGGTTTCAAAGAAATTCTCAAACTATTATATTGAGTCTTCCCGAGGTAGATGAGATAAATCAGCTGGTGGCAAAAGTTTTTTTTGTGCTAGAAAGTTCTATTAACTATAGCTTTGTTGTGGTTAATCTGGATCTCAATCTTAAAGTAATGGAGGTATTTATAACCCCAACTCCTTATTCTCTTAAAATTAACATCTCAGTTTATCTGCCACATGCTGAAACCTTGAAATGTATGCCCATAATATGCTTGATAACTAACCTCTATGGAATAACTTGTTTAGTTACTCTTGAAAAACTGTTGGGTAATAATCATGTGGTCGCTACTTGCTTGAGAAACTACACTTTTTGAAACCCAATCTTACGCATTGTTGAATACCCCATTGTCTCGTATTGTTGGAAGTTTATTAGTAGTATTAGTAGAATTTTGTTATCCATAAATTTCATATTTTGGCAGTTTATAATTATGATTTCATGGAATTTCCAAGGGTTAGGAAAATGAGAGACCAAAAATAACTTGCTGGATATTTTGAATAAAGATAATCTAGACATTTTGTTTCTTTCAGAAACAAAACAGCAACACAAAGAGATCAAAAACATCATGAAACATGTAAATGTTCAAAATTATTTCTTAGTTCTCCCTAGAGGTACTGCTGGAGGCTTTTGTCTTATTTGGAAAATCAATGTTAAGTTACAAATTGAGGATTTTGCTTATAACTATATAAATGATATTATAACAAATCATCATAATGATATTAGTTGTACTCTTACTTGTTTTTATGAGAGTCCATAAAGATTTAAACTTCAGTCATGGAACATCATAAGTCAAATGGAAGAAATAAAAAATGAACCATGGATAATCATAGGAGATTTAAACGTTGTCATTCATGAAGATGAAAAAATAGGTCGATATCCTTTTAAGAGGAATGAGCCCTGAACTTTCAACAACTTAATAAATGACTGTAACCTTATGGATTTGGGTTTTATGAGCTATACTTTCACATGGAATAACCATAGACAGGGCACTCAAAATATTGAGATTAGATAGAGGTATATAGTAAATGACAAATTGAATAGAAAATTTCCTAATTCTACTCACTTAAGACCTCTTACTTCTGATCATGTTCCAATAAAACTGAATACTTGTAACCAGTGGGATGATGGGCCGACACATTTCAAATAATTTTGGGAATGGATCAAGCATGGGGACTGTAAGCCATTAATTCTGAATAGTTGGAACAAAAACATAAAAGGTTCCTCAGCTCATAAAGTAAATAAGAAACTTGATAACGTCAAACACATCCCGAAACTTTGGAAACATTAATAGTAATATTCAGAAGATAAAAAAGGACATGGATAATACTAATAGTATGAAAAACTATCCGAGTAAGATAACTGAACTAGCAAATTTGAGACGAGACATAGCTGAATGGTATGCCATAAAAGAAAAATTCTGGAAGGATAAGAGTAGGGACCAAAACATTGCTTTAGGGGATTGAAACACGAGATATTCCCATAACAAATAAAAACATAGGTTTAGGAGAAACAAAATCAAAACTCTTAAAAATGAAAATAATGTTCGGTTAAACACCAAAAAGGAAATTTCAGAGTGCATAACAAACCACTTTAAAAAAATGGCCTCTACTGTCAAACCTGAAATTGACCAAAGCATGATCAATCTTATTCCTACTAATGTAAATCATGCAGATAATGAACTGTTGTGTGCCACTCCTCTAGAGAATGAAATTAAGAAAACGTTGTTCTCAATGGAATTAGATAAAAGTCCGGGACCAGATGGCTTTTCTCCCAATTTTTTTCAGCAGAATTGGGAAATAATCAAAATAGATTTAACAAAAATGGTACAAGCTTTTTTTATTACAGGGCATATATCTAAAGAAATGAACGCCTCTTCTATCTCTCTAATTCACAAAAATCTAAACCGCACCACTCTTGTGGAGTTTAGACCAATAACTTTAACAAACACTTGTTATAAATTAATGGATTGAATTCATTAGGGTTTTATTTCTAAGTAAATACTAGAAAAGGTGTTTCAATAGTCCAACCACCGCCGGTACCACCAACACCATTCCTCATAGCCATACCATCACCATATATATCGAAACTGATGGCATGGAGAATGAAAGGCCTTATAGAAAAACTTATTTCTCCCTATCAAATCTGCCTTAATCCCTGGAAGGAAGATATATGAAAATATTACCCTACCTCATGAGATTATTCCTAAAATGAAAACTCTAAATCCAAGAAGGGATTTATGGGACTAAAAATCGACATGTAGAATGAGACTTTTCAATTTAAATAATGTCTAAAATGGGATTCAACAATAAGTGGTGTAATTTGGTACACCAATATATCTCGACAATGACTCTAGTAGTTCTGCTAAATGGGTTTCCCAAAAAATTATTTAAACCTACTTGGGGGCTGAGGCAGGGAGACCCAATCTCCCCTATCTCTTCTTGTTTTTTATGGAGGCTTTGTCTCGAACTATTTCGCATGTGGAAAACTTGAGGATGATTAAGGGTATAAAACTAGTTCACAAGGCACCCTCTATAAGCCATTTACTTTTCGCAAACGACTGCCTACTTTTTTGTAAAGTTAGTGTAAAGAGTCGTGAAAGCTTAGTTAAACTATTTAAAAACTTTGGTCCAGCTTCGGGACAACTAATAAACTTAAATAAATTGGGGGTTCTCTTTAGTTCTAAGATAGACACATATATCAGAAGGAGAGTCAAAGATATTTTAGGAGTAAAAGCAATTTCCTTAACTGATAAATACCTAGGCTCAACGCTTTTCACAACCATATCTAAGGTAGAATGCTTTGAACCTTTGTTGGAAAAAATGAGAACTAGAGTTATAGGTTGGAAAAGTGGTAAATTAAACAATGCCGGGAAAACGGTTATGATCTAAAATGTCAGCACTTCTTTATATGTTTACCAAATGAAACCAAATGAACTGTTTTAAAATACCAGTCAAAATTTGTGATAAGATAACAAAACTACAGAGGGATTTCTGGTGGGGGAAAAACGAATAAGGGTTAAATGTAAATGGGAAAAAAGGGGTGTGTTTAAAAAGTTGGAAGTCTATTTGTAAAACTCTTGAAGAAGGAGACCTAAATATTAAAAATGTTAGGAAGTTTAACCTAGCTATGATATAAAGATGGGATGGAATTTAAAACAAAACCCTAATTCTCTGTGTGCTACTATTTTAAAAGAAAAGTATTTTCCTAACTGTGATATCTTACAGATAGATAGTAAACCAGATAGAAAGGACAACTGAATATGGAAGGGAATGCTAACTAGTATAGATCAAATTAAAAAATGTTGCTATTGGGAATTAGGAAATGGTATGAATATTGACAATTGGGATGACTTTTGGATCTCAGATACTAAAATACCTATGCATAGACCTGTTACAACCAGTGATGACCTAAAGAAGGTTAGTGACCTGATAACATACCACAAAACTTGGGACCTAGTGAAACTAGTTGAAATTTGATGACCAACCAATTAAAAAAATAAAATAAATGTGGAAGACAAGTTGGACACACCAAAATGGACCCTAAATGAGAAAGGTAAGTGTTCGGTTAAATCTCTTTATAATCATATAAACACAGGTGGCATTGTGGATAAAAATGGAAAATGATATGGAATATGGAGACCACCCCTGCTATAAAGAACTTCATTTGGAAGACAGCTCAATCCGTACTTCCAAATAGTATGCGAATGACAGCCGTTATCCCTGATATAGAAACTACGTGTAAACTCTGTAACGAGAGTCAATAAACATTTACCCATCTGTTTTTGCATTGCAATTACGCCTCTCAGGTATGGATGCATTTTAATTTTGATATGTAATTTATTAGAAATGGTAATGTTACTTTCCATGATTGGTTAAGGAGAGACAATGTAATTTGGTCTGCAAAATTGGCTAATTTTTGTAACAAATATGAGATCAAACATAGCTGGGTTGATCACAGTCTTTGAGCAATCTTAACGTATCCAAATATTCAAAACAGGAATGAAGATGTAATGAAATTAGGGATGTGCAATGGACCGACGGATGCGGATTAGGGGTCATCCACGTCCAATCCGTTAATGTTGCGGATTTGGAAAATCCAACCGTGTCCGGCCCAATCACCCGCAGATTTGACATCCGCGGATCAGTGGATGATACGGGCTGGATGCGGATTAACCGCGGATTTTAGTCAAAAAAAAAATGAATAATCATAATTTGTACTAATAAAATGTTATGTACTCCCGGTATTTTTGATTAGTTCAGTGGTGTTTTCACTTTTACCCCAACATTCAGATTATAAAATCAGTAGTACTATGATTCAAGGTTCCCAAGTTCTCATATCCCTTCTGATGACGATATGACATGACCATAGACAAACAAGATGGTTGAGGTGGCGGTAAAACCCACTGCAATGACTGCATAACTAAATTCCCCATTAGCTCCATGATAGCTAACCAAGTTTTAGATTTAAGCCACTCACCGTTCTTTCTATTCTACTTCTCTACAAATTGAACCCAGTTGGCTACATAAACTAGAGATCAAAACTAATCATATTTCGGTTGATGAAATCAGTAGTCATTTCTACTTGATCGATGCCATCTTTACAATCATCATTTCTACTTTATAAAATCATAAAATTCCAATTTTTCTTCGTCAATCTCATAACTTATCTTCCTTTTTCATCATCCTCTCCTTCTTTATGAACTATGCTACGGTGAGGGTGAGCCCGTGGATTTCAATGTCCAATCGCAACCAAGCCGTTAAAAGTGCGGATTTGAGAATCTCACCCATAATCGGGTCATAGATCTTGTGGATTGAGTTTTACCCATAATTTTGCGGACTGATACAGATGAAATGCGCAGTTACGGACTTTTTGCACACCCCTAAATGAAATATCAGTGTTCCAATTATTATGGAACTAAGACTAAGTCTTATGGGGTGCTAGTCTAGCACCTAGATTAGCAGTCAGGAATACCTCCTAAGTCTTATGGGAGTGCTAATCTAGCAGCTAGATTAGTAGTCCACGTCGCACCAAATTGAACCATTCAACGCCAACGCTAAATCATTCCGCTCGGCGCTAAATGGTTCAACGCGCAACCAATCTCAAACCGATCAGATCAAAAATAAATCCTTCAGCGCTGAATCATTCCGCGAAAAGGTAGTTTTTCTAGCGCCGAATCATTCTGCGTATCAATCTAGCATGCTACTTCACATGCTAGCAACTGGTAGGAAAGAGAACTATTGTTAAATTTTTTGCTACACTTTTTTTTTGGAATTGAAACACTTATGTGCTAATCTAGCACCTCCAATCTAACCCATAAAACTTAGTCTAATAATGCTACTTTCTTATCAATGCACTTGAAGGTATCCTCATTTTTCTAAAAAGAAAAAAAAAATGAAAAGAAAGAGAAAGTAAATAGTCCACGTGTAACCGGATTTTGGGAAAAGCGTGGAATGTCTAGTCAACCACGTGTAACCGGATTTTCTACCCAAAACCTAGGTTTCACCGTCATCCTCATCAGAACCTCGACAATGGCAAAGAATCATCTAAACCGTATTTTCTCATCACTGATCAAACCAAACCTAGGGTTCAATCAATCCACCATCATCAATTCAATCTCAACGAACAGAGGAGTTTCTACTTTATCAATAATCAAACATGATTAAATCCATTTCAGGGTTTTTTCATCGAAGAGGGTTTTCACCCAGAGATAAAGGGAGAGATGTGATTGCTCAAGCTCAATCTGGCACTGGGGAAACTTCTAATTGCTCATACTGTTTGTCAAATCGTTGATACTGCTAATTGAGAGTAAGTTCTGAAACTATGACCCTAATTTTTGTTTGATTTTGTTAAATTTGGATTTCTCATTAAATTTGGATCTTTCATTTTGTGTTTAGGGTTCAAGCATTGATTTTGTCACCAACAAGAGATTTAGCAACACAAGCTGAAAAAGTTATATTAGTTATTGGTAATTATATGAATATTCAAGCTCATCTTGTATTGGAGGTCAAAGTGTTGGTGAAGTTATAAGGAAATTAGAAAATGGAGTTCATTGTTTCTGGTACACCAGGGAGAGTTTCTGATATGATTAAGAGAAGATCGTTTCGTACTCGAGCTATCAAATTATTAATACTTTATGAATCTGATGAGCTGTTGAGTTTAAGTTATAAAGATCAAATCTATGACGGTATCTTCCACCAGAACTCCAGGTACAAAGGATTTCGCTGCAGGCTGCAGCTATTTTTTCTTTATTGTGCACTCTGTAATTAAAATTGAAAAGGTTTCATGATGATTGCCGTTGATACTCATATTATATTTGTATAGGTTTGCTTGATTTCGGCAACGCACTCTCATGAATTATTGGAGATCACCAGCAAGTTCATGGCAGAACCTGTGAGGATCCTTGTAAAACGTGATGAATGGACGTTGGAGGTATGTAGTCTAACTTATCTTAGTTAGGCTTCTGTTACATGTCCGAGATATTATATGTGTATGCTAATTATTTGGTTATTAATTCGTGTATCTTTTTGTTTGCTATGTCAAGGTATCACAAAATTTTGTTGCTATTGAAAAAGAAGAATGGAAGTTTGATACTTTGTGTAATCTTTATGAAACTCTGACGATCTCAAGCTGTTATATATTTCTGTAACACGAGGAGGAAGGTAACATATGTCTGTCTTTGTGGTGTATGTTTATGTAGTGTGTGTGAATTGCACCGACTCTGATCCACCAGCAACTGTAGTTATATCTAGGATGTAAGCAATTCCTCAGGGCAATGGTAAATAGTAAATGCCTAAGTACATATTTGCCTCACCATTTTTCATGGGAGATGATTATATTGGTGTCAGTCACCTTGTCCTGTGCAATACATATAAGATTCTTTTACTAAAGACTACTAGAGGGCGCATGCGCTGCACGTGTTATTTAGAGTTGAATGTATGTTTTAGTGTTCTAACTATATAAATTTTACGAATTTGGCTTAAATTATTTTCTCTTCGTTTTTGTATGTGGGGATATTTTAGTAAAAAGGGACAAAAACACCTCTTTGTTTTATATATGGTAGAGATTTTGAGAAAAAGAGAATAGAGAGATAATAACACACATCTCTATCTTTACTAATTACTATATGTATTAAGCAAAATGGTGTTTTATGAGGCTTTTTACTTAAATATCCCCATATACAAAAGAATTAACAATAATACAAGGTCAAATTAGAACTCTGAGAGACAAAAATGAATGTCAGACTATTTCTAATATATTAAATGGTACTTATGTGAGACATGTTCACCTCAAATAACATGTGCAACACACATGCTCTCTACTAGTACATATGGTACAAGTTAATGTAATGTTACGTGCTTCCTCATGGTGAAGTTTATCATGATGCCTAACAAAGATACACATTTATCGTATACTAATTTCAGTTTGCCATGAGCAGGGTTATTGGTTAACTGAGAAGACGTGCAGCTATAACTTCACAGTCTCTTCAATGCATGGAGACATGCCTCAGAAGGAGCTCGATGCAATCATAGATCAGGGGACACCCGTGTTCTGATAACAACAGATGTATGGGCTTGTGGAATTGATGTTCAACAGGTAAGTTTTTTCAGTCTGGTTTCTCTAAATTTGATTGTGCACCATATCCGCCATTCATTTGATCCCACTTTCTCTCTGTCAATTAGTTTAGAGATATAAAACTTTTAGGTGATTGTTGGTTACACAGTTAGGCGTAGAAACCAGAATAGCTAAGCTGGGGGATTGGTACTTACTCGCATTTCCATGGTCTTATTTCATTTAAACTTTCAGACTTTTACAGATATATGATATATGATAGATCCAAAAAAATGAAGTTATATGGATATTCTCGTCAACCAATTGCTTTTGGAGTCAGAATTGGTTCACTTAACTCTTCTCTTATTTCATTTAAACTTTCAGACTTTTACGGATATATGATAGATCCAAAAAAATGAAGTTATATGGATATTCTCGTCAACCAATTGCTTTTGGAGTCAGAATTGGTTCACTTAACTCTTCTCTTATTTCATTTAAACTTTCAGACTTTTACGGATATATGATAGATCCAAAAAATGTTATATGGATATTCCTCAACCAATTGCTTTTGGAGTGTGCTTCTTTTTACTTGTGCTTTTTTAGGTGTCCTTGATTATTAGTTATGACCTTCTAAACAATTGATGAATTTTTCATTCATCGGATTGGTCGATCTGGTTGTTTTGGGCTGAAGGTAATTTTTTCTCTCTGGTTTTGAAACACTGAGCTCTCATTTTCAGACAGATTTTTTTGTTTTTTGTTTTGTTGTGTAATATGTAATATTGTATTCGCTTTTATCTGCAGGGTGTTGCTATAAACTTTGTATGAAGTGATGATATCAAGATTCTTCGATACATAGAGCAGTACTACAGTACTCAAATAGATGAGATGCCAATGAACATGGCTGATATATTACAGATGGTTTGAATGATGCCAAGTAAGTTTTCTGGAATGAACTTTTTTGGGTGATGTTCTTACACTGGTACTTGCCTACTTGGTTGTTTTTTTCTGTAACTACGACACTACTGTAAATACAAATAATTTGCAGATTTCTGCTTCTTGAGAAGAGACAGTATTGAGTTTGGATTGATTTCTTGGATGTGTTATGAGATTTTTTTAAACTTTTAGACCTTCTTCATGTGTATCAGACCCAATGTTGGCGCATAGCTTCCGGTGCTTTTTCATATGAATTTCTTATAGGCCTTAATTTATAGATTTATATGGTGCAGGTTTTTATTATTCATTCATTTGTTCTTCAACTGTTAGGCAATGTTGCTAATACGAAGCCACCAGATTGATAGAATTCGATTGAAGTAAACAAAAGATTGATGGATACCAATCAATGGAGAATGATCACACAGATGATATCACGATTAACATGCTCTCCCAATCAGCATCTATGATCTCAGTCTGTAAGCTTTCTCTATCAGCATCAGCCAACTCAGTCTTGCAATGCAGATAGCTACACAGTGCCCGGTAAACTCTCTTTTTTGAAACCACCATATACGTTTTTTTCCTAACTAAATCAGATTGAATTAGTTATGGTGGAAAATGACGGTTAAGTATGATTAGCTTACTTTGTGTACAAAATCGGATTCCTCATAAATAAAGTTGAGGATTGAGAAGATAAACGTAGATCTTCTAGAATATAATAACTAAGAAACTAACAGAATAACAGATTATATTTTAACTTTTAAATATTTTCTTTCCATATCTTAGGTTTGTGTATGAGTTCACAATCATGTTGGTGGTTTCTCTTAATGATCACCTTGGTCTTTTGTATACTGTTATGAGCCGAAGATGATTAAAAAAAAAACGCATTTAGACCCTGACCTTCTTTATTTAACCTAATGTATTTACGAAATTCAGTTATTGGATCTTACCATTAAAGGATCTCATCAGGTTATTTATTGTTTTTTTTTAACTCAATTTCAGAGGTACATCATGTTAAATAAAGAAATGTAGGCGAGGTCAGTTTCAGCTAGTGATAAGAACCAAAGATATCAATCAACGTTGCAATTTGCTGCAAACCTTCTTCTTCAGATGCAGCAGCAGCAACAAGGAAACTCTCAGGCTGCACAAGGACCTGGCAATCATCAATGAGAACTGCTTCATGTCAGGTGAGTTATCCTTGCATGTTTTTACATTTGTAATTGTTACTGTTGATGTGTTTGCTTATCCCTCATCCTTGATTGCATTCTGCTGTCTACCTTATCAACTGTTTTCCGTTAGCTGTGTGTCTGATTGACATATTGTACTTTCATGATCTCATGTTTTGAACAAACTAAATGTAGGATCTGAACATTCGCTCATTGCATATGTTAATTTGATAATTGTTTTCTAAGCAAAAGCAAGTTTTTTTCAGACTCCCAGTGGCCTAGGGTGCAATCTGTTGTATACAACCTACAAGTGCAAGAAATAGACTATAGTGTTATACCATTTTCTTATTACTCAGCTTTGCAACATGTACCTGATTTAGAGCTTTTTTTTTTTGGTCCCTGGTGCTACAAGTGTTCTAGTAATTTGAGCTGTTTTTGAGATACCTAAAGTGCTATGGGTGCGAGGGGGATATCATATAAGGGCCTGGTCATAGTTTGATTTTAGAAATCGGCAGTTAGATCAATAACTTAGCTCTCTAGGGTCTTGTTATTCTGGGATATTCAGTGATGATGATGATATCAATTTTTGTTGATACGATACTTCTGTTGCTAACATGCTTTACCTGAATTTTCTGAGCATGATTTTTTTTACCTTTAATTCGCTACAATATCATGGTTTCTTGTTTGCTCCCAAGAAAGTTCTGTATTGCTGTTCTTATCATTTTTTTATTTATTGTTCAAGATTCTTGACCATTGTACAGGATTTATTACCATGTGGTAGTACGTAAATGAGATGTCATCCCTTTTTTGTCTAAGTCTTGCATCGTCCATGTATATATATGTTTGTCAGTGTTAAATGATTTCATTGGAAAAGAGGTGCTTTGCCTTCTGGAATCGTACAGGATTTGTTACCATGTGGTACTACATAAATCTTTACGTGTTTTCGTTGTCTCAAATTGGTTAAAAGGTCTAGGCTACAAATTTGAAACTTAGGTTAACAGTCTTGAAACAACATTGAACTTCTTTGTAGCGAATCTTTAGACAGCCCTCACCTCCAAAACTTACCTTATAGGGATCTCTAAAGTTATCCATCAGCAAAAGGATGAAAGTCATTCTTAATTGGGATAGTAACTATCACCGATTTCTATGAACTAAAGCACCCGTTACGTTTATTTATCCCCTCGATGGTGTCAGAACACTTTCCAGGAATCCTATTTGATGGGAGGACACATACTGCAATGCGAACCCCCCCCACCACCCAGTGGAATCAATCAGTTTGTGTATTTTTGAAAAAGCTGTAACTGCCACTTTTATCCCCACTTAAATTCCAGATAATCATCGTGAGGGTCGTAGGAGTTCCTGTTAAGGTTTAGATGTGAACTTGTCTTAATCTACCTTACGGGCAAATACACAGAGTTTCATGTGTGTCTATAGAATGCACAATAAAGTTTGAGCAATTAACAGTCATGTGCGGGTATGCAATCACGATACAATCAGCAGCAAGAATAGAACTGGGGAAAATGAGAGATAATTGAACTTTATTTTGATTGCTGAGTGCGACATCAATAGACCTTTATCCTTCTTCTTTGGTCATCAAAAATTGATTCTAGGATTAGAATTTTAATTAGTGGGTGGTTGGTTAATTAGTGGGATGATTTTAGGATTAGAATTTTAATTATCACTAATTTAACACTAATCTCAAAAGGGGTATTTTAGCATTTTTGAAAAAAGGAGGATAAGGGCCACCCATGAAATACTATTGACACCCATATTTTTGTCCTATATGTATGCCCCCAAATTTTTGGGTCTGCCCCAAAATAGGGTTCGCAGTAAAATGGTTGCGCTTCATTTGATCAAAGAATTCCTAAAGAGTTGTACAAGGCCCCACCATATCTTTTTTTATGAACCATCTTTTGGTCACTACCCAAAAAAAGTGGGGGACTACCCATTACTTCAAATATCCACCAAACATTATAAGGGGTGTCTTATAAAGTGGAAATGACTAACCTACCCTTAACCTATATATATATTACCACCTCCTCTCCTCACCACCTATATTTATAACCACCTCCTCCCATCACCCCCGTCGCTCACCACCATCGACCACCACCACCACCACCGACCACCACAGCCGCCTCTATATATACATCTTAATTTAAATCATTAACAAAATCAAAATTATAACAAACCCATTATTTGTCATTCGTTTTTGGTTGCAAAAATGAGAAGTAATCATTAAAATGAGTTGAAAATGTAAGTTGCAGAGAGAAGTTCGGTTAGGAATTATGCGAAAAACTTTGTCGAACTAGCCGAACTCAACATTTAATGGAGGTTTTTCTTTCAGAGAAAAGTTCGGTTACGTCACAATTTATTTTCCATAACCGAACTTTAGTTCTAATGTCGCAAGTTTTTCTTTCCTAACCGAACTACCTTTGAGCAACAAAATATGAGGGAAAATGTCATTGTAAGTTGAGTATCGTCGTACCATATGATAGAGAGGCAACTAAGAAAACTGGACCATGTGAAAAATTCTCAACTTGCCAAGGTCTATAAGGTTTGATCAAACATTTTTCCATGTGTGAGAAGAGAAGAGAACAGTTCGGTTACGTCGCAACTTATTTATTTTTTTTCTTCCAGCCGAACGTTTAGTTCGGTTACGTCGTAAATTGTTCTTCCGAACCAAACTGTTCTCTGAAAAAGACTTTGTCATTTAACATAGTTTCAAACGGGCAGTGAACTGGATGACGAACCAGTATGAAGTCTTATATGAAGTCTATTTGACAAATGTTCATATCGTTTGTTTTTCAATCCTGCAGGGAATGTACCTATATGAAGTCTTAAGAACGCTCAAGTTATCTGAGTTATAGTGCTCCACATTTCTCTTGTTCTCTATGCGTTCTATATGAGCATAAAAGGGAAACTTAAGGGCATAATCCACCTGAAACATTAGTTATCGGCAAGAATATCACTTTCAAGGTAAATTTTTTGTTGGAATATTTTCAATTGCGCTATCCAAGGGGGGTCCTGGGGGGCGTATCCCCCCAGGCTGTGGTCGACCTGACAGGTCAGGTCGTGGGGGTCCAGGGGAGACCGCCCCCGGAAGATTTTTTTTGGTCGGTTACGTCGCTATTTTTTTTCCTAACCGAACACACGTTCGGTTACGTCGCAATTTTTTTTCTCCTGACCGAACTCTTCTCTCAGAACCTATATATTGAGTTCGGTAATGTCGTAAAAAAAAAATTCAACCGAACTTTTCTCCGAAATAAAAACAAGAAACACTTACAAGTTCGGCAATGTAAAAAATTTCGTCGACCCTACCGAACATAAAGTTCGGTTATGTAATTTTAATAAAACAATTGTGAGATTACCGAAGTCGATATTTACATTTTATATGCAAAGGTTCGGTAATGAGAATCAAAAATTAGACCAAAGCGAACATACTAGTTCGGTTAGCAATTCGGTATACATGTAGTTTGCGACATTGCCGAACTTAAAGTTCGGTTACCAAGTTATAAAACTCGACTAAACCGAACTCTTCCCTGGAAAGTCTAGAATAAAAGTTCGGTTATGTCTTCTGGAATTTCCTAACCGAACTATAACAAACCACCATTAACATGTAGTTCGGTTACATGCGTCTACAAGGTCCGGTAACCGAACTACACTTTTAAATGTTAGATTACCTATGTTTTAAATGGGTAACCGAACTACCATTACCTAACCGAACTTTTACCCAAAAAATTTGAGTTTGTCCAATTTTTCCCACCATTCAACCTACATTAACTAAAACTGAGTACCCATATGTTCATCTTCAGGTTGTGGCTGATAAAATCCATCATTTGGTGGGTTCTCTTCACTTTGGGATTTTTTTTTCTTCTTCTAACAAATAACTCATATTTGGATCATTTGAAGTATTGACATATAAACAAGGAGGTGAAGGGGGTTCTGATTCGTAGGTTTGATCACATGATCACTCATATCATAATTGCTAAAAAAAAAAAAAATTCATCACATGAATCATGAATCACGAAGTTTTTAGTTAAGGGTAAAGTGGGTATTAAATTTTTTTTAAGGGGTGACTAAATATTACTTCTAATACCCGCTACAGTTACAGTTGGGTAGTCCCCCATTTTTTTTGGGTAGTGCCCAAAAGATGGTTCTTTTTTTTTATCAGCTGGGCTAAAGCCCAAAACCAAAACAAAAAACTTACAGGAAAACAAAAGAGACATGTTTTTGGGCATATCAAAAAATTACCGGGCATACTCAAGGTTCGGCTCACAATTTTTCTTTTTGCCTAAGTTTGCTAGGTTCGGCTCACTATATTAATTTTGTCCATTTATGACTGAAATAAAAAAAAATTATAAAAAAAAATCAACGTATTTATGAAATAAAAAAAGTTTTATATTTTTTGAATCTTTTAAAAGGAAAAAAAAAATATAGAAATGACTATATTAATTTTTAGTATTGATGATAAATATTAAAAAAGGAAATTAATACACATAAATTAACTATATTAATATTTTTTGTGTCAAAAATATAGAAATGACTATATTAAAAAAATATGGATATACTCCCTACGTCCTATTTTAGATGAAGGGGAAGCTGTTTTCACGTAAATTAAGATAATAGAAAGAGATTAATTTTTTTCCATATATATCCCTTAATAATAATTATTAAAATATTGAAATCTCCTAGTTTTTTGTTCCTTGTTTCTAGTGGTTGATTCCAATGCAAGATCAAATTATGAAGAAAGTGTGAAAACTATGGAAACCTTCATCTATTTTGGTACTAGAAAAAACCCTTTCTCTTTCATCTAAAATAGGACGGAGGGAGTATTATAGTATAACAGGGGTTTACTCAATAAATACTTTTTGTGATTTTCAGAGACTTTAATAGATTTCCAAAGTATTGTGTTACTGGTTGTATACTTTAGAAAACTCCTTGTAAGTATATGTTACTCGTTATATACTTGTAAAATCTCTTTCAAAGTTTGTGTTGCTCGTTATATATGAGAAAATTTAAAGACTTTCCATACTTCCCAAATTTTAAGACTTTGAATGACATTTATGTGTATATTTGCCTTGGAGAAAGTCTTGCAAAATGTGAAAGATTTTGGAAGAGTTCTACAAAAATTAGAAACTTAATTTATTAGTATCTTTTATATATTTATTTTGATATTATTTTATTTTATTTCAAGTTGATGCAAGCGGTTACACGTATACTCTAGATCTATTTCTCTTTTTAAAAAATATATATATATCCTAGATGCGTATATACATATATGTATCATATGATACGATCAAACTCTTTTTTATTTTGTTATTAGATGGAATGAAAACTTTCATTCATGACTAAAGTGTCCCAAATTATGGTTAATTTAATTTGCAATTAGCGTTTTTCAAGAATTGTTTTGAGTAGATAAATTTTATAGAACTTTACAAATCTAGAGATTTGTAGATTCATCATGTTAGGTTGTTATACAATTCTCTAAAATTTTTGTTTGCACAACTTTTTAGAACTCTACAAATCTCTATAAGAGTTAGGCGAACTCTATAAAACTCTGCAAGTATTTTTCCAACTCCGTAGAACTCTACATAAGTTGTCATTTTTCATGACTCTTTTTAAATCTATACAAATCTACAAAAGTATTTATTGAGTAAACCCCCGTAAAAAAATCTGATTTATACTATAAATAGAACGCGCAATTGGGGGATATGAAAACTAATTGGGGGATATAGCTACAAGACAAAATAGGAGTCCCAATAACAATTCTGGGTCACCCCTTATGTAATTATTTTTTTAATTCCTAATCTACTCCTCACTAATTAGGTTTAGTGCTTAATAATAATTAGTAAAAATCTTAAGGATTTGGGGGATAGATTAGTGTGTATTTTTATTTGTGTTTGGGTCAGAGTAGAAGGAGGGAAAAAAAACATTTGAGAGGAATTTCTTTTTTTGAAAATGGGAGATCATTGTGATGAGAGAATTATTGCTAATAAGAGGTTGAAAAATTAATTTTTTTCTTTGAATCCACCATTGTTGCAGCTGAAAAAACTTGGTGCCGGCATGGTATTCAACCAAAAACCCATGCCGGCAATTGTTGGAAATGTTCATAAATTGTTTTCCACGATTTTTTTTATGGTTTTGATCTTCATAATGTTGATTTTTTTTCTTCTGATTTTGAACAGGTACCGGCATGGTAATCTAGTTTTCGAGCATGCCGGTACCTGTTCTGGCATAGTATTTTGCTTAAATTTCTATGCCGGAACAGGATGAAAAGTATCCAGAATGTTAATTTTTTTTTTCACTTGACTACCGGCATTGATAGGAAATTCTCGAGCATGCCGGTATCATGTTCCGGCATATGGTCTTCATCAATTCCGGCATAGTCTTCATCCATTCCTTTTTGAATTTTTTCTGGTTTTAATCACTCCACTGCCGGCATGGTCAGTTGATATGAAGATCATGCCGGTATTGTTTTCCGGCATAGCATGTTGCTTTATTTTCTATGCCGGAAAACAATACAGGCATGGTCTTCATATCAACTGACCATGCCGGAAGTGGAGTGATTAAAACCAGAAAAAATTCAAAACGGAAATGATGAAGACAATTTCCGAACCCCCCCTGGATAGTGGCAAACAATTTTTGAAAATTTCCGACAAATGCCGGCATGGTTTTTTGGTTGAATACCATGCCGGCACCGAGCTTTTTCAGCTGAAACAATGGTGGATTCAAAGGAAACAAATCAAATTTTCAACCTCTTAGCAACAATTCTCTCATCACAATCATCTTCCATTTTCAAAAAAAAAATTCCACTTATTTTTTTTTCCTCTCCTTCTACTCCTCACTCACACAAATTAAAATCAAAACACACACTAAACTATCCCCCAAATACTTAAGAATATACTAATTATTATTAACTACTAAACATGATTAGTGAGGGCTAGATTAGGAATTAAAAAAAAATTTACATAGGGGGTCACCCAGAATTACTATTGGGACACCGTTTTTTGTCCTGTAGCTATATCCCCCAATTAGTTTCCATATCCCCAATTAATCCTTCTTTTTAAATTCAAAGCAGGGATATATTACCTGTCAAATCAACAAACAGGACGTCCTGCTACAACTCAAGATTTGATTACAACTTATAAGAAATTGACCTTCATCAATCCAAAGAATATGAGAGGCTTCGAAGTGGCTACCACTATCCCCATGACTTCTGTATTACATTGTTTCAACTGAACTACAAAATGTACATAAAAAACAAAAATAAGGGTTTATCACGTTGATTTGGGTGATACACATTAAACCCAAAACTCAAAACATAAATAATTGATTATTGTGTAACTAATGGAATTCTGAAACTCGGGTGATAAAAAACAGTAAATTACATTGAACAAAATAATCAATCGAAGTATCCAGTATTAGGGTTCACACCTGTAAAATCAACCTCGAATGCTATAGTTTCGAGAGAGTCCAGCGTCAACCTGAACCCCAAGGTTAATTTTTCTCGGTTTCCTTCAACCCCTTGCATCTCAATTCCTTCTTCATCATCAATCAATTTAAAAACCCTGACTTAAACCATGTATTGCAAATTAAAAACGTAACAATTAGTAACCCATATCAAGTCTTACCCAAAATTGATATACAACCCACTTCAAATAAAACCGAACCTTAATTCCTTCGCTGCATCAATCCGATTACAACACAAACAGAAAAGATGAATTCAAGGAGAAGATATGAGTTCAAGGAGAAGATGTTGAGAAGCAAGGATAAAACGGAAAAAAGACAACACAGACGGAAAAGAAGTTGAGATGAAACGCGAATCAATTAGGTTATTTCTTTTTTGAATTATTACATGTAACCCTGATTTTTTGTTCAAAATTAAATTAATACACAGGGAGTTTCTGAGAATAGCGTTTCTTGTATTTGGAATTTGTCCAAGATTAAATTCTGAATACACGATGGATGATTCCTAGCCGTAAATCTAAGATGTCCTAACAGTCCGTGTCAAAATCACCATCTGAAACTTCCCGACCATCGGATCAGAGTCCCCATTAAATCATGTCCGTTCTATGACTCTTAGATCTCAAAGTCAAAGTGCATATCTTTTTATAACATAGATAACCAAAAGTAGGATATCAGTGCAAATGGCCACACAACACACATAAACGAGCCTTCTTTGAAAGTAAAATAGTAATCTCCGCAGCAGAAATAGAGAACACATATATAAGTCAGTCTAAGATTTGATCATTCACTTCGGATCACCCAAAATTCTTATTACTTCCACTTCTTGAACTTTCCCCCTCCAAACATACCACCACCATGCTTTCCATGCTTGCCGTGCTTGCCCTGCTTGAACTTGCCCTGTTTGCCATGCTTGCCGCCAAAACCATGCCCAACACCGTAACCACCAACACCATGTCCAACACCATAACCACCGTGTCCTCCATGTGAAGCACCATGTCCTGATAACTGGTGGGCACCATAGGCAGCAGCCGCTGCAGCAGCACCCCCAGCTAGAATTCCTCCCATGGCCCCCATTCCTCCACTGCCACTATGTCCATGGCCTGTATACAATAAATATTTTTGAGCATACAATTAACTGATGTAATTCGTGCAACCAAGTGATGTGCAAGTGTCTGCAAGTTATACATACCTCCATGATGTGGAGCAGATGAACCGGGATATCCAGCCGGTGGGTATCCTTGTGGTGGGTATCCTTGTTGTGGCGGGTATCCAGCAGGTGGGTACCCTTGTTGAGGGGGGTAACCACCTGGTGCTGGAGGGTATCCCCCTTGTTGGGGAGGATAATGTCCAGGAGGGTAATTTGAATGTCCTCCTGCAGCTCCAGCTAATCCATGAGCCAGGTTCGACATTAACCCCTTGTCACTTGAGTCATGCTGGTCTTTTCCACCTCCCATTTTCCTTAACTGCGAAATGATACTGCACACATGGAATTAACTATCCCAATGTTCAATGGTAAAACTAGTGAGTGCTTACATGATAGCCTACTTTTTCGATGGTAAAACTAACTATCCCAATGTTCAAAACCAAGTACAAGATATGGTTGGGACATCATGCCATAGAAACGACGAAATAAGATAATCGCAAGGTACCTAGAGTTCGATCTCAAACACATAAAAGATGGACTTCAAATGAGTTAAGAGAAAAATAGTCGTACATATACAGTTGTGCAAGTATATTAACAGGATACAGTAAAGTCTGCATTCAGCAAGTAATATAAACAAATTAACAAAACTTTTCATCTCTTGGTTAAGCTCGAATGGCAGTTTATCAGTTATTTTGCCATTGTAAGAAGAAAAGAAAAAAAAACAATGAAGACTCATCATGTTCAAAACTACGGATTTGATTGTACAGAATTGTACTTGAAAAGCATAACATATTAACATTACAATAACCTTAAAGAAACATAACAGATAGAATGTCTATAATAATTGAGACCAATTATGATTTATCATTGTTCTTCAAAGAGAAAGCAAGATCATTCTATAAAAAGTTAGATGGGTCTAGAATGAGGCTAAAATCAAAGAAAAAAAATTCCCAGCAACTATCTATGATAAAAACAGGTGTTAGAATAGTTGTAAGGATATGGATAATATGGTAATTTGATTTAGTGAAAAAAATAGGAAAATAAGTAAAAACCAAAGCTCTTCTTACTTCCCGAATCACTCTTCAATTTCCCCATGATGTCGTCCATGGCTGTGTTAATCTTTTGATTGATTGATTAATAATAGTAATAGTAAAGATGGATTTTCCTTCTGTTGTGTTTTTGAGTGAAGATATTAATCTAATTTCAAAATCAATTAATCTTGTTAAGCTGTAAAAGGGTCAAGTTTATTATTTTAGATATTTGGCAGAGTTTTTTATTCATATTTTTTTTTAATAATTGGAAGAAGAAATCGATGAATTCTGATCAAGAAAATTTGAACAAGTATGAACCGGTTAACAGAATCGGGTTTACGGGTGGGTGATGTGCCGGATACTTCGTCATCTCTACCCGAAAAACTGAAGAAGTCGGAAAACAGGAGGAACAAGAATCATTCGATCAATCTGATGGTTTTTTTTAAAGAATTTTCAACTGCAAATATCTTTGTTTGATTATACCTGACGGGTACTTAAAATTAATCTACTTGATGAATCTCAATTTCACAAAATTGGAAAAGCCAGAAACTAAATTTGATTTTTTTTGCACATTATTTGTGACTGACAAATATCAAACAAGTGACCATATAAGAGGTCGATCATGAATGATTTCAAGAAACCAAAGAAAGTACGGTATCAATGACAACAAGAATAAGGTAATGGAACAAGCAACCACGGAAATTAGAGTTAGTACCTGTAGGTTATTGTTGTTTCAAAGTTCTTCCTCTTCCTTGGTTTGCTAAAGGATGAAACCGATGATATTGAAAAAATGTTGAATTAGATTAGATTTTAATGGGATTTTTTCCGACCTCGTATTAAATTCAACGCGTACTACTTTTCTTCTTCCTTTTGAGAATTGAAAATGCTATAAACGACTAACTTGGAAAGTTAGTAACCCTTACAACATTAATAGTAGATTTTTCTAATGCAGAGATGTTGTGTTTCTCCCTTGTATTAGATTTATCTACTTCTAAATGCCACAAAATACAAGAAGGGGGATTGTTGTCCCAATTAACAAAGTTTGCAAAGTGTTTGGCTTCCTTGGCAAGAGATTTACTAGTCTAGGAATATAAAAAAAAAACCCCACAAATTAGTACAACTGTTGAAGCAGTTGTGAATACCGTCGAAATCGGTTAGGATCTCTCAAATATTTAAATGGGAATCACACTTGGAAATTATTATTATAAGAGCCGCCACCCAACTTAGGGAGTTGGGACCCAAAATAGCACTGATCCAAAAACAGAGAAAAGTTCGGGAATCAAGATACGGGCTAGGAAGGTGTGAGACACCTAGCCCGTCCAATCTAAAAATTGGCCTCTACTTTATAATCGGGATTTTAGGGTTCTAACTTGCATTAACAAATAATGAAATAAATACATCAAATTATGAATGCTAATTGAATTATTAAACAACGCACCAAATCCTGTAAAATGAAACAGAACCCAGTCAAATCGAGAGAATTATTATTATCACCAAAATTACCCAAAATTATTATTATTATTATTTTCACCAAAATGAAAAGGGGCCACGAAGGCTTTTATTATTACTCAAAATTATTATTATTATTACTGAGAAATTATTATTATTATTATTGTGACTCCATGATATAACCAAACAAGACGACCCAATTACTCAATACAATTATTATTATTATTATTATCCAAAGATTATTATTATTATTATTATTATTTCCAATTTCACTCATCAATCATCATTATCATCGAACACAGAGGAGATTATCATGATTTGCATCAAACATTGCCTAGAACTAGATATTCCACAAACTGGATGGATGTCATTCAATCACTATGCATATGTTGATACGTAACAGAACTTAGGAAACATGGAAAACTAATGCAATCTACTAATTAACGACAACCACAGATGAATAACAAATGCTCATTAATGATGTTTGTCATGGGATGCAACACTAGATACGTATGTTGACATGAACAGAATGATGATGAGATGCCTTCCTTGAACTATTAACTATAGATTTTGATATGATAAATATTAATTAATTGCTAGTGCAAAGAAAAGCAAAAGCCTGATCACTAAAGAATGATAACAAAAACTATATGATTACTTGTGTTGGATATTTTCAATAACTTAGAAAATAAAACTGTTTTCGTTTTTGGTTTGTCACTATGATGGGGAAGTGTTCTGTGTTGGATAAACACAATGGATGTTAGTTGGAGATGAAGGGACACCTTTAATAGGTGTGATGGTTCATAAAGGACACAACCATTCCCAACATACACCTTATGTGTCTTTTGGAAGTGAAGAGGCATCTCCAATAGGCATGAATAACCCTATAAGTAGTGAAGGAATTCTCCCATTCTTGAGAATGAATTCAACCTGTTTTCTCTCCATCTAAAGCATCATCAGAAATCTCTCTCATGTGTTCTTGGTTGGGTCAAGGGGTGCAAACCTTGAATCCAATTTCCTGTTGTAGGGCTTTCATTGTATCCTGAAGGCATTATTTCGCATACCTGTTGCAATCGCCAAATTATATTGGGAGGGTAGAAATAATCGTCTAAAAGAAATCACCCGAGCCTTGAAAGCTTTTGAGTACAACAACAATTTCTTTTAGTGTTCCATCCTCTGTTTTTACCCAAAATTTCCAACAGTTTTAGACGATTATTTTCTGGCAAAGGAGGATGAAAGTTAAACGGAATCGTGGTTGATCTTTGATACTAAAAGTTGGGTGAACAAGTTGCTTACAATAACATGGATTTATATGGTTGCAGTTAACGTTGTAAACGTTCGTTCGAAGGCTATTAAATTCTGGTGTGTAGTTTGCTGACTTGCGAAAGACAAGATGAAAAAAAAAAAAAAAGGCAAGGAAATGTCGATGGAATCAGATAAGTACTCAATGTCATTTTTTTTTTGTATGATATCATGTCATGAGATGCCATATTCTGAACTCAATGAAAATGCATAAATATTGATTCTTCTAGTGAATGCATGATTCATAATTACTGATGATAATGTTTAATCAATATGAGTTTGATATGCACGCTAGATGTTTGAATTAACTTTGATAAGTGCTATCAGAACTAAATGTTCTCTATAGAAATTCACTTCATACTGGATTTGTTTGGCACCAATCATGCTGGTGTTGAAAGTTTCCAAAATCTTAGTATTTGGATTTTCGTTAGATTCCTATGATTCATTTGATCAATGCTCAAGAGTGCATTGTCTCTGATCAAAGTCATGATCAATGGTGCGTGTAGTGATATGCATTAGTGAAGGCAGTTATGATCTTTGAATTTCAAATGCAAGCTTTGGATTCAAACGGTATGTCTGCTTCAGAAAGAAGAGTCTCGTTAGGATAAATCCAACGGTGAAGAGATGAGAACCTTTTCAATGGGAAATTGGTTATTGACGCACCTCTTCAGGATAACACAGTTTCACGGAGGGAGACCACGACTTTGAAACGATCCACCAACTTTGGAATGTGTGATAGTGACGCATTACCTCTTAATCAAGTATGCGATAATCATCTCTTTGTGTGGACTTTTAATTTTGAATTTGCTGCTTTGCTCTATTGTAAAAGAAGGCACTTTTGCCGACAGGGAATTAGAGTTGGGACCATTAATGGTACCCGTACTGGTATATTGGATTTGAAGTTTTAATTTCTATTTAGAAATTATGGGGTACATGTTTGACACAAATGGTATTTCATGATATTGAGTTGCATTTTGACATTTGAGAATTATCATGAAATAGGGGAGAATTTATACGAAAATGTCGTATAAAATTTTCTAGTTGGTGGATTATTTTAAAACCAAAATCGTCATAATTGTTGAGACAACAATGGTATGGCATGAACATAATTCTTGCTATAAGAATTATATAGGTTCCAAAATATGGAAATTGGCATGTCTTAAATGACATCGAAAGGAAAGTGGAATACCGGTGAATATGTAACATATTGGAAGATTGGGCGGCCGACCAAATATCCAACGATGAGGTGTTACGATATTACCGATGCATAAATTATGAACATTTGCATTAATGTGAAATGTTAAATAGACGTTGTCTATGTTTTTGGGTATAAATTTGTAGAAGATTGGGCATGAGTAGAGGAGTTACTCATTGTAATAATGTGCTTGTTGAAACAGCAAGTAAGTTGCCTACAAATTTTCTATGCCTCTAGTGTATGCAAGTCTATAATGACTTCTTGTGAATTAACCGTAAATGTTAATTAGGATCACTAGAGAAGTTACAATTATTTTGTAAAATCAAAGAGGAACATTTTTAGTAATGTTTTCATAATTGATTGCATTAGTAGATGCAATTAATGAGAAGAAATGGCTTAAAACCTAACTTGTAGAGATCCTATTTTGGAAGAACCCATCTCAGGAGGTCTTGATTAATTGTGAATCAGGATATGATCTATAACGTCTTTAACAAGACTTATAATGAAAAGTCAAGACATACAAGTCTTAGACAAGGAACGGTAAGTCAATTACTCAAGAAAGGAGTAATTGTAGTTAACCATTGAAACGGAGAAAAGCTTGGTAGACCTACTTATGAAGAGTCTCCCAAAGGAATTAATTTCAATGAAGTATATAGAAATGGGACTAAGGTCTGTGAAGGAAGGTTGATCTCCCATAGCAGAAACCCAACCTATGTTTTGAAAAAGATAAACAAGGTTCAATGTGGTACCAACAAGTTATGGCTGTATATTATGGAGCACTAACATAAAACTTCCCATTTCAAGTTAGTGCTGGTTTTTCTGCAAGAAAATAGGATGGATGTAAATCCTTAATGATTCTGTGATTAGTAAAAGGTGTCTCGCAGAAACACCTTCGAGACTTACCTATATGAGTATGGAAATGTGGGATGTTTCCTAAGAGAAGAAGACCGTTCTCTAAAGAAGACTCATGAATAAGGATATAAGCACAAGGCCTTTATAGTGCTTGGCTACAGAACACATGATTTATGGAATCAATATGTGTGGAGACTCCGGTTTTATCATAAGGGATACTTGGTTCAAGACTGGTTTCACCATAAAATCTCGATAAGGCTTTGAGTTTCTTACACTAAGTGAAGGTTCAAACCCAGAAGGTACCTATCATTTATGTATTGGTTTCAACGATGATGCTTAGTCCCAATTGTGCTTGAACTACGTTGGCTTGATCCCACTCGGGTACGTAGGCAGTCACTTGTGTGATGCAGCCACTCGGTTTTATAAGTTTTATTTTATTTTATGTTTTTGGTTTTTGAAAATAGGGGGAGATTGTTGGATATTTTCAATAACTTAGAAAATAAAACTGTTTTCGTTTTTGGTTTGTCACTATGATGGGGAAGTGTTCTGTGTTGGATAAACACAATGGATGTTAGTTGGAGATGAAGGGACACCTCTAATAGGTGTGATGGTTCATAAAGGACACAACCATTCCCAACATACACCTTATGTGTCTTTTGGAAGTGAAGAGGCATCTCCAATAGACATGAATAACCCTATAAGTAGTGAAGGAATTCTCCCATTCTTGAGAATGAATTCAACCTGTTTTCTCTCCATCTAAAGCATCATCAGAAATCTCTCTCATGTGTTCTTGGTTGGGTCAAGGGGTGCAAACCTTGAATCCAATTTCCTGTTGTATGGCTTTCATTGTATCCTGAAGGCATTATTTCGCATACATGTTGCAATCGCCAATTTATATTGGGAGGGTAGAAATAATCGTCTAAAAAAATCACCCGAGCCTTGAAAGCTTTTGAGTACAACAACAATTTCTTTTAGTGTTCCATCCTCTGTTTTTACCCAAAATTTCCAACAACTTGAACCCGTAGCACTACTAACTCAAAGGATGAAACATATGATTAGACAAACCCACTTATATCATGAAAGAATGATAAAGAACTATCTTAGCATGTGATTATGATGGAACAGACCAAGATATATTCAAACATATGAACAGAACGTCCAATTTGCATAAGCACACTTCAAACAACGAAAGGAAACAAACGACTTTATTATTATTTAAGCATAATCATCAACGCATAGTCTCGCAACGTGTTTAAGGATCTCAGTATTACCTGCTTTCGCAAAAGATTGTTGCAATGTTACTTAGACCGGGATTGATCAACAGGGGCTAGCACTTCCGCGTACTCGATCGTAATGAACACCAACCTCTAAACTTCTATATCTCCTAATCAAAAGTTTCCCCAAAGTTTTCTTTTCTATCTCCCTAGTATCCCAAAAATTTTCTCCTCTTTTCACACCAAAAAATGGTACCCTATTTATAGTCTTCTTCCATCAACAATTACCCTAGGATTAAAATGACCTAAATCCGATGTCTCCTATTAAAAACCTAAATTCTCTAACAATTTAAATCATTATTATTTCCATTTATTAAAAATTCTCCAAAATCATTTTAATCATCTTTACTAAAATAGCCAAATATCATTTAATCTCAAGATCTTTGTAAACATGGAATTTCTTGCGAACAAAGCTAGACTAAGGTGTCGACATTTTTAGTCATTTTTCTATTAGGGTGGACGTCCAATTGGACTTGTACTTAAAGTGGACAAGAATTTGGGGGACAGTGGGACTTAATTAACTGTCGGTGGACTATCACGTTAGTCCAGTTCAAAATTCAGAACAGTGGGTACCTAGTGGATTGTGGTTCAATTTGGTGTACGTCTAACACACTTGGACCTCAGGACTAAAGGGAACTAGTTTAACACCTAGTGGATATATTATTGGTCTAGGTGAAAAATGTCTGTCCTAGGACCTTAAACGTGGGCATAAGAACGGTGTTTGCCTGGACCATATTTCGCGGAAGTGCAACTCCAAATTACGCACGAAATTGGAGTGTCTACAGCAGTGTAGCGTTTCGTCCATCAGATGTTGATTCTTCCATTTTATTTGAGACGGCTTCCCATTTAGATAGTCGAATAGGTTTTTGCAGTCACCTTCTACGCTGAAATTAGACCATCCGTTGTTCCTCGCCAATCGAGCTCCATGCCACAAGCCTAATGCCTCCGCTTCTTCAGGGGTAATGGCTGAGATAGGGCATGCACATCCTTGTTCGAAGTTTCCTGTGTCATTTCTTAAGATTAAAGAGAAACCTGCAGGAAAAGTCTTTGAAACCCAAGCATCATCTATATTAAGTTTAAATCGGTATTTCTTTGGTTTGCACCAACTAGGCAGTTCTTCCGCTCTTACTATGACCTGATTCAATAAGCATTTGTCTTCATTCCAATAATCTAAATATCTCTTAATTTCTTCTCCTAACTGGGTACTTGTTTTCTGTTTATTTTCAAAAACTTTGTCACATCTTTCTTTCCATATAAACCAGGCTTTAGTGATAATAATTTCAAAGGAGATGAAAGAGTCTTTCTTTCCTAACCACTCCTTACGTATGTCAAGAAAGGTTGTAGAGGCATTAAAATGCAAAGAAACAGAAGAAGGTGAAGTTGCCCACACAGCTTGAGAAAAAAGACATAATAAAAGGAGATGTTCTGGAGTTTCATTTTCATTGCAACCAAGAGGACAATTAGGTTGTACTTCAGGCATAAATCTAGGCAGATTCGAGTTAACAGATATAGCATTTTGTAAACATTTCCATACAAATATTTTAATTCTTTGAGATACATTAAGTTTCCAAATATTAGCCCAAAAGGATTCAGGTTGTCCTAAATCGTACAAGTTTTCAGTTTTTTCATTTAATTTTTTGTACATAGATTTAACAGAGAAAATGCCGGTTTTATTAAGCAACCACCTAAGAGTATCCGGTTTACCTCTGGCTATTCTAAGATTACTTATTTTCTTAGCTATCTGATCAGGAAAGTTTTCAAAAATTAATGTAGAATTCCACTTCAAAGTTAAAGGGTCTAAAAGATCTTTCACCAGAGATAAAGTTGAGTTAATAGTTGTTTTATACCTAATAAGATTATGTTCCATTTGTGGCACCCAATTATCTTCCCAAATGTTAACACTAGTGCCATCCCCTATTTCCCAAATACTATTCTGTTCTACCAGTAGAATACCTTTACTAATACATTTCCATATCCAAGAGCTGGATGAAGGTATTTTTGTTTTAAAAGCAGAAGAATTTTTGAAATATCGTGGTTTTAATTGTTTCACCCACAATGCTTTCGGTTCAGTTAACAGCCTCCATGCTAACTTAGCAATCATCGCTAGGTTGAACTTATGAGCATTTCTAAATCCGAGCCCTCCTTTTTTAAGGGTTTACAGAGACATGAATAATATTTTGGATAGTATCCTCTATGGTTCGTTTCTTTACCCCACCAGAAATCTCTTTGCAAGGCATCTATTTTTTGTGTAATTTTCCTAGGCAAAATAAAACAACTCATTTGGTAACTAGCCATACCGGCTAAAATTGCTTTATTAAGGACCAGTTTACTTGCCTGAGCTAAAGTTTTTCCTATCCAACCTTGAATTTTTTTCTCCATGTTTTCTACTATTCTTTCAAACAGCTGAATCTTAGCTCTACTAATAAAAAGAGGTGTACCTAGATAAGTATCTTTTGGGTCAAAATTTTTTTTTTTTAACAGTTTGCTAATCATTCTCTGATGCTTAATGACATGGAGTTTTCTTTAGTAACACTTTTTTACTAAAGAAAACTCCATATTTTTCAAAATTTATTAGTTGACCTGAAGCTTTATTAAATGTCTTAATTAAGGTTAAAATACTATGGAATTCTTTAAGGTCAGCTCTAATAAAGAGTAGACAGTCATCCGCAAAGAATAGATGTGAGATGGGGCTATTTGTTGGAGTGATTTTAACCCCATGAATAATTTTCTCATCTTCACTGGATAAGAGCATTCTAGAAAAGATTTCCATGTAAATTATAAATAGATAAGGAGACAATGGATCTCCTTGTCTAAGACCTCTAGAGGGTTTACAGAAGTCCCCTGGAGTCCCATTAAGAAGAACAACAATAAATGAAGTAGAAATGCACTGATGAATTAAGTTACAGAAATTAGAGTCAAAGCCAAAAGTTTTCATTACTGAGATAAGAAAATCCCAGTCAATCCTATCGAAGGCTTTAGACATGTCGATTTTGATTCCCAAACCAGCATGCTTCACTTTCTTTTTCTTGAAAGAGTGAATGATCTCTTGGGCAATAATGACATTGTCAGAAATTTGCCTTTTAGAGAGAAAGGCAGCTTGGAAAGGGGAAATGAAGTTATTCAGAAGTGGTTTAATTCTGTTTGCTAAAATTTTGGCTATTATCTTATACATAGTGTTGCACAACCCTATTGGTCTAAAGCCACTAGGGTCCTTTGGTTGTCTACTTTTAGGGATCAGAAAAAGGTGAGTTTGGTAAAATTCAGGGTGAAGAGATCCAGAGATGAAAAAGCTCTGAATGGCCTTAATGACTTGTTCTCCTATTGTTTCCCAATTAAGTTTAAAAAAACTTGCCGGGAAGCCATCTGGGCCTGGTGATTTATTTGGTTTGAACTGTTCGATTACCAGCCAAATCTCATCACTAGATGGCACAGAGTTGAGAAGAATGTTGTCATTAAGGGAAACATAAGGAGAAATATTCTGAAAGAAATCATAGCTAGGTACAGGAAGAGAAGAAGGGGCTGAAAAGAGATTCAAATAGAAGTCTGAGTATCCTAACAGCATTGTATGGTCGGATTCTTCTGCATCGAATAAAACTCATGACCATGATGAGTATGGCATTGCTATGGTTGTTAGTTTTCTTCAACCAAAGTTCGAATTACGTGACAAAGCACCAGATCTCAAGTATTTTGATTTAAAGTCAGAAGTATATCAAGTTGGCAGGTAAATATGAGTTGTTGCATCATTGAAATAGTTTGTTTTGTGTATCATGTCAAGCTTCATTTATTTCTCTGGTTAATCACAGATTATTGCAATACAGTTTTACTATGGCATTACTTGGGTTTGTTGTGTTGCTTGCAAGACTTATAATGGTTTATTTTTTTTGTGCAGTAATTACGTCTACCAAAGCAAGCCGGATGAAATATGGCGTGATATAGAAGTATTTTTTCCTTACGGTTTGATCATTTACACCGATCCTAAAAACCAGTACATATTCGGCAAGATGTTCGAGCCATCCTTAATTGGTCTAGAATTGGAGGAATAAGTTACAGATTATGTGTTTTCTTGTTTGGAAGTTGCAAGCAAAGTAAGCTTCCATTTCCGCGGTTGTAAAAGAATGATTCATCATTCATTCACTAGGCACCCAAATAATCTTTGTTATATGTAATTAACACTTGGGATTTTTCCTAAGCTGCACTGAAATCCAAATGAGAGACAATTTGATTGGACTTCACCGCAATCTGTCAGAAGTTTGGTTTTTACTTTTTACAGTCAGGGTGTTTCCTCTAAATTTTGATCAAACCTATCCGCAAATGAGATCGGAGTTACCTTGGTTCATGCTAATGGGCAGGAGCGGATCATAAACTACCCGACTCGTAGGTTGGGACTAGGTGGGGGATGGAAAGCATTCACTGTCAATCACAATCTGGTTAGTCGATCCATAAATCAAAATATGGTTATGCATCCTTTATGGTGGTTTGCATAATGGCTATATACAATTTTCGAAAATTGTGCCTAAAGTGAAAATATCACTTTTCTTAAAACGAATGGAGTACTATTGATGGTGGTTTTTAGCTTAGGGTTAAAATCGTAAAACTCTAGTCAGACAGTGACGTCACAGAATTTGAGTAATAATGTCTCTACTAGGCGCATTTGTTGAACCCTTTAATGTGTGTGTGAGAAAATTATAAGGGTATCTTTTTTTTAAATACTAATTAGGGTTTCAATAGGCCAAACCCTAATTCCCACACCACATGTGCCAATGGCATGTTGTGCCAGCCACGCCTACCGCGACATGGCATGTTGTGCCAGCCACGCCTACCGCGACATGGCATGTCAACCATGCTAGCCGCACCACTGTGCCATCTACAAAAATATGTCCTATTAGTGAGGGTTTTATTTTTTAACCCTCACAAATAGTTGCTATTTTTGAGGGTTTTTGACCAACCGTAGGAAATACTAGGAATAGTCAAAGGGTAGTTTTTATTTGGTCTGTTTCGTGTTTCCGACAATATATATATTTTTTCCGGCAGACTATTAGCTACGGTTTCTCAGCCGTCAAAATTGTTTTGAGAATAGGCATTACTTATTTTCACCGAACAACAAGTTCAGGTCAGGAGCATACAACTCTCAGAAAACATTTGCTAGCTTTCCATCTGTTAGCTTCCCACTTTCTGATACAAGTCGTAAAACTACTACTCTTCCAGAATCAACTATTCTGGTCTCAACACTCTCTTCGCTTCCCTCCCCAAAACCAACCCTTCTCATTCACTTTGTGACCGAAGCAAGTCCGGAACGACCATTTATTGGTTTAGGATGGATTTGTATAGATTGATCTCTCGAATCTAAAGTACTCCCTTGCAGTACATTGTTTTGGGTTTAAATTTGTTTCTCACCCACCCACCCGAAATTACCAAAATCAGCAGAAACCGTTTTCATCCTCAAACAAGTACTTTTGTTTTTGAAGCATGTAACATACGTTTTATTAGTAGCAACGGAAAATTAGTTTATGCATAAACCAAAATATGGCTACATAAAGTATTATGTATCATTTGTGGTGGTTTGCATAATGGATGTATATTTAATTTTCTGAAATTACGCCTAAATGATAAATACCTCCAAATTTTTCATAAAAGTTCTAAATTTGATATTCTTGCTTGTACTCATTGCGTAGATTCTTTTATAAGCTTTCCAACGAGATAAAATTTGTAAAATTCCAAGGCACGGATTTTTAGATATGTTATATTAAAGTTTACATTCCAATTATACCTCTAAAAAATAAGATACACAAGGAGTTATAGTAATTGGACTAAAAGGAATGAACAATTTTGTCTAGTGAAAAAGTAACCTTGGACATGGAGTTTCCAATCTTTCTATCAAATTGAACATTTGTGTTACTCTTCATTTTACAAAAAAGTGGCCATACCGAATATAGAAGATTTCAAAATTCACCAGATGAAGGATTTATGAAAAATCTATTTTTGGGGCAACCTATAATCGTAAGGTTTTGTAACGTACTTTTCTTCCGATTATTGTTGCATCCAAAACACAAACCAAGTGGTTATGGTTCTATGGAATTTGGTCAAGGTTGAATCTGAGGCCGCTACTTACAATCGGTAGTTTTACAGGTCAAATTATCTACCGATTATATAAGGGAATATTAGCCAAAATAGCTACACCTTATTTAACCTCGATTGTTTGTTTACCTAGATTTGGATTATTAAGGGCATAGTTGTCATTTCGAAAAGCTACATTTGGGTGATTGCCCCTAATTATGTTTGGTTTTGACCTTTTAATCTGACAAGTAAACTTGATGGCATCCAGTGATCATGCCGGGGATTTATTATCAACCATTCGATACATATCACCTAATGTACCCGATCGAATTAAGGAAACAGATAATAATTAGGCATAGTTGATTTCACGCTTCTTCATCTTGGAGAAAAATAAAAAAAATGGAAACGATGAACCAGAGAGCTCTCAGGTATTACAATTAAATTTTTTAATGTATTGTTTTCGTTCGATTCTTCCTCTATTGCCTAAATTAATTCCCTGTTATTTTTTGATGGTGAATTATTTTTTGATGTCTTTTGGTACTTATTTCATCTTGATTTCTAGATTGAAAGTTACCTTCTAAGCTTAATTCAGTATGATCCGGTAAGTAATTAATTAATAGCCAGGAAACATAAAAATGATCCGATGAAGATATGATTAGGCTTCCACAAAGATTTTTAATCTAACAAGTAAACTTGATGGCATCCGATTTATGTGATCATGTGTTTCTTTTTGCCGGGGATTTATTATAAAGACCAACAGGGGCTATTCTCGAGGATTTGATACAAAAAAAAATATCAGGTTCTATCTAATGTTTTTTATTCCTGTCCTTCACATTTCAGATCATTTTTGAAATTAATTTGTTTGTTGGATTGAATTAAGGTTTTCTTAAAAAACAGATGCAAAATAATTGAGGATGGAATCCTAGAAGGTGTGTAACTTGGTCTTAGGAAGGAATCCAAGATGGTGAGATTTCCAAATCAATAATCCCCAAGCCACAATTAGCCAGTACACGGTACGCACTAGAAAGTTATCAGTCATATTTACTTGTTGGTTCTCTTACTTTGCTTTCTGGAGCATTCTCACCGAGTTGGTTTTCTTTGTTCAATGTATGCAGCTGCTGGAGAAGGAAGTCAAAAAGACATTAGCTGTTGTGGGCACCCCTACAACGATTTTGTTCAAATTCTGTCCAGTTTGGTTTTATCCATTTAGTGTGGCACAACTTGCCCTGTCCAGTACTCTTACTAACTTCAATACTCACTGTGTACTTTACTTGTTGTCTAGTACCCGAAATGGTCCGGCTCCAAAAAAGGAAAAGGCCAATGCCGAGGCGGTAGAGGTTTTGGATTTGAATCAGAAGCTTTATAACAGTAGCTTCTACTAGTGCTGAGCAGGCATGGACCAGTAGCTTTATAACACTCTATGTTGATAGCAATGGGGGACGATTACTGGGGATATATGTGAAGCATCTTGGAAGCAAACATGTTATTATAAAGTAATCATACTTTCTAATTCCAATTCAAATTTTCACCCCCTTTCATGCATAAGGCTTCGTTGTAGAACTAAAATAACTAATCACTTGAGTCTCTCGCTTCGTAAAATTAAATAAACTTTTCTTCATCTTTGTTGAAGTTCAACCTTGTAAAAGGAATCATGTTCATGTGGGGTGGTCGAGTATGAGAGTTTTAAATTACAAACTTACCAACGCAAATACACCATTATATTGTCCGATTTGTTAATCCTGTAGCTGGGATGACAGGAAACGACCGGGACACAGTTGGCGTGGATCTAGAGTTTGGGGTATCTATCTTACAAAAACAAAAGGTTTTGTAACCATCTGACGGTTGTAAACGTGCCTTCTAAAGACATCAATGGCTCTTAGTCTTCTTAGAATGGAAAACATAAATGGGTTAAATGGCAAAATGCCCCAAAATCGACCCCCAGGTTTGAAAATGCCCCGGACGTTAGGAGAAAGATCAAAATGCCCCATTCCGTTAGTTTTCTATATTTTGGTCAAAATGGGGCATTTCGACTACCTTTGACCGGTCAACTGACCTGTGAATTTTCTGTTTTGCCCTTCGACAGATTATTGGGCTGACACGTGGGTCGTGAAAAAAAAAGACATGTGTGCATTCTAACATGTCGACACGTGGACATGGACTTACACCTATACCACACGTGTGGTTCGTACAGGTGCTTTGATTCTTATCTTCTCCTTCCTCGTGTTTGAGCCACAGAAATGAAAACAACAGAGATAGAGAGAGAAATAGAGAGACAGGCGAGAGAGATCGAGAGACAGGCGAGAGATCGAGAGACAGAGATCGAGATACAGGAAGAACATTGAAAATCGATAAGATAGATGAGACGGAGTAGATAAGAGATCAGTTGTTCTTTTCCCGGTGAAGAACATGTAACTTTTAACCTTAATTTAGTTTTGGGTTTTATGATTTAGGGTTTTTGAAACCCAACGTTGTGAAACTGGTATCTGTGATTACGGTTTTAGAGGGTACAAATGAAATTAGGGTTTGTGTAGGATGGGTTTCACCATGAAGGTAATCTGTTTCAGGCAAAAAAAAATAGGGTTTGAAAAAAAACAATTTGGGGATTATAATTTGGGGGGTTTTCCATTTTTAGGGGATAATTCAATTTAGGGGGTATGTAAATTTCTTTTTGTCTATAAATTATGTGTATCAGTCTCTCAATTTTGGTATGATTACTGTAATACCATGGCTGCAAACTATGGCTGCAAACATTGCGGCACCCTAGTGATAAAACACATTTGATGTTGTGGACTTATGTATGATTACTGTACCAGTATGCTTTGATGGTGATTGGGACATCTTATTTCTTTACCAACTCATATGTATGCCATCCCATATATTAAGAAATATCTTACACCAATGAGGGATCATGTTCCATTTTACGTGTTGTTAGATTAGGTATTTGGTAAGGGTTGATGTGCTTTCTGTTCTTACAAATTCATAGTGTATGATGGATTTTGATGGTTGTAAGTAGTGAATTTAATTTTAGGAAATGTGGATTGTTTTTGGGTACCTATAATGTGTTTGTTGAAGTGTCTATATGACAATTAGGCTGTCATGATAGTGAAATAGCGATGTCTGCCCATTTTAGCTAGGGTCCAGACTAGCTTCAGATTAGTAAACACTAAATAATTATTTCGTAATGGTATTATTTGGTGTTCATCTCATAGTGGTTGTAAAGCATATCTTTGTTATGCTTATTCTTAAGTTGAAATGCTTAACATCTGAAGTTTGATTGTGGTGTAACCGGTACAGGGGTGACTACTTGGGGTTCATTCCCAACTTCAATGCTTCTTGTTTTCTGTTGTTTGAAGTTATCATCTTATTCCTTATTCTCATATTACAAAGTTGACAAGAAAAAATGCATATTTCTTAATTGAATTGTTTGTTCCCTTCAATAATGTGTCTGCTGGAATATAACAGTAATGTTCTCATCATGAGGAATTCAGTTGTGAATTTGTAGGTTGTAGGCTTGCATAGTTTTTGGTTTTGTTGGCTCTAAGGTTCTTTGTAGCACCAAGGTTCTTTTTCTTATTGATTTGTTTCAAATTTTTGTTGGTTTGCATATTAGATAATGTATATGAACTTTGTATATGGACTTGTAAATATTTGTATTGATTTGTTTCATTTTTGTTAACTGTTTCAGAATGGGTAGTGAGGATAGAAATTTCTGGTTAACTGATATAGGTGGCCGGTTTAGAGACTTGTATTTTCTTGGTTGTAAAGCTGGTACCAGTGGAAATGCTTTTATGGCTATGGTAAATAGTAGGTTGGTGAATGAACAGGGTATGAATTCTACACTTGAACTGTTTTTATTTAATGATCAAGAAGGGATTGCATGTGATAAGTGTGAATCAGAGGAATTGTTTATTTCATTTTGGAACAAAGGGAAACTAAATAAAGATAATTTGGTAAGATTGTGGTTCACTCCAATAATTCCTACTCCTACAGTTAGAGAATGGGGTTATGTTTATGATGTTTGGCAAGTGTTAGTGGGGTAAGTGGTGTGACTAATTTTATCAGTCCAATGAGGAAGAAAATAGTTAGTAAAAGGGTTGAGGTTAGGAGAAGTCCAAGACTTAATAAGACTGCTACTGATAGTGGGGTAAGTGATATGAGACCAACAAGACTTGATTTTGTGCATGAAGAGAAAGTGGAATTGACACAATCATCTGTTACAGAAAACCATGTTCATGAATCTCAAAGTATTCCTACACATGCATCTGTTGCAGATAACCATGTACAGGGGTATGAAGATGACCATGTATAACACAAATTTTCATTCTACAATTCAGATGACTCCCTACCAAGCAGTTTATAGTCATTCACCACCAACAATCTCATCTTACTAATTACCAAGTTCTACTTCTGTCAATGATGTTGATTCTATTTTACGAGCAAGAGATCACACTTACAAGCTATTCAATTAAGAATGAAGACTTATGATGATTCCAATCATACTGAGCGAGATTTTGCATTTAATGATTTGGTCTTTCTTCGACTATAACCTTATAGACAAAACACAGTTTCCACTCAAACTTATTCTAAGCTTTCTCCTAAATTTTATGGACCTTTTCGAGTATTATAAAAGATTGGAACTGTGGCTTATAAATTGGATTTACCCACTACAAGTCGTATACACCCTGTGTTTCATGTTTCACAGTTGAAACTCAAACTTGGTTCTTCAGCTGTTGTGAATGCAAATTTATCTATCACAATGGATTATGATAAGTGGGAACCATATAAAATTTTGGATCGAAAATTGTTCAAGAAAGGCAATCATGCAGGTACTAAATGGTTAGTTCAATGGAAGGATCATCTAGTGGAAGAAGCAATATGGGAAGATGATGATGAACTACTCTTACGTTTTCCAGATTTTGATGCTTGAGGACAAGCATTTTTTCCAGCAGGGTGGGATGTTGCGATGCCAACTCCTTAATTCATTAGTTTCCTTATTTATCTGTATATATTAGCTTGTTGATTAGTTTCCTAGTTTAGTTAGACTTCTTTTATTGTTAAACACGTTAAGTTAATTACTTGCTAGTCAAGATTGCTGAGTTAAAAATACTCATTCCCGAGTCTGTGAACGTCATTCAATTAATATAAAAACACAGTTCTTATTTGGTTATGAAAGCAGAGGTGGCTAATCCCCATAAAAAAAGATATTTATCTTAGGGTTCTAGCTTTCTGAGTTCTTGTTTCAGTTGTTTTGGTCTAGCACCCTAACACACCTCTATTTGGGGTTTGAATTTATACCCGCAGTCAATAAAGAAGGTGGTGGTGCTTCAAGTGGAGGAAGTTGTTAGGTGGTGTAGGGGGCATCCTCATGGTTGGTATTGTAAAGGTACACCTAAGAAAAAAATTTAAATTTTAGCGGCGATGGTGGGGGTTTGTATTTGGGAAGTTGAAGATAAGATGATAATTTTCCCACGTTTCTCATTAGAAAAGCCCCTATAAGAAAGATAATTAAGTCTATAAGGGTGATATAATTTTTGTTAGAATTAAAGAAAGGACTTTTTTCTCAATTAACAGTTGTACAGTTATAATCAACAGCTATAGAGACAGATGCATTAGAATCCAATGGCCGCGATCCCGCTACCTTATTAAACCATCCCGCGTTACCTTGCGGGATAACATTGCTCTTATGATTATAGTTCCAGTTGATTAGGATTATACTCTGCTGTCAACTTAAATTTTATACTTCATCCGTTTATGAAAAAGTGTTACTTTCAATTCTTTCAATGTGGCCTAATTTGAGGTTAAAATGTAAAAATAAAAGTAACACTTTTTCATAATCCTAAATAGTATTATAAAGTTTGTTCCACCATTTTTACATGATATTTCGGACCATAGTTCGGTTTATAACCGGGTCTTCTGAACCCGACTAAACTAGTCCACTCCAGTCCTCCTCTTCTATAACAGAGTCTGAGTCACTCTCCCCATAATCATTTTCTTTCACAAAACTTAGGGTTCCATCATCCCCATCAGAACCTCAACAATGGCGAAGAATCTGAATCGTCTATTCTCATCACTTATCAAACCAAAACTAGGGTTTAATCAATCCACCATCATCAATTCAATCTCAGCAAACGGAGGAATTTCTACTAGTTCAATAATCAAACAACAAGATCTGATTAAACCCATTTCTGGGTTTCTTCATCAAAGAGGGTTTTCAACCAGTAATCTCTCAAAGAAACAAGGAGGAGTAGAAGAAGATAATAATGTTGGAGCAATGATTGTAACATGGGCAAGAGCAACAACAATTATCCCATGTATGGTTGGAATGACAGTAGCTATTCATAATGGTAAAGATCATATAATTAGGTCTATTAATGAAAGAATGGTTGGTCATAAATTGGGGGAATTCGCGCCAACAAGAACTTTTCATGGCCATACAATCAAAGGTGGGAATGAGAAAGGGAAGAAAGGTGGTGGTGATAAAGGAGGAGGGCAAAGGGAAAGGTGGGAGACTTCAGAGGCCGAAGAAGACATTGAAAGAGTTGTTGATGAAGAGGAAGAATGTGAAATTGCTGGGTTTTAGAGCGTTTTTGAAGAGTAAAGGTGAGATTGAGAAGAAAGGAACCAGATGGGGGACTTGATGAGAGGTCAATTTCAGCTAGTGAGTGCTTCAATTTCAATTTCACGGTCCACATTTTTATGTTTTGTTTTGATTTTTTAGTAATGTTGTTAGCTTGGATCAAATTAGGGGTTTGTTCTAATAAGCTTTGTTTTGTGATTCTGGGGGCATAATTTTTTTGTAGCTTTCATTTCAATGACAATGAAGAAGGTGTGGAAATTTGTTTCGTGTGCTTACTGTATGAAATTGAAGTTAGAAGAACCTGCACTTTGTAAAACCAACAAGGATGGAGGAAAAATTAGTATTTGGGACAAAGTATAACCAGTAAGCTGTTGGATTCTGAAAGTGTAAGCAAGAGTAAGTTCTCAAAGACTCAAACCCTTTTTTTTTCTGAATTTTAGTTTGGATTTTTTATTCTGCATGGTGTTTAGGTTTGTTATGTTAAACGGTGGGTGCCAAAGATCTGCAAGCCCATAAGTTAATGTGATGTTAGGTGCTTCCTTAATGTGAAGTTTATCCTGATGCCTAACAAAGATACGCAGTTGTTGTATGCTAATTTTATTGTTCCATAAGCAGGTTGAGCGGTTAACTGAGAAGATGCATAGCTATAACTTCACAGTCTCTGCAATTGCATGAAGACAGGCCTCAGAAGGAGTGAGATGCAATCACGAAAGAGTGGGAACACCCGTTTTCTGATAGCAACGGATGTATGGGCTTGTGGGATTGACGTTCAACAGGTAAGTTTTTCAAATTTGGTTTCTCTAAATCTAGTTTTGCACCATCTCCGCCATTCTAGATCTCCTAGAATGCAATTAGATTGCTTATCTAAGAAACTAAAAGATTAGATTTTATCTTTTAAATACTTTCTTACCATGTTTTAGTTTTGTGTCTATGAGTTCATACTCGTGTTGGTGGTTTCTCTTAACGACCACCTCGGTTGTGTACTGCTATAAGCCGAAGTTGATAAAAGTGAATCGCATTTAGACCCTGACCTTCTTTATTCATGTGTTTCTGAAATTCAGTTACTGGATCTAAATATAAAGGATCTTGTCAGGTTCTTTATTGTTTTTTAACTCAAATTCAGAAGTACATCATGTGAATTAAAGAAGGACAGTGGGTTTGCACACAGGAATCGTTCTGACCGGTTGATGTATACAGATATAGATAGTAATAAGTCAACATTTATACATCTACTATTTTAATGTATGTATGTACATGTAAAACGGGAAAGACAGAAATTGCACCAATGTTGAAGAAGTTAATGTTGAGGAAGGAGGAGAAAGAACCGAGAAAGAAAAGTAGAAACAACCCTCCCGGCTCTTTATTTTAGAGTTGAGGAAACCCATTTGTTTCTTTATCAAGCTTGATCAAATTTGGGGTTTCTCCTTTCTGTAGTTTTTATTTCAATGTGAAGAAGGTGTATACATATATATTAAAATGTTACTTTCTGATTTTAGGGTTGTTTTGTTGTTAGACTAATGTCACAACAGTTGATATTTGTATACATGGTGGAAATGGTTTTGGAATATCAACCATAAAATGTGGATAGTTTGAAACAGGATGATAAATGGAAATTTCAGCTGGATGGTTGGAATGCGAAGTATCAGTTTTTAATTTCTAATTACCATCAATTTCCATTTCGTTTCTTTATCTTTTAGTTTGGTTTTTAAGTAATGTTGTTAGCTTGGATCAAATTTGGGGTTTAACATGTTGTTTCTAGACTAGTGAGTGCTTCAGTTTCAATTTCATTTTGTTATGTTTTGATTATTTGTAATTGGTACGGGTTTGTATAATTTCTGTAGCTTTTATTACAATAACCATGAAAAAGTGTATATGTCAAAATTTGTTCTGTTTGCTTAATGTTAACATAGAAGAAGATTTTTATGAACCTACACTTTTTTTAATTTATAGTTGAATATTTGTTTGATTGGTGTCACTGTGAATAGGGTAGGTATATTCTCAGCTCTGTGGTGATGGGTAAACTAGAATCCATATGGACCAAATCCCTTTTAACTTAAAATGTCGGTGTAAGCAATTTCTTAGGGCAGTGAATCAGTGATAAATAGTAAAAACCTTAATACCTATTTCCGCCACCATTATTCATCTCAGATTATCGTACTGGTGTCAGTCACTTGGTTCTGTGCAATGCAGAAGATTATTTTTCTAAAGATTAAGAGAAACAGATTACAGAGAGACAACACCTGATAAAATTATCTTTCATTTAATGGTCGGTGCCAATGATCTACAGGCCTACAAGTTAATCTTATTTTGGGTGCTTCCTTACGGTGAAAATTTTCATGATGCCTTACAAAGTTACATAGTTATTATATGCTAATTTAATTTCATGAGCAAGTTGATTGGTTAACTGAGAAGATGCACAGGTATAACTTCACAGTCTCTTCAATCCATGGAGACATGCCTCAGATGGAGCGAGATGCAATCACGAAAGAGTTCACATCAGGGGACGCCCGTGTTTTGATAACAACATATGGGCTCGTGGGATTGATGTTCACCAGGTGAGTCTTTCAGTTTTAATTTGGTTTGTCTAAATGAACAACTCTAATTTATATGATTATATTATACATTTTGGGTCCATATTATATTTATCGTCTTTTATAATTTGCGGGTCTATTGATTTGAACTAGTAAAGTCCATTTATAAATATGCAGAAATTATATACAGTCGGATGTGGCATATACAGTTACAGTCATGTAAGAAGATCTTATGCACCGTAACCCGCTTTTGGTTCTCCGCTAACTATTTCTGTCCAATAGTTTGGTGAATCTAAACAGTTTTAGATGATTCTGGGTTTGACAGTTAGGCTTTGAAAGCTGGATGTTTGGTCGCAAACATCTGAATGGTCTTATTTCAATAAAACCTTTGAATAGTGTACAGATATATAAAAATTGAAATCCTATGGATATTTTTGTTAAGCAATTGCTTTTGCTGTCAGAATTGGTTCACTTGATTCTCTCTCTTGCAATGCCTTTTCTCTCGCGTTGGCAGCAACAAGTTCTTGTTCTGCACAAGAGAAAAGTGGAAAATAGAAAAAAGATGGTTAACAAAATGAGAGAATATTGAATATCAGATGTAACTAGTTGTAAAACTCACCAGCCTTAGAAAGAAGAACAATCTTTTCCTCTAATTGCGCTTTATAATCACGCGCTTGCTGTTCGGCGACCTAAAACAAACCAACAACAATAATAGATCAAGAGGAATCCAATTTATAAGATGATGTGGGAAGGTACACAAGTTCAACTTCAAAATCACAAAAACATAAATCAATCCTTTAACTTCAAAAACCCAATTAATCTACACAAGTTAACCTAGTAAATTTCAAAAGCCAGCAAAGTGTTGTATATTACCTTTAACTCAGAATCACTGACTGAATTTATCCCTTCATTTGGGCTGTGTAACACAATTTACAAAAATAAAATTTAACTTTAACCCTTCACTGATTGAATCAACCCATAATTGCTAAAAATAAAATCAAAAAAATTGGAAAAGAAACAACAAACCTGATGGCTGCAATCGATTGTGTACGAACTGCAGTTCCAACAGATTTAAGCTTCTGAGTAAGTTCTTCGAATAGATCTGAGCAGCCCTGTGGGTAGATAAAACAATTAGGGTTAGGTTTTTTCAAAAACAAAAATCTCATTAGAAAAACTAATAGTAATGTAGAAATTAGAGGAGGAAAGTACCTCCAAGGCAGGAAACTGATCAGGTGGGGAATCAGTTTGTGTTGGAGAATGAAGAGTATCACTAGTCATGTCTGGTTCACTACTCATGTCCGATGCTAAGCAAAAACTAGGGTTTGAGAGATTATTTTAGAGACGAAGAAGATTCCTAGGGTTTTCAGGGAGGGACGGGAGATACCGCCGAAATGAAAAGTGTTGTAGGAGAACTTCGCATCTTAAAGAAACCAAAACCCTTGTTATATAATCGGGTGGGATATACTAAATGGGTCGGGTTATATATGCTCAGGCCGACCCATTTAGTATATCCCACCCGATTATATAACAAGCTCAATTAGAGGAAAAGATTGTTCTTCTTTCTAAGGCTGGTGAGTTTTACAACTAGTTACATCTGATATTCAATATTCTCTCATTTTGTTAACCATCTTTTTTCTATTTTCCACTTTTCTCTTGTGCAGAACAAGAACTTGTTGCTGCCAACGCGAGAGAAAAGGCATTGCAAGAGAGAGAATGCTATTCACATTCTTCCTACCAGTTATGCTTTTTAGGTGTCATTGGTTATCATTTATGACCTTGATTTTCAAGCACAAAGCTCTCATTTTCAGGCAATAAGTTTCCTGTTTTTCTCATGTAAATAATGGTCATGTATCGGTTGTTATCTGCAGGGTGTTGCAATAAAATTTGTGCGAATTGATGATACCAGGATTCTCAGAGACATAGAGCAGTACTCAAATATATGAGATGCCAATGAACCTGGAGTGATCCAAGGTTGAATTTTGCCGAGGATGTTCTCCTCACAAAACATCAATCCAAGATCATATCACTAGTTTAACCCTTTATTTGGTCAGGGTGTTAGATGCAAGCGGGTATCAAGGTGCATTACTTCTGCGGGTCTTTATGTTCCTGGGGGGACTGCTCATGCTTGCAGTGGTAATTTGTCTAATTTTCTGTTTAAAGGGAAATTCCATATTTGTTACCCTATAAGCTTTATGGTGATTCTCGATAATCAGACCTGTTGACATATTGATTGTTCTTCACCAGCCTCGTATTCTTAAAGCCGAGGGAGCTCAGGTAGTGTTTTAAGCCACAACCTTAGGTTGTCATTTTATGTGCAGCCTCTATTAAGCATCTAGAATATATCCTGTAATTTTGCATAGACATGCAGTTTTGGATGGAAACACTAATATGTAATATCAATCTTTTCCACTTATCCAGGCCATCTCAACCGTGGCGTAGGGGACTTCGTCTTGTCCTAAGGTTCTGTGTTTTCATTAATTTTTAAGGAATTTTGTTTAGGAAAAAGCTTGATGCGATGTTCCTCTGTCGGAGCTAATCTGTATGGTTACTTTTATCTTATTTGTAGGTGGAGATAATTTTTGGATCTGGAAATCGGTATGTCACTGCTGATAAACTGATTCTTCAGGTAGTTTTATGATTCATTCTGTTTAAGCACTATAACTTCCATTACCGTTTGTAGTTCTTTTTATATCGAAGTTATTTGTCTTCACGTTTTAAATGTTCTGTATCTACATCAAGTTCTGAATATTCTTGCTTTTTTAAGCTTAGAATGTAACCCATTCATTCTAATTATTTACGATGCAGAACATGGAAGCGATGGTTTCAATAGACATGCCTGCAGGGCCCATATGAAGTTCTTGTTATTGCTGATGAACATGCTAGCCCAGTTTCATAAGCAGCTGATTTATTGTCTCAGGTGTTTATAGTCATTTAGTTGGTACTGTGAACTTCATGTAAAATAAATGAATTGTTCAGTATTTTCTGTGTCCTGCACAAACAATTCCTGTTCATAGAGTGTTCTATTTCTACTAGGCCAGTCAGTGTTGCTTATACTGTTTTTGGTGGTTTCAGGCAGAGCATGGTCCTGACAGTCAGGTTGTGCTCGTAATTTCTTGAGATGATGTTGATGTGGATGCCATCGAGAAGGAAATTAGCTCGCAGTGTCAGAGTCTTCCTAGGGGAGATTTTGCCTCAAAAGCACTTGCAGTAGTTTCACTGTGTTCACGAGGTTAGCATTTGTTATCAGCTCTCTTTGGATTCTAACATATACCCTTATGTAGAACAAACCTCTAGGCCATCTGTTATGAAAATTTAGCGAAATAGCAGATCTGTTATCATAACTGTAGGATATGAGATTTGCATTCTTTCATGGTTTATGTTAAAAAGCTTAAGCTGCAGCATGTGAAAAACTGTAGCTTGATATGAATTTTCATGCAAGATCAGCTCAACTTTTGCTTCTCTGTATATATTTCAGGTTCCATATTTTAGGTCCAAGATCCAAAGAAAAGTCGAAGTTGAAGGACTAGAAGCTCAGAAGAGAGCTGTGAACTCCAGGATCCTTGGTAAAAAGAAAAGTTGTGGTTGCATCCAAAAAAGCCAATGGCAAATCCATGGGTTCACTGGAGATTAGAGCTAATCTCATACTCAGCAATCGAGCTTCCCACTCAAACCCAAGTTGCCTACTCATTACCATTGGCGATAGGTACTCGGGCAGAATTTCCTTATAAACTTATTCACCGTATTTAACTTCGACGATGTGGGATAATTCTACGGGATTAAATATGGTAACTCGTTTTATTACTACTTGTTTAACGTATTTGGACTAGGTTTTGGTGTGGGCCACGTATTCACGGGCCTCTACGGGCCCAGTTAACCAAAACCGAAAAAAGAACCTCTAAGATGTTGTTGGCATACATGTCTTAACCTCATAACATCCGATAAGAAAGCTGTTTTTAGGCATACACAAAAATTTCTGGTCAAATAAAATTACTTTCCCACCCAAGATGACTTTATAAGGGGTAGTGCAATTACTTATATGCCCTCAACCAATTTAAATTACTAATGTCTCCTTCTTCCTTCTTCCTTTTCTAATCCATCAATCGAAGAACAAATAGAAATTGAATGTGTATTTCGGGACAGCCGAACATTTTTAGATACTATAAAGAAAAATTAATGGTTAGGTTCGGCTTGTACGATAATCATAATATGTGCCGAACCTAGTGAATTTATAAGGTTCGGCTACTACGATTATCACAATATGGGACAAAATGTAAACAAAACAAAAGCTTCCTGTAATTGTGTATGAACAATTTGGCTTGAAATTTCAAACTGAACCTAGTCACAAAAAGAGATGCATAGGGGTTCGACGTATTCGATAATCATAATATGTGCCAAACCTAGCACATTTACGAGGTTCGGCTATTACGATATTTACAATATGTGCCGAACCAATACAATATTATTAACCAAGGAATGTACATGATCAGGTTCGACTTATATTCTGCTTATTCAAATAGTCGAACAATGTGTTTCCAACAGGTTCGGCGTTTACGAATTTCTAAATATAAGCCGTGCCCTAAACATTTTTTCTTTCAGACAGTTCAGTGTAGCGTTCGGCTTGTTAGGACAATTCGCCGAACTGTTCATCCAAATTCGCCGAACCTTTGTGAAAAAACACAAACTTTTGATGATTTTAATCTTCAAAAGTGAGATTAAACATAAGATATGTTGGAAAATTTCCAGGTCGAACCCCGGAAGCTGCCTAAATGCCTACAATTCAAGGGTTCAAAATCTTTTATCTACACAAATTTATAACTAAATAATCTTAAAACTAATCACTAATCAGAATTATTTTAACTAATCATTAGTATTAACACTAATCCTAAAAGGGCATATTTGCCATTACCAAAAATATTTGGTTAAGGGGCTTCTGATTTTGCTTTTTACACTCCTTTTTTTGTCTTGACTGGGTATGCCCTAAAAGATTTCTGTATGCCTAAAAACATCTTTCCATCCGATTGACTGATTTACATGCCTGTTTATATGTTGCAAAAAAATTTAATCCGCGACCTGGGTTAGCCTTGCCAATCAACCCTGCCCAAGAATATTTCTTTTAGGTCCATGCATCCTTGCATGCCTACACGAGTGATTGAGGTGTGGCATGCCCATGACAACCAATGTCAAATAACCACTTCCATAAGAACCACTTTCTCCAGCTTACTTTGATTTGGCAAAATGTGAACAGATGATTGATGAGATCTCCGATTCGTGTAGGGTCATAGCAAAATCCGGTGAGAGGATCAATGTAGGGTCCACTAGGTGTGGGAATGCAGAAATAACGTGGTGTCTGAAAAACAATATAATATGAGGTCAATCATTTTATCATCACAAAGTTTGAACTTTTTTGAAGAATTAAAGCAAGCAGAAACAATTTTTACAAACCAGAGAGAAAATCAGTAGTAACAAGATTCATGGCAATTACAGCAGCTGTTTATGATGAAGATCTATTTCCAGATACTGTATATGTTGAAGGCATGGTGAATTTCCATGGGGAAAAGATTTACCATCATGGTGAATTCGGTGGATGGAAATCTGTTATTCGGGTTATTGCAGTTGGTAGCGTCGATTCGTTCATCTTTTATGGGATGGCTTCTAATCTTATTAGCTTGTTAACTACAAAATTAGGACAATCTACTGCAACAGCTGCAGTGAATATCAATGCTTGGTCTGGTTTCGTGTATCTGCTTCCGTTGTTGACTTCATTTGTTGCTGATTCTTATCTTGGCAGATTTGGTACCATCTTATTCTCCTTACTCATCTATATAATTGTAAGTTTCAACTCTCTAATTGCAATATTGAATTTTTTATCGTTTCGGTTTGAGATATGTATTAGATTATGAAAGTTGTAATGTATTTCTGAAATCTTTTCTAATTTGTCTTAGGGTCTTGTGTTGTTAACTCTATATACTTCATTACAATCAGCTTCCTGTTCTAAGAACGCCAAATATATCATCTCTTGCTCTTCTCCTTCTACCTTGCAACTTTTCTTTTGCTTCTCATCTTTGTACTTAGTTGGAATTGGGAGCGCTGTATGCAAAACCTGTGCACCAGCTTTTGGTGCAGACCAATTTGACGAGCTAAATCCTGGCGAATCCAAGTCCAAAAGTTCATTCTTCAATTGGTGGCAAATAGGACTATCTGTTGGAGCTAGTAGTTCTCACTTGGTATTGAACTATGTCCAAGACAATTTGGGTTGGGGACTTGCATTTGGCATTTCATGCATTACAATGGTAACAGCGCTAATTGTTTTCTTGTCGGGAATTAAATCTTATCGATATATTTTGAAAAGTGATCACAAAGAGAAAAAGGAGACATTTTCTAACATCTTCAAGGTTGTACTGCCGCTGCTTCCATTATGGATTATATGTTTGATGTACACAGTAGTGGATGCTCAAAATGTTACCTTCTTTACTAAGCAAGGGAGCACTATGGACAGATCGATTGGTCGACCAGAGTTTAAGATACCTGCAGCTGCAATTCAATCCTTGATTGGTTTATCCATAATTGTGTTCACAGCGTTGTACGACCGTGCATTTGTTCCGTTTGCTCGAGCTTTTACTGGCCAACCTAATGGGATAACTACACTTCAGAGAATCGGTGGTGGCATAGTTATTTCTGCCATATCCATGGTCATAGCAGCTATAGTGGAGCATAAAAGGCTTCAAATCGCTCTAGAATCCGGGTTGATTACTGATAAGACAGCAACAGTTCCTATAGCTGTCTGGTGGTTGATTCCGCAGTACGTCTTGTCCGGTCTTGCTATTGTATTCACTTCTGTTGGTCTGCTAGAATTTTTCTACGATGAAGTTCCTAATGAGCTAAGAAGTATGGGTCTTTCGCTTTACTCAACCGTATTTGGCGTAGGAAGCTTACTCAGTGGCTTACTTATATCGGTCATTCAGAAGGCAACTAGTGCAGGTGGTGGATATGGATGGTTTGCAAACAACATTAATCAAGGACATTTAGATTACTTTTACTGGTTACTAGCTGGACTTGATCTGGTAGGGTTTGTTGCATTCCTATGTTTCTCAAACTTTTATGTATATAAACGAAAAGCTATAATGTCATGAGAGGTAACATTATCGTTCCACATGAAGTTTCTAAGAATTCTCAAACCAAAGTAAAATATTTCGAAGGTGCCTAGCTTGAACTACATCATCTTCAAGGAAAAATATTGCGTCGCCAACGAACTGTAGATGACTGATTCAAGAACTCTCTGGCGTCACTCCAAAACCATTGATCCAGGCTACAAAACTTGCTTTACGGAAGGTTAGGTTATGTAGGTGCAGATAATCCACAGGGACAGCTGAAACAATCCTAGGCAAAGGCGTATCGAAGGGAAGGACGCCAAAAGCATTGAATCATCTCATCAAATCTGGGCGTGAGAAAAGAGGAACTGAAGCAGCCCGTGAGGTCGACGTAAAGAAAGGAAAAAGTCTGATGTGATGCTCATCGAGTACGAAGGCAATTAATGCACTGACAAGGTTGGTGAAGAGATAAGAGGAACTCGACCTAGGATCTAGAGGGAGACGTCGGTCATCGTTGCTAAATAAGAGAAATCGGGTAGTGAGGCATCCGAAGAGGACGTTACTCTCCTCAGCCAAATATCTCAACCAAGGCAGAAGGGAATATCGGTCGAAGCTACAATTGATCACATGAGAAGAACATCAAGAAAGCTATACCATGTCTAGCACCATAGTACTGGTTGTATTGTCACTTGTGACTATAAATAGAGACCCATGTAGAGAGTTAAAGGAGAAAATAATCAGTGAGAAAAGGGAGAACACCAAGAGATTGAGAGTGAGAGTCAAGTACTTGTTAGTGAGATATTCATCTTGTAGCCTTGAATCAAGTAATAATATCATCCCTTTACCCCCATGGACGTAGGTAATCATACCGAACCACGTATATCTTGTGTTCTTGTGCACCTCTTGCTTATTTGCTCCATAGTTTGTGTATTATGATTCTTTGGATGTAGTACTAGGATTTTCTACATCTACATTCTGACGCCGACTAAGGGGACCAGTGTAACATCTTCTTAGAGACCTTGCCAGAACGCCATGAAATAGGGATTCAACAGCTCCTAAAAAAAATCTATTGATGATAGTAGATGATGAGTGAAAAACTATGATGGCCAAAGCATATGGGTTGTTAGATCGGTCGTTTAAAATTTACCCACTTTGCTAAAATCTATATTTATTTACATTTGATTATCGCCAGTATGATCATTAAGAAATTTGCAAATCTCTAGTTTGAAAAAGTGTGAGAAAATCATTTTCGTCATTTTGTTTCTGTATTAAGAGGCCTCCTACCTTATGAGTTAGATACTTTTTTACTTTATAAGCCGACTTAAGTGTTTTCTGTTGGGTTGAGTACTTTAGTCAGAAATTGTCTTATCTTCGATCTGAGCGGTGAAAGTTCACTGTCATAACGCCTCTAAGCTCCCAAAGGGATCATCTTTTGTCATCGGTGGAAGCTAGGCTGAAGATTTATTTCGCCGTTTGAATTTTGTTTAAGAGTAAAAGTAGAACTCGATAAGTAGTGAAGGTATGATCAACTCGAAGCCATCGAGTCGAAATTTCTAGAGCTATGGCTAGAAGGAGTATGGTGAGTACTTCATTAATAAGTCTCATCCTACCCCCATAGTAAAATCCTTACAGTGTCAGAAAAAGACCATGAGAATCCCACGGGAAAGCAGTCTTTCGATAACTCCGGTAATCTACGCAGATGAATCACCGGTGAAATAGTCAGAGAAGGCTATGGATGCTATCAACCTTGTCTGAGAAAGAAATTTTCCGACCTAATGTACGGATGATTAATGATTTCTGGCATTAGGAATATTAGGAAAAATAATGATTAATGCATAAGGAAAGTACTGAAAGCGACGTATCAAAACACCTACCTAAATTTGTTTCTTTTGGTCAAAACTATTTGTTTGCTGAAGTCAGCATGTTAGCACGGATAAAGCTGCACTATGAAAAACTTTTTCTACTCTGAAACAGCAGAACTGCTTTACTTTATCCTTAACCTTTTCGAAAAAAATTCGAAGTAAGTGTTGTGTACTTTGTGGACGTAGGGACGGACGGGAGAGCCGACACACTAAAAGCGATACCCAGGGCGATGGCAAGCACTTCTAGGACTGGTAGGATTCTCAAGAATAGGGCCATATCGGGATCTAGTGCACAGGAAGGACTCACGGATTCCCGACAGGAGGGTAGCCGACAAAACCATCAAAGTGAGTCTCGGGCAGCAGGCAGAGAGATGGCAACTGTCGACGAATGAGTCGATCTAGGCCGAGACGATGATCTCCCATAAAGAGTGCTAAGAATTAACCCGAGTCAGATGAGGTAGAGGGACATGGAAGATGGAAGGACATCATCAGATACCGAGGAAGAAGAGGAAGTGCAAATGATGCAGGAGGAACGGAGGCGATAAAGGCAGCAAGTGGAGTATCGACGTGCACTGGAACAGGAAGCAGAAAGGCTTAGACAGGTGCACTTGAGATGGGACAACCTTAAACGAGATATTCCACCAACAACAGTCGAACCTCCCACAGCTCCAACAGTTCCCCCGGTGATCCCTCCACCAGGACCACCAACTGCACCCCCTAACGCGATGGGAAACCTAGTGAACGCCCATTCTAGCCACGAGAGCACAGACCCTATGTTACTTGCGATCATGGAAAGCCAAAGAAGGCAGGAAGATCTCATGAGAGAGCTGCAAAGAAGGAATCTAGCCTTGGAACATGAAAACTACCAGCTTCGAAATCAAAGATCCGGGTCATGAGGTTCATCGAGCCGAGGCGCCTCTAGAAATCGCACGCAGTCGAGAAATGCTCCAACCCCACCCCTGAACAGAGAACGTGTGCCCGACCCTAATCGCCAAAGGGGAGGGTATGGCCCGCCCGAGGATTCCTCGACTAAGGAAGAAGTAAAAAATGAGGGATCGGACGCGACAACAAAGCAAAAACTTGAGCAGATGGTCAAGAAACTAGCAGGGAACGGCGAGGATGACAAGTTAGCCAAGGAGATTAGAGAAGCGCAGAAAACACCGTTTACCAAGGAACTGGAGCGAACCCCATTCCCGCCAAAATGTACGCTGCCAACTTTCCCATCCAGGTTTGACGGCACCGGCAACGTAGGAGAACATGTTAAAATATACATCATGTCTCTGCTACAGTGGACAAGTTACGATGTGGTGATGTGCAAGTTCTTCCCGGCGAGTCTCGAAGGCGAGGTGAAGAACTGGTTTTACACCTTGCCCGATGAGTCCATCGGAAACTATGCTGTTTTTGTGGAAACCTTCTTGGAAACTTACATGCACAACAATATTGCTCGGCCAAGAATCAACACACTCTTCTCGTTAGCACGAAGATTTAGGGAACCATTACGGTCTCTAACTGACATATGGAGAAAGTTGTGTATTGACATTGGGAAGGTTCCGGTCGATCAACAGATTTTCGGGTTTGAAAACTCATTGGGGAAATCAGACCCTATTTTGATAGCAATGTACACCGACAAACCCCAAACGTTAAGGGAAATCGGGAAAATGCAAGAACACTACATCTCCCTAGAAGAATTATAGGGAGGATCACAAGACAGGGGAGTACAAGAAACGAGTACTGCAGTAGAGGCAATCCCACGAGAAGACCCAAAGCGATCCGAGAAAATACCGAGCACGCCTCATCAAGGGTCGAACAAGAAAAGCTGGGTCGAGAAAGGGAAGAAGCCTCTCCACGAGCCCAGAACTTACACTCCACTAAATGCACCATTGGAGGAAATATTCAAGGAATTAGAAAAGAGAAACGACATCAGATACCCAAAGACAAGGGGAATCCAGTACGATGAAACAAGGAACCATCCCGAGTTTTGTCATTACCATCAGTACCGCGGCCATTCGACCAATGATTGTCGAGAAGTAAATGATATCGTCCAACATCTGATCCGAGACGGATACTTACGACATTTTTTCAAGACATCGCCGACACCCACTCAACCCGATGCGCCAGTACATCAAATAAGAATCAATTGTGGTACCCAGTTCACCTGCAATACTATTTCACACTCGACAACCCAAGAATTCGACTTGGGTACATGTATCACGTCAAGGATTCACAAGAGAGATCGGTCGGGAAAGGAAATCTTCAGTGTGACTAAAACTCTGCCAATGGAACCTTGGATGATGCAGCCGATCACCTTCTCAGCTAAAGACGTCCCATCAAACGGTCAAGCCCATGGATACCCCCTAGTAGTAACCTTACTTATCTAAGAATGGGGTGTCAAGAGGATATTGATGGACAACGGGAGTTCAGTCGAGGTCCTTTTTTACGTACTTTCAAAAGAATGGATTTATATGATGACATCTTGATCCCGTCGACCTATCAAATTTACGGCTTCAACGGTACCGTGACGGTACCAAAGGGAGAATTCACCCTTAGAATCTCGGACGGAGAATGGTATTTGTACACACTCACTACCTTATGTGTGGTCGACGTCGTGTCGCCTTACGAAGCCATCCTCGGGAGACCTTGTCTTGCAGGAATCAAAGGAGTAGCATCGACGTACCACCAGAGACTGTGGTTTCCATCTTACCGAGGGGTAGTGGAAGTGTTGGGAGATCCCCAGGCAGCAAGATAATGCGTACAGATAGATATTCAACAGAACGAAGAAAGACGATCAAGGAAGAGCCAAGAGAAGAACAAAGCTAAGGAAACAAAGGCGGGAGAAGAATTAGAGAAAATGATATCACAAGCCATCACAGCCTACGAAGCGGGCGAGAACGAGATCTTATAGCAATCAAAGGAGTCGACGACAGCCGACGAGCCGAAGCCCAATTTCTCGGCCTTAGGACCTACCCGACAAATCAACTTAGGTACTGACGAAGAACCCAAGGTGGTAAGAATAGGAACTCTGTTGACAGATACACAAACACAGCAGTTGATAACTCTTTTAAAATAAAACATCGACGTATTCGCCTGGAAAATGCATGATATGGAGGGAATGGACCCAGGAGTCTGCTCACACCATTTAAGAATAGACCCCAAATTCAAGCCGATTCGACAGAAGATGAGGAGGATTGCGCCCGAGCTACAAGTAGCGGTGGAGGCCGAGTTGAAAAAACTACAAGCAGCGGGGATTATTTGAAAGGCTCAATATGCACAATGGATATCTAACATGGTGATAGTCCCTAAAAGGAATGAAAGGGTTAGGGTCTGCATCGATTTAGCGACTTAAATAAAGCTTTCCCGAAAGATAGCTTCCCCCTCCCCATCATCGATTAGCTAGTGGAATCTATAGTCAGGTACAAGGCGATAACCCTTATGGATGGGTACTCGGGGTACAACCAGATTCCCTTGGCCCCCGAGGACCAGGAGCACACATCTTTCTTCACACCAAGAGGGTTATACTGTTATACCAAGATGCCGTTTGGACTAAGAAACGCCGACGCCACATATCAAAGGCTAGTAGAAGACATGTTCGAAGACAGAATACACAATACCATCGAGGTATATGTGGACGACATGCTGGTCAAAAGCAGGGTGGCCTCCAATCACATCGACGACCTCCGCGATATATTCCAAACAATGAGAAGATATAAAATGAGGGTGAATCCTGCTAAGTGCACTTTTTGGGTTACCTCGAGCAAGTTCTTAGGGTACATAATCACTGACAAAGGTTTCGAAGCCGACCCAGATAAGATTAGAGCAGTTGTAGAAATTCCTTCGCCCGTGATGATTAAAGATGTACAACGAGTAAATGGGAACTTGGCAGCCCTGGGGCGATTCATCTCTCGGTCGTCCGACAAGTGCATGGACTTCTTCGGGACGTTAAAAAAAGGAGAAAAATTCAAATAGATTGAAGAATGTGAAGATGCTTTTCAGAAAATTAAGCAACACCTTGCGAGCCTGCCAGTGTTATAAAGACCCGAGCCCGAGGAAGTACTGACCCTATATCTGGGGGCGACTAGTTATGCCATTAGCGCCGTCTTGGTCAAGAACGTAGGGGAGAAGAAAATCCAGTGTATTTCATAAGAAAAACCATGCACCCGGCAGAGAAAAACTATACCAGGATCGAGCAACTGATATTAGGTGCAACACAAAAACTTCGGACGTATTTTGAAACTCATATAATCCAGGTACTCACGAAATCCTCACGAAATCCTCCATAGAATCAGTACTCGACAATGCGTACAGGTCGGGGAGAATATCCAAATGGAGCGCACAGATCAAGCAGTTCGACATTTTTTATGAGATGAGAACAGCAATAAAAGCACAGGCAGTGGCCGACTTCCTGGCAGATTTTCCCTTGAGTGACGAAGATAAAGTAGAAGACATCCCGGGGATGGAGGAAGACCAGGAGGACCAGTACGATTTACTCGAGACATGAAGCCCGACACGATGGGAAGTTTTTGTCGATGGATAGTCCAATAAAGACGGGTCAGGCTTGGGATTGATCTTCACCACGCCAAAGATAAAGAAAATGGTCCACTCTTTTAGGCTCGAATTTAAGGCAACCAACAACGTCACGAGTACGAAGCTGGGATACACGCTCTGCGCTTGATAGTGGAGATGGGGATTCAAGACGTAAGGCTAACAAGCGACTCCCAGCTGGTTATCCGACAAATCAACGGGCAATACTCTACGCATGACCCCTTACTACAAAGGTATTGGGAACTCTCTCAGTCTTACATCGACCAGATACCAAGCATCAAATTTCGGCATATATGTAGGAAAGATAATCGCCACTCGGATGCTCTGGCCTACATCGCCTCTATGTTAACGGATGCGAGTGTTGAGGGCATCAGAGTTATGAGAGTCTTAATTCCATCAGTACCTGATACAGTGGGCATAGACACGTATGTGGCAGCAACTACGGCCGACTAGTATAAATCCGATGATTGGCGAAAACCTATCCACACGTATCTAGAAACAGGAGAACTGCCCAAGGGGCAACCCGCAATCAAAAAAATCAAAAGCAAAGAAGCTGCATATGAGCTCCGAGATGGAATTTTATATAGGAAATCATATTTAGGACCGTTGTTAAGATGCCTAAGAAAAGAAAAGGGGCACACGATCCTAAATGAGCTACACTATAGGGATGCGGGAAACCACAGTTCGGGTCGTAGTTTTGCGGCTCGAGCCAAGACTATGGGATATTTTTGGCCTTACATGAATGAGGATGCAAAGAATATGGAACTCATCTGCGACGAATGCCAGAAGTTTGGAAAAAAGATATACGCACCGACAGTAACGTTAAACTCGGTAATCAATCCTTGGCCGTTCGCAAAATGGGGGATCGACATCGTGGGACCATTACATGTCGGATCGGGACAGAGAAAGTACTTAATAGTGGCTATCGACTACTTTACTAAATGGGTAGAGGCCGCTCCATTAAAATACATTCGGGATAGAGATGTTTTTCGGTTCATTTGGGAACACATCATCTGTCGTTTTGGAGTACCAATGGCAATCATCTCGGACAACTGGAAACAACTACAGGGCAAGAATATCGACATATTATTCAATACCTACAACATTCGAAAGAGCAAGTCCACATCCGTTTACCCTCAGAGTAATGGGCAAGAGGAGATTACAAACAAAACCATCGCCGAAAACCTAAATAAGAAGCTTAATGGAGAGTATGGAGGATGGTGTGAAGAGCTCTACAATGTTTTGTGGGCTTATCAAACAACTCGTAGAGAGGCAACCAGATTATCACCTTTCATGTTAACATATGGTACCGAAGCCATCCTTCCGACCAAGGTGATGATACCTACAACAAGGACCGAAGCGTGGAGACGAAACATCTCGGCAGATCTTATCTTGGCCAAACTCGACGACTTAGAAGAAACGAGAGAAATGGCCCTACAAAAGATGGAAAATTACCAACGAAGAGTACAATGAGAGTATAACAAGCGGGTCCGGCCAAGAGAATTCCAGCCGGGAGAACTAGTACTGAAGGACCTACCTATCTACGAGCGCGACAAGAAGGGAAGAAAACTAGCAGCACGATGGGGAGGACCCTATACTATTGTCGAAAAGGTCGGAGAAGGAGCGTACAAGATACTAAAACCGGACGGAACACCCGAGCCACGACCGTGGAATGCTAGGAGACTAAAGCTATATCACCCATGAGAGCAGGTATGATATATTGTCATATATTTCCTCAAAAGGCCACATGGGGTTGGAAATATGACAATTGCGTCTTAGTGGTCGTTTCGAACCCGGGGAGACGACATTGTGTAAGTGTCGGGGCGGCCTACACTCGAATGGTCATTTCGAACCCGGGGCGACGACATTGTGTAAGTTTCGGGGCGACATACATTAAGACGGGCTATTCGAACTCAGGGCGACGGTAGTGTGCAAGTGCCGAGGTAGTCCTAGGTCCCTCGTGGTTGGAAACCAGTGGCCGATTGTCGAGGCATGCAACATTGCTCCCCTCGCAAGTGGACCGAATCACTTGCCCAAGATGGTTAACTGATAACCTCTTGGGATATCAATCCCATAGAATCTAGGATGGACCAATTACCCTACCATTAGATCTTAAAAGACGGTGATGAGATATCTCAATTGGGACATGGCATTGGGCCCGATGACCCTCCCTGTTGAGCGTGTTCCACAGAAACGACATTATTTCTAACTGATATACTCATTCTTATGCAGATGCAAACAGATAAGTTATAATAAACACCCACATGTCATTTGCACAACACGAGCAAAGGTGTCAACATAAGAAACAATGTCAGAAAGCAATTAAAACAACCGAATCGGCGACGCAGCACCCTATTTAAAGAAATTTTTTCACGAGAAAATAAAGGTGTTCAAAACGGATTACAACCCGAAGCAAAGGGCATGATAGTGATGCAGCACTACAAAAGGGGCGATTACTCTTTGGGAGGAACCGATCCGGAACCTGACTTCTTCGCAGCAACATCGACCTGCTTCTGGTCAAGAACCTTCTTTACGCCAGCCTTGACCTTGGTGACAAGCTCATTGTTAAATTTCTCCTTCTCAGCAGCTAGATCGAGTGTCAGCTGTGTCGATGCCGCCTCTGTCGTGGCCACCTGCCCAAGTAATTGAGTCACCCTCACCAGCAGTTGCGTCTCCTTCTCCTCCAGCCGAGTATTCTCCTCTTCCAACGGTCTTACCTTCCTCTGCTCGACTGTCAACACATAGGAATGATTAGCGACACAACGACAACACTAAAGTAAGAACAATAAACACATAATGTACGGCGCGCCACCTTCAAGAAAAGGGGTGACTACTCTAACAATTTCTTCAGACTCAGACAAGCTACATTCAAGGCAAGATATCTTAGAGGATAATTCTAGATAGCGCTGCTCGTTGAATTCATTGGAGGGGAAATATTTTTTATGATCATCCCACTTGTCCCATTGTCGGGAATGAGAAATCTGCAAACCTGATAACTGAGCCTGAACCCACTCCAAATCCTCGGAGACTTTCTTAGATTCTCTCAGCTTCTCGAGAGATTCCTTACTAGACTTTTCGGCAACACTCTTCTCCCCAGTATCCGGAGGCGATCGGCATGAAGATCACGAACTTGAAGCCTCAACCGCCCACACTGACTTTCTAAGTTATCATCCAACAACGTTTTGTCGGCAGAAATACCTTGGAATCGAGACAAGCTGGACCTAAGATTATCCACCTCCTCGGGGACGTACTCAAAGGTCACGTAGCGATGCAGCCGAGATCGAAGGTTTTCAATATCGGCTTCCTGGCGATAAATCTTATCATCCTTGTTGACAATCCTCTGTTATAAATTCGATACATGATATCGTTCTATAGAAAGCTCTCTCTTCAATAAACGATAATGCGTAGCAGCATCGGCCTTCATACTAGCAGTTTCGGCTAGTAAGGTAACGCTAAACTTAGGATATTGGCACCACAGAATCAATCATAAAATGAAGGGATCAAAACAAATACCTTGAGCCTCGGCCAACTGCCTCTCCAATACCCGAGATCGCTCATATTCCTGCTGTAACAAGAGACGAAAACCCTTTTTCTCAGCGATCTCCTGGTGATAAAGGGCGGCGTTTAGCAATGCACGGTTGACATTTTACAAAACACCAAAAGGTATTAGCAGTTACCCCACAGTGTGAGCATATAACATGAGTAACACAACTCACCAGTATCTCAAAAGCGCCCTTCGTGCCAGCATCAAGCGACGAGGCGATCTTGATCTTATCCTCATCCGAGAGAGAGGCGAATTCAGGAGAAATAAGAGCCCCCAAAGAATTACATATCGGGCCTGAAATGTTAAAGGAAGTAGTCCCACCCGAGCTCGGGGAATGAACTATAGGAGATGAATTCTCGGACACCTCGCCTCAGTAGTAAACCTGGCCTACATTCCAACCAGCAGTATTTTCGACATTTCCACCGGCTCCCGTCTTACTACCAATAACCTCTTTATCACCACCGATCTCATCATCCTCACCAAAAAAGATCCTCATCACCTTCCTTATTATCAGAACATAAAACCACAACACTATCACCAAGATCAACAGTTTTACCAGCTGACTGCTGGGGCACAGCTTTCACTGGAACGGCTTCATAAACCCTTAGCTCCTTGACTTTTCTACCAGGCTTCCCACCTACAAAGGTACATGAAACATCAGAAGTTTTCCGAGGCGACTTCCTCAGGAAATGAGATAGGGGCATCCGATCCTAGAGATCCTCATCATCCTTCGCCGAAGCCCCACTAGTTTTATCTGACCTCATCTTCTGCACAAGAGCCGATGTCAGAACCATTCAAGGCAATAAATAGGGGAAACTACATGTAATGCAGTAAGAAATCAGTATATTTGTTACCTTCCCTGTCTCCTCCATGGCTCATGCGCGAGAACTTTTATACCTCTTCCGAAGATGGGGAGACTCAGAAGAAATGACCTGAGACTTAGGCTGCATAACACAAAAATTAATACATCGTTCCAACAGTCGCCCGAGACGATAAACTATATCAAGAGTCGAGAAAAAAACTTACCCGATCAATATTAATCACCCAGAAGGGATAAGACTCGTCCGGGGAAGGAAACTTCCCACTCAGAAGGGGACCCGAAATAACTAATGGAACTCGATCCCAAGCCGCGTCACTAGTATGACGGGCATGTCTGTTGGAACCTTTTCTTTCAGGGTCTTCGTCTAACAAAAGCTTCTTGGCACCATCGGGAAGAGTCTTATGGCAATGAGGGCTAGCAGCGAAACCGACGAGATCACCATTTGTAGAAGTCCTGCTTCGATAATTGTCAGCAAAACTGGTAGGAGTATAGTCGCCCGCCTGACAAGGATCGTAGGTGGACCAAGAAGTAGGAGTACACTCACCTTGACTGCTCCTCTCCCACTCGGATAGGATTCGAAAGGTGTTACCGTTCCACTGAGCCAATGTGCGAGAAAGACGAATTTTGGAAAAAGCTTCATACCAAAATGGACGGCTGGGATCATACAAAGGAAAACACAACCCGAGCTCTAACTGACCCTTGGTGATGATGGTGCCTCGGACGAGTGCGGAAACTTCAATACATATTCCTTCTTCAAAACACCTTTTTGGCCCGATAATAGCCTGACGTCATAGTCATGGAGACTAAACTCATCATTCAACTGTTGAATAAACTGTTCATCTGACAAGTATTTGGCAATTCTCTTGTCAGTCCTACATGAAAAGAAACAAGGGATATCAGAAAAGGTGGAATCCAAAGAACGGTGGTCATGCTTAGAAGGACTTTCAACGATGAACAGGGAATCAAGCGGCACACCGTCTTCGTCGGAAAAAGTATAACTCACGTACCTCTTCTCTGTCATTGAAGGAGTTGAAGATGCAATGGGAGTTAATCGAAGAAACAGTCGGGAAAACAAAGAAATGATAGCTCACAACGACAACCGCAACAGAATGGAAGCGAAGCTGGGGAGAATCTGAGGTGTTGAGAAGAAAATAAAGGAAACTTGTTGGAAGGAATGATGGATAAAAACGAAGGAGGAACAGGAAAGCAGAGGAGAAAGTAAAAGAAATCGTTAAGGAAAGAATGAAAGAGAAACTAGAGGTTTAAGGACCAGATTTATAAACCCCATCAACTGCAACCGGCGGAGAAGGTTAACAGGTCGTAGTAATTAAAACAGGTCATAGTAATTAAAGCATGTCACAATAATTAAAAACGAGTGGGGAAAAACATGGTGCAAAACCCGGCATGGCAAAGGACGTGGGAAGACGAGGCACTTTCTTCCCCTCGTGTCGACCACACGATCGAAAGAAGGGGCATAAATGTAGGTGCAGATAATCCACAGAGATAGGTGAAACAATCCTAGGCAAAGGCGTATCGAAGGGAAGGACGCCAGAAGCACTAAATCATCTCATCAAATCTGGAAGCGAGAAAAGAGGAACTGAAGCAGCCCGTAAGGTCGACGTAAAGAAAGGAAAAGGTATGATGTGATGCTCATCGAGTACGAAGGCAATTAATGCACTAACAAGGTTGGTAAAGAGATAAGAGGAACTTGGTCAAAGTAGGACTCCGCCAAGGATCTAGAGGGTGACGTCGGTCATCGTTACTAAATAAGAGACATCGGGTAGTGAGGCATCCGAAGAGGACGTTACTCGCCTCGGCCAAATATCTCAACCAAGGCAGAAGGGAATATCGGCCGAAGCTACAGCTGATCACTTGAGAAGAACATCAAGAAATCTATACTATGTCTAGCACCATAGTACTGGTTGTATTGTCACTTGTGACTATAAATAGAGACCCATGTAGAGAGTTAAGGGAGAAAAAAATCAGTGAGAAAAGGGAGAACACCAAGAGCTTGAGAGTGAGAATAAAGTACTTGTTAGTGAGATATTCATCTTGTAGCCTTGAATCAAGTAATAAGATCATCCCTTTACCCCCGTGGATGTAGGTAATCATACCGAACCACGTATATCGTGTGTTCTTGTGCACCTCTTTCTTATTTGCTCCATAGTTTGTGTATTATGATTCTTTGGATGTAGTAGTAGGATTTTCTACATCTATATTCTGGCGACGACTAAGGGGACTAGTGTAACATCTTCTTAGAGACCTTGCATTCACGGACACAATAATACAAAGAAATAGAGACAAAAGGATTTCCTTGATGTAACCCTTTAGAAGTTTTGAACCTTCCATTCGCGGAACCATTAATTCCGACGAAATGAAAAAAACTCCACCACTGTTTCATCTGTTCAATAAGAGTTGGATCCTCCAACCACGTCAGTTCAAATCTAATCGGCGACAGACCTCAATCATCGCCCCGACTTACCAAGGAGATATGCCAATGGTCAGATGAAGGTTTAACAAGGCGATTTTGACTAATCTTAAGAAGTGATCATCCCACTCACTTTAAATTAAAAATCCGTCCAACTTTTTTTTTTGGGAAGTCCAAAATTATATTAATAGATGAAAAAAGAAAACGAAATGGTTTTTGGGGCTTAATGAGGTCATGAAATAACAACCTATAAGACCCCTTATCCATCATTTTTTGTAATGTCTGATCTACCCTTAATTTTATTAGTGCTAATTAAATTGATTAGGCTAACTAATTAGTCTTAATGAATGATTAACTAAACTAATCATCCGACTAGTATTTTTTAAAATCAATATTTTTTCTTTTGATTTAGTATAAGGAGATGCATGATTTTGAAGTACTTTTTTTGAAAACTTTGGAAGAAACTGATGAAAAACATCACGAAAATAGTCAGAAAACCTTTGTATACCTCTCCCAATCTCAATTTTGTTGAATCAAATCCTCCGAAATCAAGATCAAAATCTGGGTTTTTTAACAATTACGGCTGGGATATAGTACAAGAACTAACCGTGAATAGTATTTACGGTTAGGAATAGAAGGATTCCAAACCGTAAACAACAGTTTACGGCTGGGAAATAAAGAACTTCTAGCCGTAAGCTTTTCCAGGATCAACTGTGTCTGTATTACGACTAGGTTCAAATTACGGCTAGGTTTTCCTAGAATTTTTCCTAGACGAAACTCATGTTACGGCTTGGAATATCTATTCGTACTCAACATGTGACTTTTTTCTTATTATCAGAACAAGTTACAGCTAGTTTTTTCTCGCCATAATTGATAATTTCGTCTAGGAAACCCGGACGATTGTACTATAACGGGCAGAAACCCGGATGATTGTAATACAACGTCTGGAAAAACCTAGCCGAAAGCAGACCTCTGTTTTTTTTTCTTCTGTGATTATAAGAATTACTTACGACGGCTAGGAAATACTAACCGTGAACAACTAATTACGGCTGGGAAATAAAATCTTCCCAACCGTATACCAATTCGACGGCTAGAAATTCTATTTTTCTACCATTAATATGAGATTTACGGTTGGGAAAATAAGAACTCCCAACCGTAAACAACTACAGAAACTATTTTTTTTTACCCGAATTTACTCGAATTAGATTTCTTAATCATTCACAAGCAAAAATAAATAATGGGTTTCCTTTATTTTTTATTTTTAGGATCATCATGATGAAATTATGATCATCATCTTCATCGTGATTTATGAACGAGAAGAGAAGAAGGAGAAGATAATAGTTTTGTGATCGTCATCATCATCATGGTGATATCATGATCGTCATCTTCACCATATTTTGTAAACAAGAAGAATGAGAAGATAATAGTTTTAGTTTTGTTTTTATGATCATCATTTTCATTACATTTGATGAATGAGAAGAGAAGGAGAAGAAGAAGATAATTAATTTAGTTTTTTTATATCTTAGTGAATGAATTGTGTGATTTTGATTTATTTATGTATAAGGGTAAATTGGACTTTTCATATGGATGAGGTCCCCCATATCCATGGTTTGGTTTTAACTAGCATTTTAAGCCCCCAAAATCTCTCTCCCCTACAGCCCAAATAATAGGATTCTGACATAATGTACAAATAGTTTACAAGAAAAGAGGTCAAGCAAAACCCCCAAAAACTTAAAAGCTACTTAAATCTATAATTTAATATATTTGGATATTCAGTTGAATTAAGAAAATACGGTCTCTTATTATAACTTAGGACTTCCACATTATCTAGCAAACAACCCCTTTTCTCCATGACATTTGCTTCACGATAATTAAGGATACTCAAACCGTATGGAAGTATAAATGCCATGCACAATATTCCATCTTTCTCTAACAAACCAAGGAACCTCAGAAGTAGACAAAGTTGTAAACTGTGCCAATATAGTCTGATCAAATTAAACTATTTCATACACTAAGTTTGAAATCCCATTCTGACCCAAAATGATACCAAATAGATCAACCAAGAAATTATTAGTAACTCCGAGTCCAATACTCATAAATCCTAGTAAATTACAATCTGCATCTTTAGCCATAACATATGCACTTGCAACTTACTCATGCTAGTTCCACTGCTCAATGCATATTTGGTATCATTTAATGGTAAGTCAGTTAACTGGTTGTCTGAAATGAATTTATTAAATCTCTCATAGGAGCAATTGAGTCATCTTTAAAGTGCTCATAAGAGAATCTAGTAATATTGAAATCTCCACATAAAACACGAGGAAAATCCCATAAACCTTTCACAAAATTTAATTAATTCATGCCATAATTGATCTCTAAAGTATCAATGTTCAGACCATATACACCAAAGTTAAGACCATGAAGAATAGAGCATATATATTCTTCAAAAAGATAAATAAAAAAAGTGACACATAATCAATAAGGAGTTGAAAAAAGAGTGTAAATAGGTTAATCTGAAATCCGTCAATTGGAAGAATTACTTCGGTCATGCAGATGGTTTATATATAATATGGTGTTTCTTTGAGTGTAAATCGAAGCTCTTGTAATTGGGAGACCTTTACTATTTTAAAAATTGATCATGAAAACCGCTGAAATATGCAGTGTACTAATATATTTACATTGTGTATTAATTTATTAATACTAACTTAATTATGAAAATATGTTTTATGTGTTAAAAACAATCAAAATCCCAACTTTAATAATATAATCTTCTTCATAAAATAACCTAGTTTCATTAACAATCGCAAGAAAGAAGGCTCTGTTTCTTATGGTTGATGATGCTTTATTGTTACAAAAGTTGTTGTTGCAATGTGTTTAAGTAGGTTTGGTAATTGAAGCTGAGATTGGAGCGACAATGATTGATGGAGAGTAACGCTTTTATTACCGAACAAACCTATGTGAATCGTATTGTAAGCGTCTATCAAGTCTAGAAAAGTAATATTATCCCAAATATCCGTAGGTTTCTTATCACTCGAAGAAGAAGAAGTAGAAGCCATGATCTCGATCATGTTAGAAATGTATGTGTAATTGTGTATGGTTTTCTATCTGTATCTGGTATTATATAGCTCAATAGTTTCCTCAATTAGGAAACCTGGAGTTTGTTCTCAATTTAGGAACCACGAATTAGAGTTAGATGTTAAAAAAAATAGACTTTCCAAATTCTAACTTGCTTTCAATTTTCCCTTAAAAATCAAAATTTTAACCCTTTTCAACCACATTCATATTTCTGATTCAGTTACCCCTAATTTAGTGATATTAGGAAGTTAAGGTTAATTGAAGCAAAAAAATCTACATTTTTCAGTTACCCCTAATTGAAATTTTGTTTTTTCAATTTTCAATTACTGTTATCTATATTTTGCCTCTACTGTAATGAACGAATGAATCTATGTTTTAGAGCAAGTTATGGTTAATTGAAGCAGCAAAATCTTGGACTCACTAATTTTTCAAATCCCAAGAACCAATATATCACCGACGGGGTCTATGTCCGGCCACGTTCATTTCAGATTCTGATTGAAAGACGATCATTCTTTTAACAAACACCATATTAAAAGCAGGGAATACCTTGTATTCATCATATATATGCAATGTCGTACAACATTCTCTAGTCATGTATTTGTACACGGTTCATCCGAAGCGAGATTGCAACAAAGACGCAGAACAAGCATTCAAAATCACAAGCAGTCAAATTTTTAACCCTTTTCAACCACATTCATATTTCTGAAAAATGTAGAAATATGGGTTGGGTTTGTAGAAGATGTCACAACTTTGAAAAAAACAACTGCTCTAATATCACATTACGCCTGTAGAGATTTTTTTTTTGTATATATAAAAAGTTATATTTTGTATTCACGGCCAAAAAACAAATTGGATGGATAGAATTTATCGATTAGGCTTCACTCATGCCTCTCTTGGCCCTAACAACATCACTATCAAGGTGAATGAGAAAAAATTTGTGGCATGGCTCATGGAAAATATTCACATTGGATACAAACCTCAGATAATTGATTGATTGATGTGCTAATGCTAGGACTGAAGGAATACTAATGATAACATCAACATGTTTGAATTTCTTTCGAGACAAGGCCTGAGAAGGTACTCTTATATTAAGACGACCTTTAATATTTTAAAAAATTAATCATGAAAAATACTGAAATATATTTGCAATGTCTTACTGTATTTACATTCATGGACTATATCATTTAATGGACTCATTGTATTTACTTTGTTTATTTAACTATACTAACTTAAGGGTTTTATGTGTTAAAAACACAGCTTATTGAAAACATAATACAAAGATTTGATTAAGAAAACAAGGTTTTAAATAAAAGATATAAATACCCTTATATTTAGTTAGATAATACCTTAGACTATGGTTAGCCACATTTTGTAAAGTTTGTGTGTGAACTTTAAATATTGCTTTTATATGTGTTCGTAAGCACTAATTTCTTAATACCTATTGCAATCCACATTCTAGTGGTCATAGGATTCCAGTGAATGATGATGTCACATTTACTTTTTAAGAATATATATTTTAACTACCTCAAGTAAAAGCTTTAGGTGGTCTTTACTGATCTATATGTATTTTCAATGAACCTATGTAGCCGATTGAAGCTTCCTGGAAGGCATAAACTAAAGTGCTAGGCACATATCAATATTTGAAAAAGGAGGTAAGAACAAGTTTATGGCTATGCCGAAACTATGTACCCACAAACAAACTTAACAATCTGTCATGACTTGCCAATTTGTTACCCAAATTGTTAAAAGAGATAATACATAAATGTTTGGTGCTCTGTAATCATCAAAATAATGAGATTCACACACATGTAATGTGAACACTCCTTAGGGAGTGTGCAAAAGATCAGACTCGGTTTTTTATGTTTTTATAATACAACAAGCCTAAAAACGTAAATAAAAATTTACAAGCTAAAGATAATTGCCGGATAATGTTGACATTTTCAACTAATTATAAAGATGTTTGAGATTCCTATCTAAATTGTCTCTCTTCCAAAACATCGAATAACGTCCATTAGGTCTCTCAAGCTAAGCCGGAATGAAAGATTTAACAACCATTATATCATATTCTACGGGGTATTGTTTTCAATTCTGACTAAAAATGCAAAATGAATTTGAGAATGAGATGAAGAAGATTAAGTAAAGTTGACTATCAAAGATAGATTTCCTATTCCAATGGTGGATGAATTGTTGGATGAATTACATGGTGCTACCATTTTTTCTAAACTGGATTTTCGTTTTGGTTATCACCAACTTAGAGTACATGCACCTGACATTCCGAAGACAGCTTTTCGCACTCATGATGGTCACTACGAATTTCTTTTGTAATGCCTTTTGGTATTTCAAACGGACCTACCACTTTTCAGGGTTTCATTCATCATATTTTTCCGTCCTTACTTACACAGGTTCGTGCTTATTTTCTTTGATGACATATTAATCTATAGTAAGAATATTGATGATCATATCAAGCACTTATCTTTAGTGTTTGACATCATACGAACTAATAAGTTGTTAGTGAAAGATTTACAGTGTGCATTTGCTCAAAATTCTATTGGTTATCTGGGACATGTCATTTCTTCTGAAGGAGTTTTAGTGGAAAGTGTAAGTAGAATGCTTTTCTTATAAAAAAAATTCAACATATTGTAGAGTTTTTTTAAGGGGAAAGACCAAGACCCATGTTCCCATAATTGACTCATTAGCTGATGGTCCAATATTAATTAACGCCTTAAAGGAGAAGTTCATTCTTTCTCCCATGTCACTGCAGACGCACCCTCTTTTCTGGAATTCTACCAAGTGTCTCGAATTCATCAGAGTACGTATAAATTTTGTTTATGTAAATATTAGAAAGGGGGATGCAAAATTGACTGCATTGGTCAATGCTTTAAATCAAGGACATCCATTTAGTAGTTGGTGGGATACCAACTTTCACTCAACTCTAACGGATCCAAACAAGGGGTACAACTCTACCAACAAATTATACTATCAAATGTAGCATTTTTACCCATTGCTGAGATTTACAAGGCATGTGCATTGCCACGATGGTGATTACTAGGCAGATTGGTGAGTTTTCCCTTCATATTTTAGTTCATTATGTTAAATATTCAAGAACATTTCGTTCCTTTGAATACAACATTTGACTGTTATGGAATCATGGAATGATTCTTTCATCAACAATGGGGATACTAAATGATCTTAAAATCCTCGTTTCATCATCATCATCTTTAGTAGGTAATAACATTAATTGATCTTTTAAATCAAATACTGACTATTATTTTTTTTAATTCTTGTTTGTTTGTGGTGATAGGCGTATTATCTGTTTCTGGAAACCAAAATAAATTGGAAGAGCTGAATCAACCTCATTCTTAGGGCGTTGAGGAGGAAGAACAAGCATCCATAGAGTTTGTGATGATCGATTCAGGTAATGATGCCAATGGTAGTCCCCAAAACAAGATATGGTATTATGTAAATGAATATGCTGGTAAAGTTCAAGGACCGTTCTCAATGAGTATGCTCAAAGGGTGAAAAAAAAAGCAAGGGTTGGTTTGAATCTGATTTTAGGGTTTGGAGAGTAGGCCAGACTGAAGAATCCGCAATCCTTCTTACTGATGCCATATCTCAAAGTATTCCGTCGTAGGTGAGAAGACAAGTCTTGATCCTTCTGGAATTATCATTTTGCTTTGCATCGGATTAAGTGCTAAACTTCTAACACTAAGATTGTCACAACAAAGTCTGATAGGCCTTAACGTGCAGATAGGACACCCACATAACTTCTGTAGCAAGAACTGACAAAACCTTATATTATGATTCATTCTACTGATGATTTTGCAATAGTAGGAAGCTTTTTAGAAGACCAAGAGATGGGAGATTTACCTAGGAATATACAATATCCTTCTGTGGATTTCCTTGAGTCAGGACATCATGTCCAATCAGAATCAGAGAATATCATGTCAGTAGCTGTTAAGAGACCTCCCAATATTGATTTTAGTATACCACTTGAGGATATCCACAGAATGTGGTTCTAGACTTCTAGCTACGTGGATGTCCATTATTTGCCGAATTTACGGCCCACTATAAGATAGCAAATTTCAGTGACAATTTGTAATGAAAGTAAGTTGTTGTTTGAATGAAAGATTCCTTTTTCCTATTGATAACCTTAATTTACAAGTCTACCTCTAGTGATATTATATGAACTGGCAATTGTAGAAGACCTGTTTGATTTACCCATAAAGTTTGACTCTCTTTTTTTCCACTCTTTTGGATTTGGGGTACTAAACCAATTAAGATCATTAATACCTGCACATAGTTTTTTGCAATGACATTAATGAATTAGACAATTTGAGAGATCTAAAATGTGATTATAAATCCTATCATGCTATCACCAAGTGTTCATTCACAAAATACACTTTCCTCTTATTTAGTACTCTAAATCTAAATCTTTCAGTAATCTAGATATGGCTTATTTTTCTCCAATTCATCAGTCATCTTCTACTTCTTCATTAGTGATCTTTAGTGCCATCACATTTCTTCTCTTCATTGCTTCTTTCTCTAATGCTCAACCTGTTTCTTCATCTCGACCGCAAGGGGTAGTCCTTGCAGTAACTAAAGATGCATCAACTCTTCAATATCTGATTAACACTAAGCAAGGAACTCCTCTAGTCTCTAAAATCTTAGTTGTTGATTTGGCCGGTGAATACCTATGGGTTGACTGTGATGAAGGTTATTTTTCATCATCTAACCGAACAATCAATTGTCTCGGAAGTGAATGCTTAAAGCTTCAGTCAAATTCTAAATCATGTCAACGCAAACCTGCGCATCCGGGGCATAAACCCTTTTTGGCGTGCCTTGTTTTTCCCAGAAGCAAGTTATTCGACATCGGCTTATTCCGCGAATATTTCAATTCAGATTTTGTATCCACACAGTCATGTATAAATGGGTCTAGCACAGGTCCAGATGTAACGGTTCGTAAGTTTTCATTTGGTTGTGCATCAACTTCTCTCTTAACGGGGCTTGCAAAGGGTGTTAAAGGATCGGCTGGTTTCAGACCTTTCGGAGTCTCAGTACCTTCACAGCTTTCATTGGCCTTCCGTATTCCAAGAGTATTTGCAATGTGCTTACCATCAACAACATCATCCAAAGGTGTCATATTTGTTGGCGGGGGACCTTACAAAATGCAACCAGGAATTGATATCTCAACTTCCCTAGCCTACACACCATTCTACACCAAAAATAATGCGTTTTCAAATTCTGAGTATTACATTCAAGTAACATCGATCAATATTGGCGGTGAAAAAATTCTACTAGATCTTAATCGTGGGGAATATCCGTCCCCTAAACTAGCAACTATTGACACCTTAATCCCTTACACTCTTATAGTCACATCAATTTATAACCAATTCACTAGCATATATATCGAGAAAGCTAAATCTATGAATATTACTAGGGTGGCTTCTGTAGCACCTTTTGAAGTTTGTTTTGATTCAACGAATATGATAAGTACACGCGTGGGAGCTCTTGTGCCAACAATAAACATTGTCTTGCACAGAGAAAATGTAGTTTGGAAGATATTCGGATCAAATTCTATGGTGCGTGTTAGTGAAGATGTATCTTGTTTGGGATTTGTCGATGGAGGTCATAATCCAAGCAACATGCTAGTTATTGGTGGGTATCAGTTGCAAGACAATCTATTGGAGTTCAATCTTGCTAAAAAGAGGTTGGGATTTATCTTCCAAAATTTCCAGTTTGCAGAGAAAACTATAATAGAAGTAAAAAATATAGTGCAAAAATTTCAAACTGGAAATTTTGAGAAGAACTATGCCACAATCCAAAATTGGATAAAACGTGTAATGACAGGTGTAACCGAAACTATTCCAAGGTTGGAAAAACCGTGGGAGTGTCAAGCCCAATAACTTCCAAATCAGGGTCATCCACATGTAACCGGGTTTTCCGAAACCGATTCAACTAGTTCACTCCAGTCTTACTATATGCTCTCCCAAAATCATTTCTACAAAAAACCTAGGTTTCTCCGTCTTTCTCACCAGAACCTCAACAATGTCGTATTTTCTCATCATTGATCGAATCAAACCTAAGGTTCAATCAATCTACCATCATCAATTCAATCTCAACATACAGAGGAATTTCTACTAGTTCAAAAATCAAACAACAAGATCTGATAAAACCCATTTCAGGGTTTCTTCATCAAAGAGGGTTTTCAACCAGTAATCTCCCAAACAAACAAGGACGAGAGGATCATCGACAATCATACCTTGTATGGCAGGAATGTCAGTAGCTATTAAAGATGAATTACTATGTGGGATTTATGAGAAACCATCTGCTATTCAGCAGAGAGCTGTATGACTTATTGTGATTGCTCAAGCTCAATCTGGCACTGGGAGAACTTCTAATTGCTCCTACTTTTTGTCAAATCGTTGATACTTCTAATCAAGAGTAAGTTCTGAAACTATAATGTGGGGGTTGTTTGGATTTAACTAGACAATTGGTTGTAAGGTGTTTTCAATAGTCCGCCACCAGAATTTAACCAACCACCGCAGGAACCACCTGCATCATTCATTATAACCACCACCATACCACCACAATATAACCAAACCACCAAACTTTACAACTTCACCAGCTGGTCAAACACCAATAACATCACCACCAGAACCGCCAGCGCCAACCCCATCCAATAAAACTACCACCAGAACCACCACCTAAAATTACCGGCAGGTCAGCACCAATGGCATCACGCAGACCATCACCACTCTAGAGTTCTGGTAGGTGCCAGTTTTGGGAGTTGGCAATTTTGGTTTGCGGTTATGGGTGGGGGGGTTCTGGTGATTGGCATTTGTAGGTTGTGGTTGTTTTGGTGGTTGGAGGTTGTGATTGGTTGTTCTGGTAGGTGTTGGTGTTTTTGGTGGATGCTGTGTTGGTCTACTAAAAACAGCTTATTTTTTCGGTCTCTTTCCGTGGATATCACAATAAGTTTCTTTGGTTTTGTTTTTAGATTCATTTTTGAATTTTCATTAACTTTGAATGTTGATGTAGTGTTTAGGGTCCAAGCGTTGATTTTGTCACCAACAAGAGAATTAGCAACACAAATGGAGAAAAATTATATTAGCCATTGGTAAACATATGAGTATTCATGCTCATTCTCGTATTGGAGGTCACGGTGTTGGTGAAGATATAAGGAAATTAGAAAATGGAGTTCATTGTCCCTGGTATGATAAAGAGAAGATCGTTACGTACTCGAGCTATCAAATTATTAAAATTGGATGAATCTGATGTGATGTTGAGTAGAAGTTTTAAAGATCAAATCTATGACATTTACCGGTATCTTCCACAAGAACTCCAGGTACAAAGGATTTCGCTGTTGCTATTTTTTTTTCTTTATCGTGCACTCTATAATTGAAAGGTTTCATGATGATTGCCAGCCATTGATACTCATGCTGTATTTGTATAGGTTTGCTTGATTTCGGCAACACTTCCTCATGAAATATTGGAGATCACTAGCAAGTTCATGACAGAACCTGTGAGGATCCTTGTAAAACGTGATGAATTGACGTTGGAGGTATGTAGTCTAACTTATCTTAGTTAGGCTTCTGTTACATGTCCGAGATATTATATGTGTATGCTAATTATTTGGTGTAACTTTTTGTTTTAGGGTATCAAACAATATTTTGTTGCTGTTGAGAAGGAAGAACGGAAGTTTGATACTTTGTGTGATCTTTATGATGCTCTGGCGATCACTCAAGCTGTTATTTTCTGTAACACAAAGAGGAAGGTGACGTCCGTCTGTCTTTTCTGGTGTATGTTTATGTAGTGTGTTTGAATTGCACTAACTCAGATCCACCGCCAACTGTAGTTATATGTATGTGTTGGGGTTTTCCCTACAGTATGCAGATAGTAAATACTTAAGTATGTATTTGCGCCACCATTTTTCATGTCAGATGATCATATTAGTCACCTTGTCCTGTGCAATACAGATAAGATTTTTTTTATTCAAGACCAGTAGAGGACATGTGTTTTTTGGAGTTGAATATAAATATTTGTCCCTTGGTGTTTTAAGTATACAGACTATACTAACTTGACCTCAAATGATTTTCACTTCTTCTTTGTATGTGGGGATTAGTAAAAAAGGGAAAAACACCTCTTTACTTAAATAACCCCACATATAAAAGAAAAGTAAAAATAAGAGGAGGTCAAACAGGTTAAATTAGATCACCTAAAGAGGCAAAAAGAAATCTATGTCTATTTCTATATATTATTAAGTGAAACTTAGTGAGACATGTTCAACTCAAATTACACATAAAACGCACGTGCCCTCTACAAATGGTGGGTGCCAAAGATCTACAAGCCTACAAGTTAATGTAATGTTACATGCTTCCCTAATGTGAAGTTTATCATGATGCCTAACAAAGATACGTAGTTGTTGTATACTAATTTTATTTATTTTTCCATAAGCAGGTTGATTAGTTAACTGAGAAGATGCGCAGCGATAACTTCACATTCTCTTCAATGCATGGAAACATGCCTCAGAAGGAGTGAGATGCAATCATGAAAGAATTCAGATCAGGGGATACCGTGTTCTGGTAGCAACAGATGTATGGGCTTGTGGGATTGATGTTCAACAGGTAAATTTTTTCAGTCTGGTTTCTCTAAATTTGATTATGCACCATATACGCCATGCGTTTGATCCCACTATCTCTCTGTCAAATAGTTCAGAGATTTAAAACTTTTAGGTGATTGTTGGTTAGACAGTTAGACGTAGAAATCAGAATAGTTAAGCTGGGGGATTGGTACTTACTCACATTTCCATGGTCTTATTTCATTCAAACTTTTGGAGCTTTTACTTCAGCTAATTCCTACCACTAATACTTTTATAGATGATAGATCAAAAATGAAATTTTATGGATATTCTTGTCAACCAAATGCTTTTGGAGTCATAACTGTTCGCTTAATTCTTCTGCTAATTCCTACCACTAATGCTTTTTAGGCATCCTTCGTTATTAATTATGACCTTTTAAACAATTGATGAACTTTACATACATCAGATTGGTCGATCTGGTCGTTTTGGAGGATGAGAGCATTAGCACTATAAAAATCTAGATGTCCAAGTGTCTTTCTTTTTCTTGTGGAAAATCATGCTGCCCCTTTTGTTACTGGGCTATTGTTAGGGTCAAAATTTCATTGAGTATCCAATCATTTTTGTTTGCACACAATATGTTGGATGTATACAAACATGGATAGTATTAATTCAACTTTTATTCGTGTAATATTTTGATTTATCATGTATGCATATACATTAAAAAGGGAAAGACAGAAATTGCACCAATTTTGAAGAAGTTGGTCTTGAGGAAGAAGGAGAAAGAACCAAGAAAGAAAAGTAGAAAGAACCCTAACCACTCTTTATTTTAGATTTGAGGAAACCCGTGCAATTCTGTTTGTCTCTTTTTACGTGTAGTGTAGATATATATATTAAACTGTGACGGTACCTACATAGAAGTTGACTTATTGATATCAATGATTCTACACTTACCTAAATTTGTCCTGTGAAATATCCCGAAGAGGAAATCAAGGGCAGTCAAGGAACGACTCTAGCCTTGGGATTGGCAAAGTATAAAGTGGGTCCTATTCCCTCTCTCTTACGAGATATATTTCCGGATTTTTTTTCGGTATACTTATCATTTTCGTATTAATATTTGTATACATTGTCCGGTTAAAACGATTTCAACATATTTTTCAGAAACAAAAATGATTGGTTCCTCACAAAACTTGGCCTTAAAAGTTGTTCAGTACCTAAAATGGACGCATTATCTTCTCAATTAGGTTAAATTTCCTAAGTGAATAGGTCTTATGGTGAGGTCAGTTTTTGCTAGTGAGTGGTTCAATTTCTATTTCATTTTGTTTGTTTTGATTTCAATTGAGTTAGTAATGTTGTTAGGATCAGATTACAGGTTTATTCTAATAAGAAATGTAGCTCTTTTGTGATTTTGGGGGTTTATTTCAATGACAGTGAAGAAGGTTTCGAGTTTATATGAAATTTAACTTAGAAGAAGATGTTACTGTAAACCTACATTATTTTTAGTTTATAGTTGATTTTTTGTTTTTGTTTGATTGGTGTCATTGTGAATAGTGTGTATGCTCAGCTGTGTGGTGATGGGGAAACTAGAATTCAATTGCCTTTTAGTGTAAAATGTCTTTAGAGTAGGGCATCATGTGTTTACTCTAAGTTTGATCTTACTTGGGTTGTTCAGATGAACAGCAGTCATAGAGCTGCCATTATGCGGACAGTTCCTTCTTTTTAAACATCAATTATAGTTAATGGGATATACAGATGATAGTTGCCTCCCAAAAATGAACATCCACCAAAAAATAACCAGTAGGTCCAGCACCAGCACCAATAACGCCACTAACCAGAACCACCACGCCACCCTTGACCACTCTAGATTCTGATAGTGGATCTAGTGGTTGCCAGTTGTTGGAGGTTCTGAGGTGGTTAGTCTTGGGTGGGGGGTTCTATGGTTGAAAGTTGTGGGTGGAAGTGCTGGTGGTCGATGATTTCCATATTTTTATGTCTCCTTTGTTGAATTTCTCAATAATTTTATATCTTTTGTTCTGTTTTGAGGTCTCTATTATGGAATATCTCATTAACTTTGAATTGTTGCTTTTATGTTCAGGGATCAAGCATTGATTTTGGTAATTATATGAGTAGTCAAGTTCATGCTTGTATTGGAGGTCAAAGTGTGTGTGAAGATACAAGGAAATTAGAGGATGGAGTTCATGTTGTATCTGGTACACCAGGGACAGGTTGTGATATTGTCAAGAGAAGATCTTTACGTACTCGAGCTATCAAATTTTTAATACTTGAGGAATCTGTTGAGATGTTGAGCAGACGTTTTAAAGATCAAATCTATGACGTTTATCGATATCTTCTGCCAGAACTTCAGGTAAAAAGGATTTCACTGCAGCTATTTTTCTTTACTGTGCAATGCTATAAAAGGTTTCATGATGATTTCCTTTGATACTCATATCATATCTGTATAGGTATGCTTGATTTCGGCAACACTTCCTCATGAAATATTGAAGATCACCAGCAAGTTCATGACAGAACCTGTGAGGATCCTTGTAAAACTTGATGAACTGATGTTAAAGGTATATAGTCTAACTTATCTTAGTTAGGCTTCTGTTACATGTCTGAGATATTATATAGGGGTGTTAATTATTTGGTTATTAATTCGTGTATCTTTTTGTTTGCTATGTCAGGTTATCAAACAATTTTTGTTGCTGTTGAAAAAGAAGAATGGAAGTTTGATACTTTGTGCGATCTCTATGATCCTCTGACCATCAGCCAAGCTGTTATTTTGTGTGACACAAAGAGGAAGGTAACGTCTGTCTGTCTTTTCTGGTTTATTTTATTGTAGTGTATGAATTGCACTGACTGCTAACTCTAGTTATATCTAACCAATTCATCTGGGCAATGCTAATAGTAAATACCTTTTGATCCCGCCATTTTCATGTCAGATGATCATATTTGTGTCCTGTGCAATACAGATAAGATTATTTTACTTAAGACTAGTATATGGCACGTGTTATTTTGTATGTTCTAAGTATACAGATCTTACGAATCTGGCCTCAAATTATTTTCACTCCGTTTTTGTACGTGGAGATATTTTAGTAAAAAAAATAAAAAAAAAGGCAAAAACACCTCTTTGCTTTTCTGTATGGTTGAGATTTCGGGAAATGGAGAGAATAGAGAGATGACAACAGATAAAAGGAACAAAACCTTTTCTCTCATTCAATAGACTATGAGGTTGTAACTGACACACATCTCTGTCTCCACTATATATATTAAGCAAAGCAAAATTGTGTTTTGTGGGGCTTTTGTACTTAAATATCCCTATATATACAAAAGAAAAGTAACAACAATACGAGGTCAAATTAGAATACTGAGAGACAAAACCGAATGTCTGACTATTTTTATTATAGTTAAATGGCACTTATGTGAGACATGTTCACCTCAAATAACATGTGCAACACACGCGCCCTTTACTAGTACATATCAAATGGTGGGTGTCAAAGATCTACAAGCCTAGAAGTTAATGTCATGTTTGGTGTTTGCTTACTGTGAAGTTTATCATGATGCCTAACAAAGATACGCTGTTACCTTATACTAATTTCATTTTGCCATGAGCAGGTTGATTGGTTAACTGAGAAGATGAGCCGCTATAGCTTCACCTTCTCTTCAATGCATGTAGGCATGCCTCAGAAGGAGCGAGATGCAATCATGAAAGAATTCAGGTCAGGGGACACATTTGTCCTGATAACAACAGATGTATGGGCTCGTGGTCAGCAGGTAATTTATTTCAGTTTGGTTTCTCTAAATCTGATTGTGCACCATATCTGCCATTGGCTTGATCCCCTTATCTCTCTGTCAAATAGTTTAGAGATTTAAAACTTTTAGGTGATTTATGGTTAAGACAGTTAGACGGAGAAACCAGAATAGCTAAGCTGGGGGATTGGTACTTACATTTCCATGGTCTTATTTCCTTTAGACTTCCTAACCTTTTACGGATAGATGAAAAATGAAATTTTATTGGATATTTTTCGTCAACCAAATGCTTTTGCAGACAGAATTGGTTCACTTAATTCTTCCACTAATTCCTACCACTTGTGCTTTTTAGGTGTCCTTGGTTATTAATTATGAAATTTTGAAATTTACATCCATCGGATTGGTCGATCTGGTCATTTTCAAACACCAATCTCTAAGTTTGAGACATTAAGTTTTCTTTGTTTTTGTTGTGTAATACTGTATCGGCTGTTATCTGCAGGGTGTTGCTATAAACTTTATGCGAATCAGGATTCTCAGAGGCATAGAGCAGTACTAATCTAGATGGTCTGAATGATGGTGTTCTGGAATGAAGTTTTGATTCTTGCAAAATAGCTGCAACTATAGTAAATGCAAATGCAAATGATTTCCAGATTTCTGCTGCTTGAGAAGAAAGAGTTTGGGTTGATTTTTGAGACGAGTTTAATGCGATTGTTTAAAGTTTTTCTTTTTGTATCAACCTCTTTTCTTTCTTCAGACTAGTATAACACGTATACGCGAGGCACCGGCCAGTCCATTAAATAAATTAAATAATTCTCAATAAAAAATATTCATTTACACAAAATTGTATGTTGAGGGCAATGGCACCATAGGGTGGGAAAGAGCTAATATATTTGAATGGATAACTTTTTATTTTTTTTTGAATACGGCATAGCTAGGCCCACTCCCCTGAGCGAACCTAGCAAGCTGGACTAGCCCCACTGCTAACCCAACCACAAGATCCAATCTCAGCTCTATCCATAGAGGAAATTGGTGAAAATAGGGGATCCAACCTTCCCTAGTGGGAATCGATCTAGTGGGAATCGATCCCCCTACCTCCCACTGTACTAGACAGTTGTTGGCGAATGGATAATTTTATTTTGACCATCAATGTAGTTGTGGCAACAAATGCAGTACCACCCCTTGTAGATGGCAATACCAACAGCCTGGCACAACAGATTTTCTTGTTTAGTACCTGCTTAGAAGCGAAACAACATCTTTAACACCGTAAACTCCAAATTTGTTTTCCATGAATACAAACTTCATAGGCACTCACTCTGTAAAAATCAAGATCTGCTGGTTCCAACTGCTCAAGAAGACAAATCTCAAAAGTCAAAACCAACAACAAATGTAAGCTACGAAAGAGGTTCCATGTCTTTGGAAGCAAAAAGCATTTGGGCCTTCCATAGATTAAACTCCTGAATTCATTAAGGATGAATTTAATATGTTAATACAATATCAAAGAAAAATCAATTGACGTAGCCTATGACGAAGTACCAACCGCCTAAACAAAATCAAAGTCCACCAACGCCTAACCAAAATCGGATTGTCCACTAAAAGAGGTAAGTGAAGTATGATTGAAATACGGCAGTAGTGTTCACTTCATTAAGAAGAAAAGCAAAGCCATAATTTTTACTCATTAGTGTATATAAAGTGTGCTTATAATATGTAAGAAGGGAAAGGATTCTATGATCCATGCTTGTATCCCCTACACCTGTTTTCAGCACGGGTTAATTAGTATTTGGGTCGTAAGTTTTGGTATGTCTTTGAGTTTGGGTCGTAAGTTTGTCCGTTTTTGAGTTTGGGTCGTTGACCCCGTTAGTCAACTAAGTCAATCGGTCAAACTGTTAGTGTAAGTCAACTTCAGTTAGTAACGTATTTACGCATTTTGTCGAGGCTCTAGAGACTTCGTTAGAAGTCGGAATTAAGAGTTTGACCCCATATTAGAAAGAAGAAATAACCACCTTCCAAACACACTTTAAAAATCCAGATTACGAGTTCAAATTGTCAATAAAAAGTATGCGCAAACAAGGTCACAAAACTGCGTAGCTACAGATTTCAAACTGAGTCGCCTAATTCCCTACGTATTGGTACCAGTTTCGCAGACAACTAGGGGCAGAAAACTGTGTCAGAAATACGGTTTTTCAACTTTCATATCACAATCTGGTTGTCTGCGAAAGTTGAAAAACCGGCACCATTAGGTAGGGAACTAGGAGACACCTTCTTAACGAAAAACGTTCCTCTATGTCTTGTCTTTAATTATTTAAAAGTGATTAGCAATCGGATTTTTCGTTTAGGAGATATGTTCCCCGGAAAATAGCTATCTCCGGCTGAAATCTGTAGCTACGCAGTTTTGTGACCTTGTTTGCGCATACTTTTTATTGACCATTTGAACTCGGAATCTGGATTTTTTAATTGAGTTTGGAAGGTGGTTATTTCTTCTTTCTAATATGGGGTCAAACACTTAATTCCGACTTCTAACGAAGTCTCTAGAGCCTCGACAAAATGCGTAAATACGTTACTAACTGAAGTTGACTTACACTAACAGTTTGACCGGTTGACTAACGGGGTCAACGACCCAAACTCAAAAACGGACAAACTTACGACCCAAACTCAAAGACATACCAAAACTTACGACCCAAATACTAATTAACCCTTTCAGCACTCTAAATGTTTGGATACATGTTTGTTTTATCTCTTGACTGCTAAATCAACACTTATTTTGAATGAGCTTTATCTACCCAAAAAAAAAAAACTTGTGGATGAAGGCATTTGAATCTGTAAAAGATTAGATAGTTTACCCTTCTCTAGGAAAAGTACCTCAGAGATCTTTGTTTGATGGTGTATTCTGTGACGTTGATCCTATTAATTGATAAGTCTTGGATTTTTACGGGGTCTGGAGTTAGAGCTTGGTTACACTCTGTTGAAGCATCAATACGTGCCAGACTTTCACGGGGTCTCTTCTCCAGGCATTCACTTGGACTCTCATTGAACGAACAATAAACTACAGTTGCAGGGTACTTTCACGGGGTCTCTTCCTCCAGGCATTCACAAACGTGCTCCAAATTCACTTGGACTCTCATATCGTGTAACCCATTACTGATGGAAAAAGAATACACTAATCCTTTGTGCCTCCAAAGATCAAATAATGACCTAAAAACCCAGCGAGAAATTAAACCAACATAAAACCCATACTTGATAAAAACATATTATATTAAATTTATTTTCCCTGATAGAATCGTTGACGTAGTATACATCTACATCTTCCTCGAGCGTCTGATTAAGTAAATCCTGCTAAAACCCAAGGATAATTAATCATTTGATAATTGGAGATACCAAAACCAAATATAAAACTTTAACTAAGAAAAGTTTACATGGCGTTAATTTCAATATGTGGAAACAATTCAAAAAAGCAATACTTGAATCTCAAATTGGAGAATACAAACATATTGAAACAAAAGAACTGCGAGAAAACACGGGATATATGTGATCCTTCATCAATAAAAAGAAACTACTAACATTTTCATCCAAAGTAGTTGTTTCATTCACTCGAGATTTTTAAAAAACTTCCAGACTCACATGATTTTTATCTTCAGCAGTTTTCCAAGATCGGCCTCTAAAGTTCCAGAAAGATTCATATTTAGCAGTTGCCTGCAGAATAACAATGCCAATGAGTGTTATCATCTCTATGCCTGAGTATACAATGGAATACAAATTCTTACAGTTCTTGAACATGAAGTTACCCATCAGATCCTGGTGTATTAAAACATAAAATCCATTTTCAATTAGAATTACGTACATGGGTATCCTTTGTTCCAACTCTTTAGATGGTTCAAAGGATCAATTATACAATTGTTGATAGCTTATAATGCATTCACTACACATAATAAGGTAATTGCATCATTTAGAATTCTTTCGAAACCAAAAATAAAAATAAAAATCTATTGTAATGACACGAAGGTTCACCTTGGGATAGATTCGCAAGTTGAGCTACGAAAAGTTCACCTTTCCATATATGAATATTTCTCTTCTAAAAAAAGCTTACATGGCATTAATTTCAATACGTGGCAACAATTCAAAAAAATAATATTTGAATCTCAAATTGGAGAATGCAAATATATTGAAACAAAAGAACTGTGAGAAAACACGGATGAAAGGATGAAACTTACCTTCATCTTTCCTTTTTGCCTTAATTTCTCCTATTTACATAAACCAAATAAAAATTCAGAAATTTTAAACAAACTTATTAGAAATAGATAGGAAACATTAATAATCCACGACGGTTTTCCTTTTTGCCTTCTTTTCTCCTATTTACATAAAACAAATCAAAATTCAGAAATTTTAAACAAACTTATTAGAAATATATAGGAAACATTAATAATCCACGATGGTTTTCTTATATCTGAGATTGAATTCGTATTAGTGTTTCCTTTGGGTCAAAATTTCTTTTCTTCTCTGTATTTTAGCAGCACAAAAAAATTATATTCGAAAAGACTAAACCTTGGATTTTGTTCGAAAGAGATAAGAAGTTTTAGGGATGAAAATAGATAAGTTTCACAACAGATATCAATGGTTGTAGGTTTAGGGTTTACCCAAGTTTTGCGATGGAAAAAAATTTATATTCGAAAAGACTAAACCCTGGAATTTGTTCGAAAGAGAAAAGAATTTTTAGGGATGAAAAGAAAGAAGTTTTACAGCAGATGTCAATGGTTATAGGTTTAGGGTTTACCCGAGTTTGCGATGAAAAAAATTTATATTCAAAAAAGACTAAACCCTGGAAAAGAAAAGAAGAAGTTTTTGAGATGAAAAGAGAAGAAGAACTTTCTGAGTTTGTGATGAAAAGAGAAGAAGAAGTTTTGGGATGAAAAGAAAGAGATTTAGCCTTCTATCGATATTGATTTTGACGAAGAAAAAGAAAGGGATATTATTTTGTTTCTTTTTTTCGTTCCGTGTAGGGAAACCATTTTTTTCAACCGAAACTGGTATTTAGTGTTACATTTATATAATTTGAGGAAAAGTGGAATGGTGAATTTTCAAAGGGGCGGGTATTCTCACCGCGCGACGTATGGCCTCGCATGGCTTAGGAGTTTAAAGGAGTAGATTTCTTAATCAGCACAAGTAAAACAATATATAAGCTAGCGTATACATACTCCCAGAAGAACATGTGTCAGAAATTATTATCAGAACCATGGGCGGATTTTTGAGCCGATCTGGATTTCAACTTTCTGGTACTGCTTCTTCTTTTGCTTCTTCGAGAAAAAAAAATGGTAAAACAAAGAAACCATAGGAACAATATTAAGTTTGTTGGGTTAATTGATGATGAAAAAAAAAATACATTCGGGGACATAAGGATCACTTGTCATCTCCCTCCCAATGTCGTCGTCGTTCCCCAAACCTACTGCCCCATATCTCTACAACATCTTATCCGTCAGCAGTAGACCCAGTCACCAATAAGCTAAAAGGTAAAACTAAGTCAGAGTTCGAAGTGTATAATTACTACGATATGAGTTTGCATGACCATATCCAGAAATTGATAGGACTTTTCACTTGGTGGATCCAGGTGGTTTCCAGCCCAACCGTTATACGATATCTTTTCTACTGTAAGTTGACTTGATGATTTTCCCTTTTCTATTATAATATTATATAAAAAGGTGGTCTTTGTGTCATGATAGCAAAAGCTATCAGATGGACGTCGTTCAACGGGGACCCGTATCCGGCGGTCGGGAAGCTACGGATTGGTTTTTCCAATGGAAGGCTGGGAAAGCTTGCGGGTTCTTCAAGTTTGTTCTATATATGAAATGTGATAGTGTTTGCCGTTATATGGACTCCTTCCACTTTTGAATATGTCCACTTCTTTAAATAACTTTTCAAGTTCTTTCACAGTCGCGTTTGTAAGTCATAAATACGCATTATATAGTATGAGTGAAAGGACCAACAACATTTTCGTATTATTTCATCCATACTAACCCTGAAAGACTGTTTTAGAATCGGCAAGTGACCTTATATTACATTAGAATCAACAAGTGACCTTAAATACTGTGTGTTTTGATATATATGGACAACTAACCTCAAAAAAATGTCGTACAAGGGGAAATCTGAAGAGGACAGATGCGCCTTTTAAAGAAGTATGCAACATAATTGATATAGTATGCACTGACTTTCATATAACATGTTTCTAACACATAAGATGTGTTAATGAATCTGTAGTATTCTTTCTAGGTTACATGGATTAGTACATAATTATTAGTTTGTCTTTATGGTTCAACAGGTTGCCCAGCAAGTTGGTCTTCAGAAGAAAACTCTGCATAAGAGAGATGCACTAATTAGAGAGGTATACAACATATGTTATTATTAGACAATGTCTAGCCTATATGATGTTTTTTCTACTTTTCCATGGTATTACTGGGTGTTGCATGTTGCTGACAAATTTACCTGCATATGTTATAGGCTAGCCATACCAAAAGAATGCGCCCATGCTACACAATCCAACTTCCTGACATTGTTGGCTCAAGTACGGTAAATCCCTAAACATATTATCATACATAGGAATTCAAGCATGTCTAAACATATTATCATAGCGTGATCTTTATTTTTCACATGCCTAGCTAACTAGGCATAACTAATTGATTGTATATCAATGTACAGAGGAATTCAAGCATTCGGGGCAACAACGATGATATAATGGTAGACGCATCAATGGATCCCACAGAGGCGGCTGATCAATATTTGGATTCTATTTATATTGAAACGTAATATCACTTTTATATAAATTTTAATCTTTAAAGTTTCTTATGTTTAACTATGTTCATTGCTAATTTAGAAAATAGGACTTACATATGTTTTTTTCTTAGAAAATAGGTTCCAAGTCATTGCCCATACAAGTTTCATTTGTGTTGCGTTAAAGCTTGGACTGTTGGACATAAACATCAAGTCTTGGTAGTGGAACGAGGAAGCAATTATAATAGTAATATTGTTTTATATATTTTTCCATTGTTTCATTGCTATCAGCAATGCACCGAATACATGCTTATAAATGTCTAAATAGTGCTTTCTCTAGATTGTTTAAAAAAAAAAATCAATTAAGTGCTACTACATGTATGGTTTTAAAATTATGTAGGAAATGTTTTTCAAACATCCTACCAAATATACCAGTTAATATGGCCTATAAGGACTGAAGGCCTCTTTGTGTATCCTTATATTAGATTGACTTTGCGGTACCCATTTGATTATATTTATTCTTCATCTCCAAAAACCTATGACGGGAGGTTAAATCCTAGCATCGGAGGTAAATGTTGCTTCTGTCCCATACTAAGATAAGTCTTTTAAACCATGGATCTGTGGCGTAATGGTAGCGCATCTGAATCCATGTCAGAAGATTACATGTTCAATTCTCGTTAGGTCTAATCGCCACATCCTTAAAGTGTTATTTTTTGTTTTGGTTGAAATGTACTCTATTTTGTTTTGTTTTTTCTGTTTTGGTCGAGATGCCCTCCGTTTTGTTTGTTGTCTGGGTATTTATATGTATGGCATTGTAGATTATCATAACATTGAGAGGTAACTAGATTGGCAATAAGGAGACTGCCTGTTTTCTTTAGCTACAAAAACTGAGAAAGTTCGGGAAGACCTAAGAGATGTAAAACATACATTGTATTTAGTTTCATGGTAAAGAAAGGATGCATAAGTGATATTAAAGCTCAACAGCATGCCAAACAAGCATGAATGGTATTAATAAGAGACGCAAAAGTAAGATCTATTTTATTTCTCTTTTTGTGGTTTTTCAGCATATCCACTAATTTCGCAGTTGTGAACTTCCTCATGAGACGCTTTCAGATAAGGGGGGAAATTAATTCTAACAAGGCGACGTTAGTGTTTGCATGCCTAAAGGAAACATCAGTTCTAACATCAAATAGACATTCAAGAAAAGATCTACTCATCATAAATATAACATCAGTTCGAGAATTTTGTGAGCACATTGTGTTAGTTATAAATATGAGATAGTGAACTTGAGGTAAAAGCTATCTATTGTTAGAATATTAGACAGAGGAATTAAGTCACCCTTCTATTGGGTGTTTTCCAATACATTACGGGTCATTGTGCTATGGACGCACTAATTAATAGATGTTGGTGTCAAGAGAGAGAAGTGAAGATGGTTTTCTTATGCAAGTATATGCAATGCTATCTCAATGGATAAATTAGCTTTTACTTATCCAATGAGCATGTTTTTCATAAGCATTTTGTTCGAGATTCATAAATAACTATGACTTCCGGGATTTAAAAGTTATATAGTTGGGAACTTATGGTCGACAGAGTGAAGTAAAGATGCCTTGCTTATGTAAGTATATGCGATTTTATCACCATGAATTAATAAAGATATGCAAAAAAACGAATGACCATCGATATGGACTGTTCTTATTGCTATTCTAAAAAAAACTTTTAGCGGCTATTGGAGCATGTTCTGATTTTTCCTAATCACAACTAATTTAAACGCGTGGACTGTGTTTGATAATAAATTTTCTAATCTCTAGCCCTTACTCATTTGACTCAATTAACACAATACCAGGTCATGTTAGGCTTAACTTATAACATGCTATTAGAACCTGACTAATTAAGAAAAAATAGTATATTAGAGTTAAGGAATATGGTATTAAGTCTATGACACGACTAACTAAATATTGGGCTGTCTCTAATGGTCGGGGCCGTAGGCATATTAGAGTTAAGGAATATGGTATTAAATCTCTTTCCTTACTGACACATTCTTTTATAAAGTTTAGTAAATATGGTATATTATAGTTAAGGAATCTGGGTATCATTTTTGATTGATTGTATTAATGTTGATCTACGATTTTTTGAAATTGGTTGATATTAGAAAATGAAGAAAAAGAAAAAAACCTGACAATGATGCAAAATTTTCTTAAACAGATCTTCAAGCCTACTTTTAATATACTATACTCTAATGAACCTCTCTCTTTCATATGGACGTGTGATTTATTAAATTTCATTTTCTTCAATTTATCCTAAGCGATATTTGTTGAAATCATTTCATATTATTATTCCCAGAGCCAATCATGAGTCTAAGAGGGCCCTGTAGCAAAAGAACATTGGGGCCTTTTATTTTGTAACAATAATAATATCAATTATCAGTATTTATTTGTAAATATTTTTCCTTAGTACTTATTTGTAAAGTTAGAATCCGTGATGCAATAAAAGAAACTTACTATTAATTAATGGAGGTGGTAACACATACTTTAAAGAATAAAAGAAATTAGAAAATATGATTTTTTTTGTTGATGTCCACCAACGAGAACGAAAATATGATGAAAGAAATTTAAAAAATATAGCGATGGATCGTGGTAGAAATTAGAGATATATTAAACGTATGGGTTGTGAATCGTGGTAGAAAATAGAAATCTATTAATTTTGATAATATCTAAAGTAAACCAACTAATTACAAACAGTTCAGTGGTTGAGTGCTTTAGTAGCACCATGAGGTCGTGTGTTCGATTGCTGAGGAAGGTAGGCTCTTCTTATTCCTTGCTTCATTAATATGTGTTCGATTCCTGAGGCAGGCTCTGCTTATTCCTTGCTTCATTAATACTTCATTAATAGGTGTGTTAATACTTCATTAATAGGTGTGTTAGTGTTAATATTTCATTAATATATGTGTTAAAAACTTTTTAGGAAATGTGTAAGAATTAAAGTTTCATTCTCTTTTTAGGTTTTACGAAGACGAAGCCACTAGAGGTGACCATCTGCATTTTTTCTTCCTTTATTGTTGTGTCCCCATTCTGGATTCTCAATAAACACTACTCAAATTTGTGTTAGTGTTAATATTTCATTAATTGGTGTGTTAAAAACCATTTAGGAAATGTGTAAGAATTAAAGTTTCATGCTCTTTTAAGGTTTTACGAAGCCACTAGAGGTGACCATCTGCATTTTTTTTCTTCATTGTTGTGTCCCCAGCCCAGATTCTCAATAAACACTAATCAAATTTCACACCTCCAATTTGCTGATGATACATTGATGTTTCTTGATGGTAAAGCGGAAGAAGCAGCTAATTCGGTGATCACATTGCATATTTTTGAAGCCATGTGATAACTTCAACAAAAGTACAATTATAAGTATAAGGGCAGATAAAAAAATTGAAGCAATTGCTGGAATTCTCAAATTCAAAGTAAAATCATTATCACTCAAGTACTTGGGGATGGCAGTAGGTACAACATCAAGAAACGGCTCAATATAGGACTGTAGTGGAAAATTTTCAGAAAAAGCTGACATTTTCGGGGAAAAAATTCTTCACCAAAGCACGGAGAGTACTTCTGATCAGGACATCTCTCTCAAGCCTCCCAATTTACTATATGTCTATATTTCAAATGCCTGCAAGTGTAGAAATAAGTTGAATCAAATCATCAGAAACTTTATATCGGGTTCAACTATTGAAAAAAATAAAATAAATTGAATTGCCTGGGATAGGGCTTGCAAACCAAATCATATCTTGGTGTTTTAGGCATCAAATATTTAAATCTTACCAACAAGGCTCTCTTAGATAAATGGTCTTGGTGATTTGCAAAAGAGAAAAAACAACTAAGAAGAAAGGTCATTCAAAAAAAAAAATGCAGACTCCACATGAAGCATTATGGGTGAAGCACTCGAAGAAACCTCAAGGAAGAGGTACGTGGAAAAACATTCAAAAGTAGAAAGATATACTGGAGAAAATTAATCTCAACTCCAGAGATAAATAAAGGTAGTGTTGTTAGCATTTTGTGGGATAAGTGGATAGGAAATCAAACTCTGAAGCTTAATTAGGTTTCCTAATATTTTCAAGCTAGCAAAGCAGAAAGAATCTTCAATTCCAGATATGATTGTCGATGAAGCATGGGATCTGAATTTAAAAGCAATCTAACTCAACAAGAAATGCCTGAGATGCTGGAGTTTTTTGCAGTTCTAGGCTCTCTTCCAACTCTTGATGATTCAGCAAATAATGAGCTATTTTATGCCACCCCATTTCTAGGCCACCCTTATTTTATGCAAGACACATACCGGACTTACAACACTGGTGTAGGTAAAACCTGGGCTCAAAAAAAGGAATACAACTATGCAAGAATAGCGGAATGCCAAAGTGAAAAACTTGAGATTCATGGATGGATCAAAAATATAAATATTCACTTTTGCGATTAGTCTTTAATGAATCTCAAATTCTATTGTTTGTTAATGTTCTTCGAAAGCAATGCTACAACTCCAGTTTATAATATTGTTCATATTATCGTGCGGTTCACCAGTTTTTTAGTTGTATTAAAAGGCATTAATTAACTACTTCTTGGAAAACTTCAATAGCTTATGCATTATTTACCTAATTATTATTTTGATAATTTGAATTCTTATACACATCATACTGTTTTTTCTTCAGAAAAGATTTCCTGGAAATCTTTTTAAATTTTTTTGACTTACAGCTTTAAAAATTTAAAAATAATTTTCCTTCAAATTATTTTTTTTTATTCATTCAAGTAAACAATTCAACCTTGGGTAAACGACTACATGTTTATTCAAACTACACTTGAAAATTTTAATTTGATAAATAAAAACCCAACATCATCCATGTAATCCGGGTTATGCGATTACTTCTAATAGGTGGATGATGTTCACGGTTTATCAATAGTCACTTAAATTATCTCGGAATGAATGCATAAACAATCATTGGTGATACCTGGATATTAACATATATAAGTATATTAATGATTTTTAAAAACATTTTCACGAAACATATCAAGTTAAAAACTCTGAGTTACATGCCAGAAAATTTCGTGACGCATGACACTGATCATAGGTTGAGCCGGGGCCGTAAGACCCCGGTGATACCTAGTTTTTCTATAAAACAAATATAATAATTTTTGCTTCTCTTTCTCAGACAAGCTTCAAGTGGGCTTGATGGAATTTACCGAATGGACTTCTCTTATGACTCTGCATCACCATGGAGCTGAATGATGCAACGTTGGTAGTATGTTTAATGGATCGTGTAAAAAACACTGAGACCAACTCACCAGATGAAAAAGATTCAAGTAAGTAGCATCGATTGACTCAATTCCCTCCTTCCATATTATTATTCGAATGATCTAATCTAATAACTACTATTTGTTGTTTATCTCTAGAAAGGTCGGACGATCTCATTAATTTTGGTAACATCATTCAAAGTTGCTTTCCGAACTGCCTTGAAGCCCAAGAAATTATTTGTAAGATGGGAATTCTTAATTGGTAAACTCCACTGCCTTCCTTGATCATTTAATTATTTATTATATTAAATTATCGAAATCCAAATTAGGATTGGAAGTATATTAATTGTCTTTTTTAACAGGCCCGCTAGTGTCTCACAAGCTGATGGAGAAGAGTTATATGCAATGGAAGTTCCTAATTTCTCCGTTATCGATAGACCGACAACTTATTACATGGAACTCTATCGATTTAATTCGAAAACTTGTGAATTTCGTGGACGCGAACCCAAACAACAATGACGTGAATGACTTCGTGATCACATTAAACCAAGGATTTCCGTTCAATGGATATTGGGATGCCCATTTCCATACTCCCTTAACTGTTTGGACTATGAATCTCCTACTTTATAAAAGGACTGAATTGTTGAGGTCGCTAAGGATTGTCGATAGCCACTATTACAAGTACCAAAATGATTTTGTAAGTTTTTTCTCTGCAAGTAGATACTACACCAAAACCAGGATTTTCTCACAGTGCAGATTATCACAATTTATTTTTCAGTTACAGAGAAATCTGTGACATGTCTTGTAACTAGTATAACTGTTAAGATTTTTCGAAAGCGTGACAGTATTTGTAACTTAGTTAAGTAACAATAATATTTGTTGATAAAAAAAATTGAAAACCACAATTACCATCTAAGTACTAATTCCACCCAATTTATTTCCATATCAAAAACCAAACCCAAATTTTACCATTAATTGGATTTCTTTTATCACTACCATACCAACAATTAAATAAACCACACTTTCATTAAAATCTTATAAATCAAAATAAACTTTTTATTTTTCTAAATATTAATAAAACACTTTTTTTTTCTTTTCTAATAATCCATCCTTACCCAAAATACCAAAGACTTGCAAAGACTTTGGTCAAAATAAAAAACACCACGATTTCTTTCACCCAAACTTCTTCTTTACCTGCAGCTTCCACTACTCCATTAACACGCCCTAACAAAACCAGTCTTCATCTCCATCTCCATCGATTTCAGCTCAGGGGTGCTGCCATTGAAAAAGGTGATGTTGATTTAAACTGGATCGATATCACCACCGCTCTGCATCTCAATGAATCTGGATTTCATGCAACTGAAGATGATGGTTAACCGGTGAATATGGTGATGATATTTTGGATTCTCTCAGTGTTAGATTAGGTAAACGATTCTCTTTCTATTCTTGTTTGATCGATGATCAATTTTGGTTGTATTAAACTGGGGATTTATCTACTTGGGTAAAAAAATTAGGGTAACCTTCTTTTTTTTTCGATCAGGCATTAGGGGAACAATTATTTAGATTCGAGTATTAGTATTTGTAATTCATTTATGCCAATGTAATTCTTAAGAATTATATTGTTAGACCAGGTAAGAATTTTGATTAGACCAAGTATCATTATTTGTAATCCCTAATCCTTCCGTATCTAGTGTTTGTATTCCATTATCCTAGTCGAAAGCTCAAAGAATCCACGTACTCAATCAAAGTATAGAAAATTCCAAACAATCGCTTGGCACATGGGTTTGATTCATCTTGTAGAATTCTGATCCAAACCAGAGTTGTCTGTTTTTTTTTTAGTATTGCCAAATTCGAAATATTGCAATGTGTAACTTTCAATTATTATTTTTGAATTTGTCAGGCTATTTGAAACTGAAGAATACAAGACATGTTCATTGAACGGAGGAAGTTATTTAAAAGCTTGAGATTTCAGACATATTTTTAGAATGTCGGCAGTTATGAATAAAGCTTGGATGAAAGAACCATACATATTTAGCAAAACATATATAGATGGGGTTAATTTTTTTATGAATTATGAAGCTACATATGGTCATTCAGACACAACATGGTCTTGCCCATGCTCTAAGTGTCAAAATTGGAAATGTTTGGAGATGTGGGAAGTGAGGAAACATCTTTACGAGATGGGTATGGATAGGAGTTATGTTATTTGGTTCTTTCATGGTGAAAAAGATGGTGATAGTGCGATAAGGCATCCAAGTGGTAAATTTATACCAACTGAATTGAATGATGAGCAAGTTAGAGAAGGTGTAGTCGAAGATTTTGGTTCCTTTGTCGATGCTGCTTATGGAGTTTTTGACCGGGGTGATGGTGTTAGTGGTAATGAATAATTTGAAACTGAAGAATTTGTTCCTGAACCAGATTTGGGGAAGCAATATTACAGGTACAAATAGTTGTCTGAAGACAAGTTGTATCCTGGTTGTAATACTAGCATCCTAGCTGCAATTGTGGAGCTGCACAATGTGAAGAAAACATATAAGATTTCATCTAACTATGTAAATAGTTTGTTGGGTGTGATAAAGGGTTGGTTGTCGAAAGGAAACAATTTGGCAGTAAAATTCATGGCAATGAAGTCTATGCTCAAAGATATGGGGATGAAATAAAAGTCAATTCATATGTGTGAGAATCATTGTATTTTGTATTACAAGGATAATGAAGATTTGACAAGCTGCCCGGAATTCCTTGCACCAAGATATAAGGTAAAGGTTGATAAATTTGGGGAATAGTTTTCGTCGAACGAGCCTTCCAAGGTATTGAGATATTTTCCCCTCAGGCCAAGGCTCAAAAGATTATATACGATACCTTGGATAGCACGTGCGATGACATGGCACGATCGATCACAAGTTTCTACATATTATATGCGTCATCCGGTCGATTAATCTCAATGGGATTTAGTGAAGAAGAAGTTTCCTGAGTTTTGCAAATGAGGGAAGAAATGTTTGGCTTGGAATTGCAACTGATGGATTTAATCCTCATGGTATGCAGTCTATGAATTATAGTTGTTGGCCTGTAATAGTGGTTGTCTATAATCTTCCTCCTTCCTTGTGCATGAAACCTGAGTTCTAAATCATGACGATTTTGATTCCGGGGCCTAAGACACCGGGGTAAGATATTGATATATGTCTCCGTGTGCTAATAGACGAGCTCAAAGATCAGTTTGAGAATGGGATATCAGCTTTTGATACGCACAAATAAGAATCGTTTCAACTGAGGGCTTCTTTGATTTTTGGTATTCATGACTTTCCATCACGAGGTAATATTTCTGGATGTACTACGCATGGATATTTCGCTTGTGTACATTGTTCGGACAAGACTCGAAGTCAGTATCTGCTATACGCAAGAAAGAATGTTTACCCTAATTATCGGATATACCTCAGGGGTTCTCATACTTTTAGGAAGGGAAATAACTTGGGATTAGAAACTGGTGAAACTAAACATGCTCCAAAGCGACTGTCAGGAAAGAAGTCATTGGAGAAATTAGCAAAAGTGACTTACAACCCGGGTAAATTGGTCGTAAGAAGCAAGGCGCCGAAAAGAAAGAGATATGATCTCGATGTCGATGATGATCCTTATGGCGATGGTGTTGACTATAAACTTACTGGTGCATTCTATAAGGAATCCATATTTTGGGAACTGAAGACCTATCATATCCTCTATTTCCGTCATTGTGTAGATGTAATGCACACTAAGAAGAATGTATTGGAGCATATAGTTGAGACGATTTTTGATATTGGTAATAAGTCTATGAAATCATGGAATGCAAGGGATGAATTGAATAATCTTGTCTTGCATTGTGGACAGTGGACTACCAGTACACCTGGGAGCATGGTTGCTGCCAAACCAATATTTGTCTTAAGCAAAGCTGAGAAGGAATCATTTTGCAAGATTATTAAAGACCTCAAATTCCCTTCCGGTTTTGCGTCGAACCTGAGCAACAATGTTAATATAAATAATTCAAGTTTCAGTAACTTCAAATCCCATGGCTATCACGTCATTATGGAGTATTTGCTACATGTTTGTATTCAGCATGCTTTTCCAAAGCACCCAGAATTGCGTCGCGCACTTCACCAGGTCAATTTGTATTTCAGATTGATTTGTTCCAAAGTCCTAAGAAAAAGTGGACTGCAAGAGGCTAAATTCATGTTGCGGAGGAAATGTGTGTGTTGGAAAAGTATTTTCTAGCTTTATTTTTCGATATAAGTGTTCACCTCATGGTTTATTTGGTTGATGAAGCATTTCTTTGTGGACCCGTTAGATATCAGTGGATGTACACCTTTGAAAGGTGAGTTTATGTTTTTCTTATAAGATGTTGTTTTTCTGGATTTGGCCTATATTTTCTAATGAAATTACAATGTACAAACTGATACAGGGAAATGAAGGAGTTAAAAAACATTCCCAATAACAAAAGATACATTAAAGGGTCTATTAAGGAGAACAACCTCGTAAATGAAGCAGTTATGTACGCCATGTAGCACGCATCAAAACCACGTGATGGCAATCACCAAGCCAGTTGGGAGGCCTTTCTTGGAGAAGAGTCAGAGTATAGTGATGTAGGTCCTATGGATAAACAAGGAACTAAAGTAACACTCTCTTCCACAAAATTTATACAAATACGGAGGTGGGTGCTTTTTCGATGTAATCCAGATGGTCTCGCTGATTATTATAGGTAATTTCTTATAAATATCTTTAATCTTTCAATTAGATATAAATTCTTTGAGAACAAAAGGTGATTTTTCATCTGTTACAAATCTCTTTTTGCTAAATGTAGCTATTACTGTGACAACATTTTATCCATTTCACAAGTTGCTGGAAAGGAGGTTCCGGATGACGAAGTCGAGAAACAAACAGAGTTTATCGAGTGGCTGCATGAAAATGTACCCAAATGAATCTTGTGTAAACTTATTCAACTGTCTTTATTCTGATATTGTGAAGTCGTTATAGTCAACTAGTTTTACACCCAATAATTTTTTTACCACAGTAGATAGCTATTTCTTAGGTAGAGCTAGGTAATTATTCATGTAAAATCTTTTACTGTCGCATGCTCATAAGCACCAGAGCATTTTGAAAATTTAGGCCATGTATCTCCGCTACTGAATGCATGTCTACTTAATACCGACTTGATTCGCAAATTGTTTGTTGGTTTACTGCTAATGCTAATTGTGTTTATTTTTTATTGCATAGCTGCTAGGAGAAAATAAAACAGATACATTGTTGTGGCGATATGTAAGAGGTCCTGTTGAAGCGAAAGAGTTTGTTATGTACCGTGTGAATGGTTTGTTTTCTTTCCCAGGTATTATGAAGAAACTGTCGGTTGTCAAGACAGTGGTGTTTGCATGACAGCAAACACCACATTTAGGAGCAAGAAAGGCGACAAAAATCCAAAGACTGTATTGACCAAGTGGTATGGATTTGTGAATCAAATCTTAGAATTGGACTATGGTAAATTTACCGAGGTTGTGTTTTATTATGACTGGGTGAAAGCGGGAAGTGGAAGCAAAAATTTTCCTGTCTCGGATTTGATTTTGGCGAATCTGAAGAGAATGAGGGATTCTGATAATTCGAGGGATGAGCCTGTAATTCTCGCTGAAGAAGCCAGTAGAGTATTCTACTCTAAAAATTTGAAAAACGCTGATTGGTGGGTTGTTATCCATTCACCGCAGAAGATAATGCGAGGGATTGATAATTTGTAGAAACCCGAAGTTGGAAGTTTCCAACAACTATTGTTGGATGAACCTAATTTACGCCCTTTGTTACGTCCTTAGGCGAATTTTCAAAATTTGACGTCGTTGTAATACACTTTAATCGTCCTTTGATAAATCAGGAGCTAAAATGTATGAGTATTTATTGTCTGCATTATCTTGTATGAATCAGGGAACATAAACTTATATAAAAAAATTCAGCATTTTGTTGTCTGCAGTATCTTGCTCCTTGTATGAGTTCTAAACTGCGTAGTCTATGTGCGAAGTTTTCAACTTTTTGTGTTTTTCTCTGTAGTATTTTTCAGTTTTGGAAATGTTTTGTTTCCTTAGTTTGTCAAGTGTATTGGGGCCTGCAAATCATTTTCACTATCTCTACAACACTGTTTTGAACCCTGGAAAAGCTTGCAGTCATTTTAGTATGGTCTGATCCACAGGCAGTGTTTTGCTCTCAATTTTGGGTTGTTTTGGTGTCTTTTTTTTCCTGCAATCTTTGGTTGTGAAGTTTACTGCAGTCTCATGTATACTTGTAACTCTTGTAATCCTGGCCTTGTGGTAGGCTCGGAAACCCACAATAAAATACTGCAAGTGCACAACGTCTAACTAGTAGACAATGGCAAGTACAGGTCGTTCCCACGAAGAGTGTGAAATACCCTACTAACTAATACCAAAAAAAAAGTAATCAAATAAGATGATGCTTAACAATTTTTCAGATTTCGAAACAACATTAAATAATAAATAATCGTAACAAAATAGGTAATGAGTTATTAAGGCTATCGATTTCCACCAATTCAATCATATAAAACTCTACTAATTTCTATTTATTACTCAAGACAAATATCGAAATCAATCTCATGTCCCGGAAGATGTTATATTAAATTCTAAAATATAGTTTCTCCGCTGTAACTTCCTTCGCTTTGTATGTAGCGATCCTAAAGCATTACCTATCTCTCCTTGCATACCACGTCTAAGGATTTAACCGAAGCACGAAATATCAATTCAAAAGCATAAATAATCAAGAAAATCACATGAACGATAAAACACCAAGCTATATGAAGAGAAATCACTAATCAATGAATCATTATAATATTTTTTTTAGAAATATCATCGTAGAGTCTATATAAATAAATTGGCTTCTATCTAAACCCGAACATGGACTAGCTAGACATGGCTTTCTCAAAAGCCATAAACATATATAAATCAAACTAGCTAAACAAAAATGAAATCGAGAGAATGAAACTTCAAACCCTCGTCTTCTCCACGGCTCTCGGCTCTGTAGCCGCAACTTCCAGTTCCGAAACTCCTTCTTTTTCCTTTCTTTTCACGAGTCTCTCTTCATATGTAGGTATCCGAAGAGGAAAATAAGACCAAGCGTATATTTCCAAAGCCCGGTCTACATACCACCTTCCTGGTGCATGCGAGTCTGCCAACGCCCAACTGTGCACGCCCTCTTTCTATCCCAAAATCATCCGAGTCTCGTCTACAATTATCAAACTCTAGCCAAATCACCAGTTTTTTTATTCTCTGTCCGTACAACTCCTCCTTGTCACAGAGTCATCACCGACCGATCAAGCAATGGCAGCTGACTTTTCTTCTTCTCTGTTTCATTCACTGCCAAGCTTAAACACGAGCTTCTTCCATCGATAATTTCCATACTCTTTTCAGCATCGAGGTCTTATTTTCTTTGGTTCTGCAAGGAACTCCAGCGAAAACCATTCTCTGGTCATCGAAATCTCGGTCAGAGCATCATATTCTCACTGCTTAACTCTTGCAGAAGTCAGCACACCCATCCAGTCTCGTCTCAGCAGCTTCCTCCATGAGTATCACAACTTGACCAACTGACTTCTATCGTTCTCAAGCTCAGGCCACTGCGCCGATTTAACAACAGCTTCTTGTCGCTCCAAAACTGAACTCAGGAACATCATCATAAAAGCAACTCTGCCAACACACAGCAAACCTTCAAGTCCGTTGTTGCTGTCACGCGTGTTTCACTCCCTTATTCAGCTCCAATGTATGCTTCCACTCTCGACTTCAACGACTGTCATTTGACAATCACCTGCATGTTCAGCTCCCTGTCTTTCTTCTTGTTATCATGCCACCAGGCCCACCACTACTTCGACCCCTTCTCTTCTCGCACTCAGCAACGGAACCCGTTTCCATTCACATCACCACTAGAACCCAATACAGTTGCTAACCCATTTCTGTCAACAGCAGCCACCATATTCAGTTATCTCGATCTCCGCCAGAAATCTCCGTTCACAGACGATAATACCTATCTTGTTCTCGTGCCTTCGAACTTCTGCATCACCAGTTACCGGTTCAACCATTTAACCAAGATCAAAACTCACATTACAAACCAGCCATACTCCATCGTTGTCACCATCTAGAATGCAATGTCGTTGTTGCTGTAGAACCATCACCGAAACACCAAGCACCACCTTGTTTCGCTGCTGCCAAATCTCTGTCAAGACCGAGACTCTTAATCAACCTCAAAAATGGGTATAATTTCATCATCCAAATGCCGAGACTCCAACTCGACAGTTCACATCAATGCATGCAAAATTGAAAAACTTAATGAAATGAAATCAAAACCTGCTTTAAGCCTGACCCAACACCATTATCTCTTCATTCACATGTAGCCTCCATCTTCATGCATGTCTAAAGAAGCCATCCTGCCAATCCATTCCATACAAGAACAACTGATAGCATAAACCAATAGTTCCTTTGAGAGCTGATGCTTTCTGCCGAGAAATGAAAAAAACCTATATGCTCTTTTAAACTCCCAGTAACTAACACTTGGTGATAAGGAAGCCAAGCCACGTTCACTCTTCTAACCTTAAGCCCACCAGTGCCTTCAATTCTCTTTGTTTTCGTTTGTGTCAATATGTTAGGCAGTGACATGGCTCTAGTGATAACAATTAATCCCATCTCTTAGGTGCTGTGAAATAATTCTATGTTGCTGATATATATGGAGATACCAGGAAAACCCCGTTTTATCATGGTGGTTGCTGATACATGGAGATACCAGGCCAACCCCGTTTCATCACAGTACAATAAAAAGTGCTATAAATCACACACTAAACATCACAATGTATGAGGACTTGTGGTCTTTTAAGGGCTAAAACTTAAAGACCATTAATATTATAGTGTTTGGGATCATAGATATACCCATTCATCTCATACATTTTAAGAAGTCTGATCTTACAATTTGAGCATTTGACAACTCTAACCACTATTTTGTGATAACAAATCTGTCCATTAAGCCTTTTTGATAAATTTTAAGAAATATTTGCAGTGAGTGTGGCTCGAACCTGCGACCTTCAGGTCCATTAGAGGAAGAAAAAGACAGCCCACAAAATTTTGGAGGGGTCCAATAGCAAAACCTAACTTCTACTCACCTACTCCTCGAATTCTCAGAGCTCTTCTCATTTATTTTTTTCACTCTCAAAACTCTCCGTCTCTCTCCCTCCATCTGCTCTCGATTTTTCTTCAATCATAGAGAATTCAAGCGAGTTTTCATAGAAATCGCTAATTTCATTTGGATGCAGGTATGATTCAACTGGTTCCCCTCTCTGGTTTGGGTTATATATGTAGTCAGATTCAAAAATTGAAGTTGAGATTTGAAATTAGGGTTTGATTGTTTAGTTGTTTTAATTTTCGATTTCAATAACGTTTTTCTGCAGAGTTTATTTTTGAAAACAACTCGAAGAAGAATAAGAAGAATAAGAAGAAGAAGAAGAAGAAGAAGAAGAAGAAGAAGAAGAAGAAGAAGAAGAAGGAGGTGAAGGAGGAGGAGGAAATTTACTTCGAATTAGTTCAAACTTGATCAGGTAGGTACGGATCGTTTTACTTTTGATTGTTTTTTTATTTATTTTTGGTTTGATTTGAGTAATTTCTTAATGTTGGCGTTATGATGAGGTTTGGTTTTGGTTTGATCTACACTGGTTTTGAGTTAAGTTTGTATTATTAGGTTCTGATTGTGATGGAATGATCTTTTGTTTGATTTGAGTTAATGATTTTGAAGAGTAATATCTTGATTATTAGGGAATTATTTGGAAATTTACTTAATAGAGGTGTGGAATGTTAGGGTGTTGTATAATTTTGCTGGGGATGGGGATGAGATAGTTGGGGTTATGGTTAATTAGTGTGAAAATGAAAGATTGGTTGCCTAATTGGGTTCAAACAGACACGATAATGTTTTTGATTAGGAGTTCTGGTGCTAATCCAGTGGTAGTGGTATAAGATGTGAACTGGTATAAGCTTAGTTCTGCAATTTTGTCAATCTCGGAGATAAAATCATATGCAAACTAATGAGTAGAACCAGCCATCCATCGATCCATGTGCATACACATTACAAAGTCTCTTGCCATCTGATTGCCAAGCTAGGTTTAGATAACGTCAAAAGTAAACGCCCATTTTGAGTTATCAGTATTTGCTGTATACTACTAGATCTATGAATTAAGATGTTTGTAAAAATTGCTTGTCTAATTTGTGAAATCCTTAGTTTAGAAATGTCATCCATCAATTGCAAAACCTCATGGCGACAATTTATAACCTACAAACTTTTTGCTTCAAAAAAAAAAACCTACAAACTTTTGGATGTCAGGAGCAGGACATTATAAAGAACAACGATAATAACTATGTTCTTGTCACAGTTGATAGATTCATCTGTGGTCTTTTTGGTGTATGTTATGTTGTTGAGTATCCGTATATTTCCCACTTCTGGCACTTGTCTCACTAATGCTACTGTTGGCATCTCAGGTCTTACTAATTACTGGATTTAACCGCGGGAAATCAACTGCGGATGTTGGTGTACGCAATGGAACTAATCCGTACTCAGTTGCGGTAATGAAAATCTTGATACCATTTTGTAATATTTTTATTCAATTTTAAAGAGAGTCATGTTCAATGGTTTTGTGTGTCACTAACCACTATAGGCTGAGAAAACATAGAGTTGGTTCTGGAACCTAACTTTGCCCAGTTGGCCCTTCCATCTTAGTCGTTGGCCTCAATTTCAAGCAAAATTGAGGCCAACTTTAGTAATCCTTAGTTTTAGTAAAACTAGATCCACGGATAAAAGATGTTAGTAAAGAATTGCATGCATACTTTAGTAATCCTTAGTTTGGAAATGCTATTGATCAATTTCAGAACCTTGTGTGATGATGTTACTCCTAAGAAACTTCCGAATGTTCGCAACTGGACATAGTATATTAAGAAGAATGATAAGAACTATTTTCTGGTTACATTCATAACATTGGATTCTGAATTGCGCAGAACCCTTATGTGACGGCATTGCTCCAATAAGTTTCAGAAGTCAGCAGCAGGGAACCTGTGAACAGATGGTGGAAAGGGAGATGACATTGTAGAACTAGGAAAGTCTGTCTTTCCGACTCTTGAGTTGTAGAGGGAGATGGTGAAGTGAAACTGCAACCAAGAGGAAGCCTAGTAGCTTGGTTGATAGTGTTTCGCTAGTTATTAGCTTGGCTGACCAGTCTGCAGGTTTCTCACTTCTATACTACTTTCAAGTTCTTGTTTTTATCTTTAAAGACGCATTTTTTGGTTTCTAAACTAGCATAGTAATTAATGTATAAAGTGTTGATGAATCGGAGCTGCAAAAACATGAATGGGTTATATTCTTGGTCGGTCCCTTGTATACCCATGGAGTTTGTTTCTAGGGTGAAGTTATATTTAAAGGACCTTATTAAGCCTGCCTGACTGATGCAGGTTCATTTAATCTTCCCTCCACAACTATAGCTTACAAATTCTTATCAAAAAAAAAAAAAAAAACTTTAGCTTACAAATGTTCAGTACATGGGTCTTATCTGTTTTTCTCTTTACTTCTTTAACATAAGTGTCCATTTTTATGTGCAGTTGTATTGAGCCCATGGCATAAGAAAGCTAAGGCACTGGCAGATTTTGGGGACGAGGATTACAAGTCCATGTTTTGTGTAGGATTCTTCTGATCCAAATTTATCTTCTTCTTTGGTGCTCTGGAAATGAGTCTTGGAGATGTAATTTTTGAAACCTGTGTTGTTTATTGGTTCTCTAGGTCTCCTCTTATATTGAGACTGTCCGAGATAAAATTATTCATATCAATGCCAGGGCTACTGTGGTATTTGTCATTGTTGCATCAGTCTTGTTGATGCTACTGTACTTCTTTATGTCTGTGTGGTTCATTTGGCTGCTGATTGTACTATTTTGCATCAGTGGAACTGAGGTACAGAGTTTTTTTAGAATTTCCACCTTACTTTTTTGTTTGATTGTTTCATCAAAACTTGATTAATTGGTTGCATCCATCACTGAGACATTAGTGTCATAAGTATAAGACCTTCTTGCTATGTCTACTTGGAATATTTATTTTTGCATTTAATGTTTGGAGTGGTGCAGTTAGTAATAATTACATTGACTGGAGTATTTGTGCATTATGAATATGTTTTCCACGAAATGGTGTAAAAATAAGGTCATTCTGATGTCTGCAATGCAGACTGGCAAGGAAGTGGTGCAGGAGGAAGCTTTGACAGCTCTAGCATCAGTAGCTGATTAGTCACAGGTACCTTATGGATTCTGATTTCTCTGTTATCTTATGTTTCACTTGTGGCATCTGTCTCTGTTTGGCATGTTAGGAAATGTATGCCTATGTCATGTATTTGATTTACTTATTCTCTTGAGCGTTCATTTCACAGCTAAAGCTTATGTTGGGTGTGCAAAGTATGGGAATTCCTGAATATGTTGAGTGAATTATTTGCAGGTTGTTCGGTACACACAGCTTGATTTCCCCCTGAAGCTGGACTAAGTTTCCTTTCCCGTGCTTATGGTTGATGACTGAGATTTCCCCTTTTGGAACGGAATTTGCAACTTGAAATTGCATTATAGTTTATAGTAGAACTTTTATTCATGTAATGAGCTTTATATGAGTATGTTTGGTCTTTAAATTGATAGACTCAGCAGACCCAGTACTGGTTGTTCACTATATACTTTGATCTGATGTAGTACTAAGACTCTGCAATAATGTGTATTTGATTCAGACATGGAATGAATTGAATTGAATTCAGACATTGCTTCCTCTTTATATCACTTTCTGGATTTGAGTTACAGGTGCAGAAATGGCATGGGTTACAGGTGCAGAAATGGAATGGAATATACTGTTTGTATAGGGTAGATTTGGGTTGAAAACTTAGAGGAAAGATCACAACTTTGAAAACTTTGTTTTTTAAAAACCTATCTTTGGATCTCTACTTTTCAAAACTTTATGTTCTTTGAATAGGGTAAGATCAAACTTTTCATTGCAGAAGAGTTGTTATCTATAAATCACCCTTTAGATTATACTGGCAAAGATCACAGACAGCCAGTACTTATATCACACTTTTTAAGAATGATCCATGTGTGTTTTTGTTGTAGAGTCATGGTGGTTGCTGATACATGGAGATACCAGACCAACCCCATTTCATTATTCTGGTTGCTGATACATGGAGATACCATGCCAACCCGGCTGCTGATATATAGAAAAATACCAGGCCAACCCATTTCATTGCTGCTGATATATGGAGATACCAGGCTAGCTACATTTCATTGATGCTAATATATGGAGATACCAGGCCAGCATATTTGATCATTGGTTGATCATTGGTTGCTGATATATGGAAATACCAGGCCAACCACATGTTATCATTGTGGTTGCTGATATATGGAAGTACCAGGCCAATCACATTTTGCCATTTTCCTCGCAAACACCATTAAGTCTCACATTTTTTTGTTTATTCGCTGGATGATCGAATTCACTTGTACTTTCTACAAAAGCACTAAAATAGTATTAGTAACTAAAACATTGTATCCTAGCTAATATAAATATGGGTATAAAATGTAGCAATTACATGCTTATCACCTTGACTTGGGTAATTTTGTTTTTAGTACAACCTCTAAAATGAAAGAGATAAAAAAGGAAATGAAAGAGAAGCAATGACATGATAAGAGTGTAACAAAGATCAGATGGTAACAGGATATGAAGAACAGTTTGAGAAACAAAAAGACATTATATTTCTTAGTAATTATAACAGGAGCACAAATATTTTTAGAACTTAGTATTAAAAGAAGCTGCACATCAGCACTAAGTTCACAAAACAAAAAACTTTACGAAAAAGGAATTTGCTTCACAAAGTTACGCATGTAACTAAAGATGCACTAAGTTCTCAAAACATCCAAGAACTCAAAACCAAAAGAGATTTGCTCCACACCGTTACGCATGTAACTTAAACTGCTCAAAGAGATACCATCACCCACCACATATTCATTCAGCCACAAATTCCAGCCATTTTAAAGGCCATACTAACCATCCAGATATACCTAAAAATTCCTTCAAAGTTCATTATTCATCCCCCTGTGGTGCATCATATACAACACAAGTCTCATCCAAGATGGTTTCAATCTGTACTCTCCAGTTCATCCAAACGGGAAACTTGGGTCTAACTCTAGTAGTATTTGAACCCGCGATGCCCAATTCTGATATATTTCGTCTCTAGTTCATCCAAACGGGAAACTCGGGTCTAACTCTAGTAGTATTGGAACCCGTGATATCCAATTCTGATATATTTCCTCTTCAGTTAATCCAAACGGGAAACTCAAATCTAACTCTAGTAATCTTTGAACCCGTGATGTCCAATTCTGATATATTTCCTCTTCATTTCATCTTAACGGGAAACTCAAGTCTAACTCTAGTAATCTTTGAACCCGTGATGTCCAATTCTGATATTTCCTCTCCATTTCATCAAAACGGGAAACTCAAGTCTAACTTTAGTAATATTTGAACATGTGATATTTAATTCGGATATATTTTGTCTCCAGTTCATCCAAACAGGAAACTCGGGTCTAACTCTAGTAATATTTGAACCTATGATGTCCAATTCTGATATATTTCATCTCCAGTTCATCCAAACGGGAAACTCAGGTCTAACTCTAGTATTATTTGAACATGTGATGTTCAATTCTGATATATTACGTCTCCAATTCATCCAAACGGGAAAATCAAGTCTAACTCTAGTAGTATTTGAACCTGTGATGTTCAATTCTGATATATTTCATCTCCAGTTCATCCAAAAGGGAAACTCGGGTCTAACTCTAGTAGTATTTGAACCTGTGATGTCCAATTCTGATATATTTCCTCTCCAGTTCATCAAAACAATAAACTCAAGTCTAACTCTAGTAATCTTTGAACCAGTGATGGCCAATTATGATATATTTCCACTCCAGTTCATCCAAACGGGAAACTCGGGTCTAACTCTAGTAGTATTTGAACCCGTGATGTCCAATTCTGATATATTTCGTCTCATGTTCATCCAAACGGGAAACTTAAGTCTAACTCTAGTAGTCTTTAAACCTGTGATTTTCAATTCTGATATATTTCCTCTTTAGTTCATCCAAACGGGAAACTCAAGTCTAAATCTAGTAATATTTGAACCCGTGATGTCCAATTTTGATATATTTCCTCTCCAGTTCATCCAAATGGAAAAATCGGGTCTAACTCTAGTAGTATTTGAACCTGTGATGTCCAATTTTGATATATTTCGTCTCCAGTTCATCCAAACGGGAAACTCAGGTCTAACTCTAGTAATCTTTGAACCTGTGATGTTCAATTATGATATATTTCGTCTCCAGTTCATCTAAATGGGAAACTCAGGTCTAACTCTAGTAGTATTTGAACCTATGATGTTCAATTTTGATATATTTCGTCTCCAGTTCATCTAAACGGGAAACTCAGGTCATCTCTAGTAGTATTTGAACCCATGATGTCCAATTCTGATATATTTAGTATTCAGTTCAAATAAAAAAAATTAACCCAACAAAATCTATACTCGGTTGTCATTAACGAAATTCTCTTTTTTTCGGTTCGCCGGTTTGTGATTTTTTCAAAATACAAGTAATTCTCGAATCAACACACATGCTTCCCACACATTCCCCTCAATCTATATGTGAGCATCAAACAAAATGTCAATCGTCCATGTTTTTTTATGGAAAAATCGCAACCGTTAAGCCCTTCCTTTTACTTACTTTCACTTCGTTATCCTTATCCTTATCCTCTGCTCTTTCACTTATCGCTTTCTCAACTACTTTCTATTTCTCAAATCCAAATCCTCTCATCTCTCTCAAATCATGTAAGGAAGAAAAAAAAGAAAACCATATTGTCTTAATCAAATCCTCAAACTAAGAACCCTAATCGTTCTCAAATCCTCTCTAAAAAAAAACCCTAACTTCGTCTCTAATCTAACTTCTCCGTTATTCACGGACATAATTTCTCTGAACCCTAACCCCAATTTGACCAAAAATATAAGTTATTTCTTACAGATCTATACACTTTGGTTCAAGTTTAGTGTTCTTACAGATCTATACACTTTGGTTCAAGTTTAGTGTTTTTATTGGTTGATGCTTTAATATTTGAGATTATTTTCTTGTTTTGTCTGATCTATAGTCTGAAAATTAGGGTTCTTAATCTTCGTTCAAAGATTTTAATTATTTTTGTTATTCTATTTCAATTATGTGTTTGATAATTAGTTGGTTGATATACGGTTTTTCAAAAAAATTGGTTTTTTTATTATATCATTAGGAGAGAAAAAATCTTTGCATATGTTGATATTCGGTTATTCAGAGTTCTGAGCATGTAAGAATGAAGTAGAGTTAACAATTGAAAGTGCAATGCAGGAGTTGTTAGCATAAATTTGGCCTTGCTTATGTGATGTTTGTTATTTTTTATAAGACATCTTTTTACTAATGATATGTTAATGTACAAACTGATACAGGACAAGGTACATTGAAGGGTATATCCAGGAGGACAACCTCGTGAATGAAGCAGTCGGGTATGCGATGGAGTACATGGCAAAACCACGCGATGCCAATCAACAAGCCAATTTGGAGGCTTCTCTTGGAGAAGAATCAGAGTATACTGATGTAGGTACTGTAGGTGAAAGAATGTTGGAGCAACTATTATCCTTAGAAGCATTTTTAATATCATAGCTGCTTAATATTATGTAATACCTTGTTGATGGAAGTTTAAATCATTTGTTGTAGATGAGTACATGTGAAAACTCTACCAAAGCAGCTGGTCTTCTACCAAAGCCTGCTGCTGATCCTCAAGCTGGGATGAAGTCATCCTCGAGTGAACCTTCCGAAGTGTTGACATATTTTCCCCTTCGGCCAAGATTCAACATGTTAAATGTTGTACCTAGGGTTGCACAAGAAATGGCATGGCACCATCCATCACCTCAATGAATATGTTGTGGCTGATTTCATCTTTCTGTGATCCTTAAGTTACATGCTTAACTGTATTTGTGGACCAAATCTCTTATGGTTCAGTTCTAGTTTTTTTTGAGAACATCGTGCGTCTTTTGTTACATGTGTGACAGTGGATGTGTTTTTGTGAAGCAAATGCCTTTTGGCATAGTTTTTCTATGAGGCTTTTTACTTTCTGAAAGACAGTGTTTGTGTTCTTATTTTAATTACGAAATGTAGTTTCTATATTGTTATTGTATTTTTTGATCACATCCTTTTTAACTCCGCCATTGCAATTGCAATGCCGGTCCCAAGCCCGGATAAAGGAAAAGGGAAAAAGGTGTGCTATTTTTGGAAGGTACATGGTTGATTCAATAGTAAGGTCTTCCGGAACCACAATTAAACTCAGATAGTTACATGAGGTTGTATACGTATCCTTGAGTCGATTTGCAATGCTTTTCTTGTTGTTGTAATTTATTTGATTGTAATGAGGTTTTTAAGATATTATGCATGGATTGTTTTTTCTTAACTTTTGAGTACAAAACATGTCACAACATGTGTACACATAAACCTCCTCATCACTAGTCTAAGAAACTTTATGAAAAGTACAAAGAAGCATTCGAGAACTACATAAATGGAATGATGGGATATACTTCTGCCCTACTCGTTGTGTTAATATATTATCGTCTTTCTAGTTCTTTGTATTTCATGCATATATAATAGATTGTTTGGTTTTTGTATTTGTATATAACATCTAAAGAACTAGTAATCAGTTTAGGAGTTTTTCTATGCATGGAAAATTACAGTCATCTTTTCTGGTTTACCACTGTGCCATGTATAATAGATTGTTTTATTTTTGTATTTATATTTGTATATAACATCTAAAGAACTAGAAATTGTTTTAGGTAATTTATTGTGTCATGTGTTAGGAATTTTTCATTATATGTGAGGACAGTTATAGTCATCTTTTAGCTTGAAACTGGTTTATCGTTGTGGTATACACATTACATGGATGTGTAAGTTTAGGAAGGTTGATTCAGATTGCATTGTATCTGTTAACAGAAAATACTTGAGAGATGTTGTGCTTTTTCATTCTGGTACATGAATTGACTGTTAAACACCGCAGTCTGATATGTTTCTTCTAACTATTAATTTATTAAACTCATCTGTCTTCTGTCATGTTGCTTGTATCTAATCCCTGTTTTGACTTTTCAACTATCCTTTGTCACAGGTGTTGCCATCTTTGAGATAGAAGCATGACGAGTTTTTGCTGAGAGAACTCGAGAAGAGATGGATAAATCATAAGATTTTGGTCAGGTAGATTTCACGATTTTTCTTTTACTTGGTTCGTTACTTCATTGCTCAAAGATCAGTTCCACCACTTAATGATGTTGGGATTCTTTTCTTCCGTAAGCTGGTACGTATAAAAGTTTAGTTGTAGAAATAAGTTATTATTATTTTTTTGAACATTGGACGCTTTCAGGCATGAGAAAAGAGTTCCAAATTTTAATGTTTGGGCCACTGTATACATTCCTTTAGATTTATGATGGATCTTTATTTTTGAGGGTTTCAGTTTCAGGTGTACGAGGAGAATAAATAAGGTTCTGATTGGTGTGGATGTAATGTGAGTTTTCCGTCTCTTGCCCAAGTAATATGTATACATTTTAGATGCATTACGTGTACAAGAAGATGAAATCTCGCATTTCATACCTCCGTGATCATTGAGAAGATCAGTCAAAAGCGGAAAAGTGGGAAGAATTGAATTTTGTGGGTTTTAAAGCACAACATCTCCGCGATAAGCATTTGTACTCGATTTATATTTATCTTCACCAGAGTAATTGTATTTACTAATCCCTTACTTTTGCTTTTAAAAGTAGGATTAAACAACTCCATACTACTCATTCTTGGGCATCCCTCAAAGTCGATGCTAAGATGTATAACCAACTCACAGAAACTAAATCCTAACCTGACGTGATCGTTGGCATTCCAGATTCTGGTAAATATACAGATAAATTTGCAGCCTAGTATGTACTAGCACTTGTAATTTTATGAGTCGAGAATGAGAATTTGAGTTTTATACTTTAAATTGTAGGTATATGGCCTGAGTCAGAGAGATTTAATGAGAAAGTATTAGGTCTTGTTCCTAAGAGAACATAAATAGGTTGTTGGTGATCATTTCACAGTCAAGATCTGCCGTTGGTAATTCATGCTTTTTCATCAAAACTTTGAAATGAATAAAAAAGTCTACGTTTTAATGCATCATTTGACATGAAAGTTTGCAGGGAAATATTTTGTGCTCGTTTCTACTCTACTCTTAACGTAATTGAAGCAGAGTATGTACCACTTTAGAGCCATTGACCAGCGTGATCCATAATAGTTAATAATGTGAGCTTATTTGGTATTATGTCCTACTAAAAAGTAGCCTTTGTTATCCTGTGTGTTGGGTTTAATTTTTTATGAATAAAAATTTCTTACCAAACTTATTTATTTTGTGTAGGTAATGAGAAAGACGATAGCTAATATAAATGATATTCACCAAAAAGAATGTTTATGCGGTTATGTACTCCACTATGGCGTGCAACAGCTCCAAATGGATCAGTTAACTATACTTGGCAAAGAAGTAATAATTTTTCTCTACTTGGATCTTATTTCAAGCCAATGAATTTCAAATTAACTGATAAAATTTATGTATATATGTTGTTACAGGGAATATGATTTTTTTTCCTTTGGAAACGTCTCTGAAATGCATGGTGAGGTTCTCTGATTACTTTCTTGTTGTTGTATCCCCCGGAAATCTAATTATGGGTTACAGTAAGTAATCCCTTTTCTTATTTTTTCAGTTTCCTTAATTCATTTATTCAATCTTACTCAGTTCTTCATAGTTTCATGTTTAAAATTTGTGTAGGGTGTGGCTAGTGAAGAATGAAACTGGGATTGATTTTTGTTTTTTCTATTCAGCTTGTGTAAAGTAGTAAAGGTTTCTGTATAAGTATGTGCTACCCACAAATGTTTCGACATTTGTGGGTGAGTGGAGATTTCATAGGCAATAATATGAGTTCGGTCTTTTCAAGACATTGATACCATTGTTAAGTTTTCTTACATATGCTTTCAATAACAATGTGATGTGTAGAAAACTTTCTAGATTTCTAGATAGGCTTATATGTTATTCTTAGTTCTTTTATGTTCAAATTGAGGTTTCGTTTATGTTCAAATTGGGGTGAAAGAAGTCCCACAATACCATATATGACTATCAAATTTGTTTATCATGCTCTTTCTTCTTTCTCAAATGTGAATTTCTACTTCTGGTTTCTCAAATTTGTTTAGCCTGCTCTTTCTTACACAATATCCCTATTTTTTTTCAACAGTATTCCTGGTCGTACTGGGTAATTCTGTAAGGAATTTGGTACTGTCAAGCAGCTATCGAAGAATAAGTAACAAGGAAGATGATACTAAAAAGGGGGGGTAAGTCTTATCTTTCTATCTTTAATCTCTTGATGAATTCTGTTAGTCTCATTTTATACCAGATATACTTCAGTAAATGAAGATATATATGTTTCTGCTTACTATATGTTTTAAACCAATCTAGAATGATTTTCTTGTGTTATGTTTCATTTAAAGAAAACATATTTCCTTTCCAAACTCCAACATTTCAGTCATTTAACCTGTTCATTTTTTATTGATCACAGGTTACGCGTCATTAAGGGGCATCATTACTTCAGTAAGCTTTTGAATTAGATAATAAAACGATTCTGTTGTGCTTGTGATCGTAATGAATGTATGAAATGTAAATGCGTCATTAAGGGGCATCATTACTTCAAGGATCTTTTAAATTATTTTGGGTTAAATTTTATAATGAAACGATTCTGTTGTACTTGTGATCGTAATGAATGTATGAACGGTAAATGCAGATAATTATTTTTGGACAATGCATGAGCAGCAGATTTAGTTGTGTAAGAAATTGCAGGCCCGTGTTCCAGGTCCAGTTTTAGTTGTGTTACATGCCTGTCTGGAAGTCTAGGTCCATGACCTGAACTACACTTTTTTTTTGTAGTAATTGAAAGAATTGTCACAGAAATAAGTGTAACAAAAATTGTGAAGTAAAAACAACACGTGTCATAATCTTACTGTTGTTAGAAATGAGAGTAACAGTTTAATCGTCACAAAACCGTGACAAACGGACGACACTTTTCCAATAAGAAATCATTATAAAACTAATGGAAACACTAATAAGTGTTACTATATTCGTAACAAAATGGGACACGTGTCGCTGAGCCAATCATTGCATTGATTCAGTAATAATTATAACTGTTGTCATATATGTGACTCTTCAAGCCACGTGTCACTCACTTAATTGTGGTAAATAGAGAGTAACAGTTAAAACCGTTAAGGTAAACGTTACTAATATGACGCGTGTCGCTATCATAAAATTAGGTCAATCGTGGCTATTAATTATTGTAACGGTTATTTTATGTGACTGAAGTTGGAGAATGTCACAGATAAAACCGTTACAAAAGCATTTCACAAGTATTAATTACGGCCTATTTACAACAGGCTATAACCGTTACTGAAAAAATCCAGGAAATGGTGTAGTGAGCCGGACATCACTTTGAAGCATCCATAAATTTGCATTTAAGGTTCGGTTGGTTCGATATTATTTTTTGCACCGGAAATTTTCATTTAGATAAAGTTTTCTAACTCAACTTCAGAAGTACATCATTTTTTTTCTTTTATATAAATAAAAAAGGTCAGCGAGTTTGTAAAATCTCGCAAAAAATGAGCCAATTTAAACTTAATTTTCTATTATGATTATAGTTCCAGTTGATTATCCATTTTAGAAATAATTTGGATCCTAGCACTTGTAACACTTTAAGTCAAATCTTAGGTGTTAAACTTATGGATAAGAATGAGAAGTATTTGGGCTCTCCACTCTTCATTGGTAAATCTGAAGTACAAGCTTTTGAAGACATTCAGATAGCATTTGAAAGAAGATTGGGAACTTGGAAAGGCACAACAATGCATCAAGCTGGTAGAACTACTGTGGTGAAGGAAGTCCTTAATTCCATTCCTACTTATCAGATGAGCTCTTTTAAAATGCCTAAAAAGATCTTAAAGAAGTTAGACTCTATTCAAAGAAGATTTTGGTGGGGCTACAAATCCAATAGAGGCACTAATTTTATTGCATGGCAAAGTATGTGCATATCCAAAGATCTTGGAGGCTTAGCTTTCAGGGATATGGAGATGTTAAATCATGCTTTACTTATTAAATTAGCATGGAGAATTCACCATCAGCAAGATCAGTTACTAGGTATACTCCAAAAAGCTAAATATTTCAAGAATGAAGATTTCCTTCATATTGCTGCTGAGAAGAATAATTCTTCATGGGTGTGGAAAGGGATTGAGCAAGGTTTGTTTATTCTACAACAACGTTGCAGTTTTGAAGTCAACAATGGAAAATCAACAAGAATATGGATGGATAGGTGGATTATAAGTTTATAAGAAAAAGTTGAACCGATTGATCCTTCTCATCTACAATATATGTTTGTGAGTGAACTAATTGTAGCTGAAAATAATACCTGGAATATACCTCTTCTTAACATACTTTTTGTTCCTGAAGTGGTGGAGAAGATAAAAGTAATGCAGTTATCTATATTTGAAGACGATGTTCTTAAATGGCTACCTTCAAGAGATGGGAAGTTCACTGTCAAAAGTACATACAACAATTTCACATAAAACATAATTCAACACCATATTACTATTAGTAATTAATGTTCCTAAGGAAGTTTGGAAATCTTTATGGAAGGAACAACTGCCTCACATGATCAAGCTTTTCATAAGGTAGTGTCTCAAGGATGTGGTTCCAACTAGGGAAAGACTTTCTCAGTACAACCACAACATTGATAACTACTGCAACATCTGCAATCATCAAAATGAGTCTTTATATCACCTTCTTATATAGCCTGCAGTCATGCCAAAGCTGTCTGGAATTCTCTTAATATCAATATTGCCCAAGTCATTTCCAACTGTAACAATATTAAAGATTGGATTATCTCTTGGTTCTCTAGAGTTAAAAATTCAAACATGGAGGATATGGAGAGATGGAGGCACACTATTATGGTTTGCATGCAGGATCATATGGAAAGAAAGATGTGACAATATCTTTCAAAATAAAACTCTTACTCCTGCTACCACTGTATCTAGAATTATGCATCAATTAGATAGTCTCAGAAATATAGGAAGCTCTCTAGTAATAAGTAATGATAATACTTTAGTTACTACTCCTACTGTCAGTAACCAGCTAGATGACATTATAACATACACTGTCTATACTGATGCTTCTTTTGATCATTATACTAATAATTGTGGCAATGGAATGGTGCTTCTCTCTGATGCAGGTGAAACAGAAGGATTCAAAGGCTCCTATGCAAATAGAGTAATAGATGCAGAAGCTGGAGAATTTATGGCTATTGTGGAAGCACTTAGCTGGATCAAAGCTTCCTGAAGGAGTAGAATTAAAGTGATTGCTGGTGCAGATAACGTGGTCAACTCTATTTTGTCTGAAAATTCCTTTGTGAGATGGGAAAATAAGAAGTTTATAAGAGATATTAAGCTTCTTAAGAATTATTTCATTAGTTGTCAGTTCTTCCATGTCAGGAGAGACAGTAATAATCTGGCAGATGCTATTTCCAAGAAAGTGAGAAGAGAGAAATCGTCTATTGATGTTTCTCAAAATGTTTTAAGGTGTTTACAAACTTTTTTAGGAAGGCATATGACTGGGTTCCCAAACACAAAAACCGTGTCCATAAGCCCCTATTTCCGCAAGTCTTCCCTAGTGTGCGGGAATCTCTACGGGAAGACTCCGGATACGGGCAATGGTTAGCCGTTCTCAAAAATTGAAAAACCGACAACCGTTTCCCGTTTTTGTCTTTAAAACCGGATAATGACCTTCCGTTCTTTTGGAAAACGGATAATTGTTAGCCGTTTCTTGACTTTCTAGAATTAAAACTTGCAGATAAGTTGAATTAGCTGAAATTTCATATCTCTCATTAGTAGAATTGGGTTCAAATAGTTGCGATGATTCAGTCCTATTATCGAACACTTACGCTGCTCATGAAAGGTGGGATGCTGTTGGAATATTGATAGAAGCAGAAGAGAAAAGCTGTGAAGAAAATCCCAATTGAAGGTTCAGTAAGTGATCAGGATCATCCATATTGGAGAGATATTTATAGTACATAAATATTGTTAACGGTGATCAGGATCTTCCATACTGGAGAGATAATTATAAGAAGCTACATGAGATTAGTTTGGAGATTAATTGTTTAGGGTATGTAGATGGAACTAATCTCGTTTTATATGATATTGGTGAAGAAGAGAAAGAGAATTTATTGTTGTATCACAATGAGAGTTTCGTTGTTGCTTGTGGATTAATTAGTAGTGGTGGTGATGGAATTTGTTGGCACATTGTCATGCAGGGGTAAGACTAATTTCAGAGATCTATATGAGAGAAGTAATTGTAATTGATGGAGCTGGATATCACCATTTTTCTCTCGCTGCTGTGCAGCTGTGGTGATTATTGGTGATATCGGTGGAGATCAAAATTTAATGGTGGAGAGCTTTAATAAAACCATTGCAAATGAGAAGATGTAGTTGACCAGTCAAGATGATATAAATGGATCATCATTGGCCGTTTGGCAGTTTTCATGAAACGGGGGGGTCATTACCCGTTTTTGACAGAAAAAACGGATTATCATTATCCGTCTAACCTAAAAACAGGGAATAACCGCTAGGGTTAGGCTCTTCCCACGCTAATGTGTAAAGGTATTTGAGAAGAGCTTGGGTAACTCCACAAGACCCGGTCTATTGAGCCTGTCAATTCTTAATAAAATGTTCTCTTTTATCTAAAAAAATAGTTCCAGTTGATTAGGATTATACTCTGCTGTCAACATAAATTTTCTAGTACATTATAAAGTTGAGGAAGGATCCTTTCACACTTTTATTATCACACTATTTCACACGTTAAGCGTCATTTTTGCGAATAAAACTCAAACTGTACCGGATTTGGAGCTAATATTTTGAAGAAATGTTCCTCTTACCAAGTTTTATATGCCTACTAAAAATGAGCACATTTCGAAATATAAAACTTCACAATCTACCGGTCTTAATTTCGACGGCCAGAAATCCGTTGATTTTTAACGGTTCATTTTCAAAGTAGTAGATGGTGGTTTTATACGTATCAGAATACGTTTATTTTCGGTAAGAACATATAGCTATGTAATAGTAATATATCCCCTAAAATATTAATTTCTAATCTATTACGGTTTGATTTTTATTTATTAAAATGATGTTGAACGTATGAGATAGTATGATGATAAAAGTACGAGGGGATCCCTCGTCCTAACCTCTATAAAGTTTGTTCCACCATTTTTACATGACATTTCGGACCATGGTTCGGTATATAACCGGGTCTTCTGAACCCGACTAAACTAGTCCCCTCCAGTCCTCCTCCTCTATAACAGAGTCACTCTCCCCATAATCATTTTCTTTCTTTCACAAAACCTAGGGTTTCATCATCCCAATCAGAACCTCAAAAATGGCAAAGAATCATCTGAATCTTCTATTCTCATCACTGATCAAACCAAACCTAGCGTTTAATCAATCCACCATCATCAATTCAATCTCAACAAACAAACGAATTCCTCCTACATCAATAATCAAACAACAAGATCTGATTAAACCCATTTCAGGGTTTCTTCATCAAAGACGATTTTCAACCAGTAATCTCCCAAACAAACCAGGAGCAGCAGGAGGAGATGATAATAATGTGCGAGCAGTGATTGTAACATGGGCAAGAGCAACAACAATCATACCATGTATGGTAGGAATGACAGTAGCTATTCATAATGGTAAAGATCATATAATTAGGTCTATTAATGAAAGAATGGTTGGTCACAAATTGGGGGAATTTGCACCAACAAGAACTTTTCATGGGCATACTATCAAAGGTGGGAATGAGAAAGGGAAGAAAGGTGGTGGTGATAAAGGAGGGGGCAAAGGGAAAGGTGGGAGACTTCAGAGGCCGAAGAAGACATTGAAAGAGTTGTTGATGAAGAGGAAGAATGTGAAATTGCTGGGTTTAAGAGCGTTCTTGAAGAGTAAAGGTGAGATTGAGAAGAAAGGAACCAGATGGGGGACTTGATGAAAGGTCAATTTCAGCTAGTGAGTGCTTCAATTTCATTTTGTTTGTTTTGATTTCAAATTGACTTTGTAATGCTGTTAGGATCAAATTACGGGTTTATATTCTAATAAAAATTGTAGCTTATTTTGTGATTTTGGGGGTATAAAATTTGTAGTTTCTATCACAATGACAATGAAGAAGGTTTCGAGTTTATCTGGAAATTTGTTTTGTTTGCTTAATTTATGAAATTTAACTTACAAGAAAATGTTAATTTGAACCTACACATTTTTCATTTATAGTCGAATTTTTGTTTGATTGGTGTCATTGGGAATAGAATGTATTATCCTTAGCTATCTGGTGATGGGGAAACTTGAACTTATATGGACCGATCCCTTTTAGTGTAAAGTGTCATTGGAGTAGTGTAGAGTATTATGTTATTATTTTAGTTTGATCTTACCTGCGGTAGTTTGGATGAAATAGCAGTCTTTGAGCTGCCATTATGTGGACAGCTTTTTTGTTTGAAACATCTAATTGCAGTTTATGGGATATGCAAATTATAGTTGCCTACTGAAGATGTTTTTTTAACTTAGATTTCCTCTACTAGCTGATTGGGTGATAAAGTACTCTTTTGTTTCTGATGGATGATGAAATACTCGTTTCTAATTACTCATCAGTGTATCTTCATTTTACGCTCCCATTAGTTGCTCTAGTAGCTACACACACACCATATTGGCTGCAGATGTTACTGTTTGCCTTGTTCAGTTGCTGAACTCAAGTTATGAGTTTGATTGCTATTTTTCGGCTACTGGTTCTGGATGGGTTTGCTATATGGGGTAAGAGGTAAAAAAATGTTGGTGAAGTACGAGAAAGTTAGACAATGTAGTTCTTGTTGTATCTAGAGTACCACAAAGAATTTGTGATATGAACAAGAGAAGGATGCTGTGAACTCTGGCAATCAATTTATCAGTACTTGTAAGTTCACATCTATATTGTTGTTATTCTTAGATTTTTAATGAATCTTAATGTCTAACTTTTTCTTTGCTACTATCCAGTGATTTACTCTACTCTGATCGATGTACATCTCAGATGGGATAAGAGTCATAAAACAAGGTAAGCTCCAAATTCTTGCAACATAGGGTGGTTCTGTCTGCTTCCTTATACTGCTAAAGTTGATGCTCAACAATCGTAAAAAGTTTATCTTATATCTGAGTTCATTTCGTCATCAGCTGCTGGTTTATTGGTAGCTGCTTAACTGAGAAGATGTGTAGCTATAACCTCACAGTCTCTTCAGTGCATGGAGAGGAGTGAGATGCAATAGTGGTGGTGATGGAGTTCTGGTCGGGGACAATCTGTGTTGTGATAGCAACAGATGTCAGCTCGAAGGAATGATGCTCTATAGGTAAGTTTTTCGGTCCAGTTTAGGTGTCTGTAAATCTGAATGTGACATACCCGACCTAATGAAATTTAGTTGATTATTTACTTTTACTCCGCATTATAGTATTAGTTTCTCAAACTCGTAATCCTTGAAAGTATATAGCGAGGGGCTTCCTACTGATTAGAACTAGTATAATTTTGTGAGTATGTGGAAGTCATGGTACAGTCAAACCCTGGCATAATCCATAACCCAGTTTGTATCTTTATCATCATCGAACTGAAAACCAAACATAACATCCACGACCTCAATGATTGCAAATTTAGAGATAGTGTTATTAGTCCATGCTTCGTTAATATCTCTAAGAACATGGTATGGTTTAATAAATTTTAACTCAAAGTTATATGGAGTTTACCTATGAGTGTGTTTTTCCATTTCCTTTGATGATTCAAGTACCGTTTGTTCTGGCATGAGCTCTGGACTTTATCTATTTAAGCAGTCCTCCTCCATATCCTTTTTACAGAGAACTTTGAGTGTGAGTTGTAGGGTTAGTGTGGTTTTTTGAGGATTATATATAGAAACGTTCGGGATTGAGGAAGGTGAAATGGTTGAGTCACTCATGAGAGACAAACTATTAACCTTATGAATTTCTACAACAGATAAATGCCCTACACTAGTCTCAACAAAATGAAAAAGTTGAGATTAATAGAATACTCAAATATTCACAATAATTATACTTCGACACCTAACTATTATACGCAGTATCATTATTGTGAGAAATTGAGTATTCCATTTATCTGACTTTTTTCATTTTGTTGTCGGGCATCTAATATCCATTGGTATCTTCTAGAAAATGGTAAAATTGGTATTTTTGTTTGAACTTTTGTTGTTGAAATTCACGTACTCCAATTAGGAAGGAGATGTCATGCACCTTATCCGCCATTCATTTGTCCCATACTCTTGGTAATTGTTTCTGTCTTGTAGTTTAGTGAATCTCAGAAGCTCCTGGTGATCCTTGGTTAAACAGTTAGACCCTGAATCACAGAAACCAGAATAGCTAAGCTGGAAGATCTGTGCACAAATACCTTCTTTCATTTAAACCTTTGGACTTCTTACAGATATATGAAAAATACAATCTAGGGATTGTTGAGGAGTCCTTTTTGTTGTCAGAGCATGGTTTACCTTGTGCTTCTTCTAATTTTGTAGCTTTTATTCTCAGCTGTGTGGTGATGGGTAAACTAGAATCCATATGGACCAAATCCCTTTTAGCTTAAAATGTCGTTAGGGTGTAAGCAATTTCTTAAGGCCAGTGAATCAATGATAAATAGTAAAAACCTTAATACCTATTTCCGCTACTATTATTCATCTCAGATGATCATACTGGTGTCAGTCACTTGGTTTTGTGCAATGCAGAAGATTATTTTTCTAAAGATTTAAGAGAAATAGATTACAGAGAGACAACACCAGATAAAATTATCTTTCATTCAATGGTCGGTGCCAATGATCTACAGACCTACAAGTTAAATCTTATTTTGGGTGCTTCCTTACTGTGAAAATTTTCATGATGCCTTACAAAGTTACATAGTTATTGTATGCTAATTTCATTTCCCATGAGCAGGTTGATTGAGAAGATGCACAGGTATAACTCCACAGTCTCTTCAATGCATGGAGATATGCCTCAGATGGAGCGAGATGCAATCACGAAAGAGTTCAGATCAGGGGACACCTGTGTTTTGATAACAACAGATGTATGGGCTCGTGGGATTGATGTTCACCGGTGAGTCTTTCAGTTTTGATTTGGTTTGTCTAAATGAACAACTCACTCTATATATGGTGACTTTGTGTCAAATGGGACATGACTTTTTTTTCTTCCAATTTGACAAAAAAGATTGGATTTGGTGTCACACCCCCGAAATTTCCAAATTATCCTTCATGAGAGGTATCATTCCTAACTTATCAAGGTTATATCTGTAAAATAGGCAACCAGGATCTAGGATCGAACCCACAATATTGATATTCACATTTCTTTTTTCTGGTTTTTCTTCTCTCAAAAACAAATTCGCAGCAATCTCCAATCGATCATTTCTTAACAGCAGCAGAAATGAATATCATATTCAATCAACTGTTAGTCATAATCGATCTTCAATCATCTACTTATCCAGTTTAGGGTTTCAATTTCAGTTTCGATCTATGTAAGACTTTCATAATCATCATCAGTTTTTTTGGAAACTTTAGGGTTTCATCATCTGCTAATCTTCAGTGAAGAAACATTAAACTCATTCGATTGTTTCTCTCTTCTTCGATCACGTAAAATCTAAAATCGGTTTCTACTGTATTCTGTAATTCTAGGGTTCTATTAATTTAGGGGTTTTGTTCAATTTATGTTCAACAGTGTTTTTTTGTTCAATAATCACTTTTCCTCTATAGATCGAAGGTAATGTGATGTTAATTTGGTAGATATACTTCAATTGACTGCTCATCTGATATCAATTTCTTCTTCTTATTTCAATTAGACTCCATTTTTAGTAGTTAATCTCCAGATTCACTGAGTTTTTATTTTTTTGATTTTTTTTCAATTGTTTCTACTTCCTGGTGTGGATTTAGTTTAGTTTATATGCTTATTCTAGGATTTTTTTTCTTTGCAATTTCAGTATTCTCCTAATTAGTGATTAACTAAGAAACCTCATGTTAGGTAGTATTTCGATCAACTAGAGGTGAGATTCTAAGAAAATCATGTAAAACTGTTGTGGGTTCAGTAGAATTTTGTTTATTGATTGATTTCACCAAGTTTGATGGTACTCAACTATTGGTATGCCTATTGCTCATGCTTTCCCTTCATCTTTATTGATTGGTTGATTTCACCATGCTAATATACACAATGTAAAATGTATTGTTTTCTATATATATATATATATATATGCATACTGCTCATGCTTTCCCTTCACCTTTGATAAAAAGGTTGAAGCTTCGCAAAAACAATTTGGAGTCGAACACCTTTTAGTTGAATGAAGTTCTAACTGAGTTTGCCTCACAAAATCTTGTGTATGAAGTAGTGGCTAAACCTGTTTTTGAGGTGTGTATTAACAGTAAATCTCTTTGTATTGTAAAAGTATTCTTGATTTACTCATGAGTTGTTGCTGAATAAATATTCCTCTTTGTTCTGTCTTTGAGGTGATGTCTTATGGACAAACTGGTACGGATAAGACATTTATTGTTGAACTGCTCGGAGAGGAGAGAAAGATACTGCAGCTTATGGTATTATGGTCCGAGCAATGGAGGCTATTTTAGATGATGTTTCTCCAGAAGCGGAGTCTGTGTTAGTTTCTTACTTGCAGGTTGTTAGCCTTAATTTTCTGGTTCTTGGTTTTAACTTTAGTTTTTGTTTGATAATCAAGTTTAGTAAACAGATTAAAGCTATGTCAGATATGGTAGCCTTACATTCTTTATCATTCCAAATATATTTTGACTATTCAAGACCTCCTTGATCCCTCAAATTGATAACATAACTGTTTGGAGAATACGATAACTAGAGATGTTTCACTACCTGGGGAGACATTGTAGAATATCAGGGATCAACTTAGTTTCATTCAGTTGCTATCATTAGGCGAAGCTCATCGGTTTCCTGCAAACACAAAGACGAATACAGAATCTTCTCAGAGTCACGCTATCTTGATGGTACATTATCTGGTCTTTTTTATGTTCTCTATATGGCACAAAATCCATCTACCACCACCTGAACACATGCATTCTAAATCCAAAAAAAGGAAAGTAAGAAGACCTTGTAAATTTTGTTAAAGATGTGGTGAGCTAATTTTGTTCTGTTGCCTAGGTGAATGTCAAGGGAAGAATGGAAACACTTCTCACCTGGTCAAGAATTCAAAGCCAGGGAAGTTGTTGTGGTAGATCTTGCGGGTTCAAAACATATTGATAAAAATCAGGTTCTGAAATCCTTGGTGGATGTAGTTCTTTTAATTAGTCGTACATTGATAATCATATGTGAACTGATCAGGTATGTTTTCTACTGTTCCGTAGGAAAGATCAGTAAGAATGAGACCTGAAATGCTTTACTTCATATGGGTGGGTGTTCCTCCTTTCTCAGGTTTGCCTTTTCGTTAAAATTTGAGTTTGTACCTCTTTGTTATTTAAGATCTTTGATCTTTTTTTGCAGAATATATCTTTTATTTTTAATTTCACTAGCTTTCAGGCATAGTTGTTTAATAAGAAGGAATGAGTGGATTGTAGACGCTGGTTGTGTTGGTACGAAATGCTGCTAATTTCAGAGACAAAGAGATGAGGGTTTACAAGAATTTCATAAATCAGAGATGGTGTTTGTTGGTGGAAATTTCTTGACTGAAAAGAACAGGCAAGCATGAGATGATGCTATTGAAGAACAGTGAGTTCTGCTGCAGTGAAGAATGGCTTGAATAGCATAGATGTATGTATAGGAACTGTTGCAGAAATGGAGCTGAGGAAAGCCTGAAAGAATGGACGGAAATGTCTTGTAAACAGCCGTCCGGACTCTGGTATGGCGAGTCAACATAGTACCGGCGATGATCCGAGCTAGGTGAGTCGATGACCAATCTGCTTCACCGAATAAGACCCAGTAAGACCGACGAATAAAACATGCTAACTCGGCTGACTTCTCATCCCTTGACTCATTGACCGACTTTAGACCGTTAGTTTGACAGTTAACTCTAACGGCTCCTTGCCGGAATATTCCATAAACGGATAAGAATATTCAGTCAGCCGGCAGTTACCTTCTGGGAGCTTATTGGCCGGGTTCCGGTGGCACCCGTGAAAAATGTTTGGATTTATGAGCGGAAATGTTTCGATTGTGTTTGTTTGAAAATCTCCCTGCTTTGTAATTTCACTTTACAAATTTACAAATCCGATTTCATGCCATTACAGGGGAACTAAATTGTGAGTTCAAAATTTAGTTTTGCGTTAGTTTTTCGGTCGGCCATCCCACCGTGTCAGTGGTCATCTAGTTTATATGATTATATTATACATTTTGGGTCCATATAATATTCATCATCTTTTATAATTTGCGGGTCTATTGATTTGAACTAGTAAATTATATACAGTCGGATGTGGCATATACAGTTACACTCATGTTAGAAGAAGATCTTATGCACCGTAACCCCCTTTTGGTTCTCCGCTAAGTATTTCTGTCCAATAGTTTGGTGAATCTAAACAGTTTGACAGTTAGGCTTTGAAAGCTGGGTTTGACAGTTAGGCTTTGAAAGCTTGGTGTTGCCAAGGCCTTGACTAAAATGGATATATCCCCTTCTAGATAGAATGATGGGATTCTGCCAGGAGTGATTGCTGAGCAAAATCCGGTGAGAGGATCAGTGTATGGTCCATTAGGTAGTGGGAATGCAGAAATAACATGGTGTCATAAAAAAGAATATAAAAATATATCGGCTGGTGAGGTCAATCATTTTATCATCACAGAGTTTCAACTTCGAAGAACACTTGTACAAACCAGAGAGAAAATCAGTAATAGTAGTACCAAGATTCATGGCAATTACAGCAGCTGTTTATGATGATGAGCCATTTCCAGATACAATATATGTTGAAGGCATGGTGAATTTTCATGGAGAGAAGATTAACCATAATGGTCAATTTGGTGGATGGAAATCTGTTATTCGGGTTATTGCAGTTGGTAGTGTCGATTCGTTCATCTTTTACGGGATGGCTTCTAATCTTATTAGCTTGTTAACTACAAAATTAGGACAATCTACTGCAACAGCTGCAGTGAATATCAATGCTTGGTCCGGTTTCGTGTATCTGCTTCCGTTGTTGACTTCATTTGTTGCTGATTCTTATCTTGGCAGATTTGGTACCATCTTATTCTCCTTACTCATCTATATAATTGTAAGTTTCAACTCTCTAATTGCAATATTGAATTTTTTATGTCATCGTTTCGGTTTGAGATATGTATTAGATTATGAAAGTTGTAATGTTTTTCTGAAACATTTTCTAAATTGTCTTAGGGGCTTGTGCTGTTAACTCTATATACTTCATTACAATCAGCTTCCTGTTCTAAGAACGCCAAATATATCATCTCTTGCTCTTCTCCTTCTACCTTGCAACTTTTCTTTTGCTTCTCATCTTTGTACTTAGTTGGAATTGGGAGCGCTGTATGCAAAACCTGTGCACCAGCTTTTGGTGCAGACCAATTTGACGAGCTAAATCCTGGCGAATCCAAGTCCAAAAGTTCATTCTTCAATTGGTGGCAAATAGGACTATCTGTTGGAGCTAGTAGTTCTCACTTGGTATTGAACTATGTCCAAGACAATTTGGGTTGGGGACTTGCATTTGGCATTTCATGCATTACAATGGTAACAGCGCTAATTGTTTTCTTGTCGGGAATTAAATCTTATCGATATATTTTGAAAAGTGATCACAAAGAGAAAAAGGAGACATTTTCTAACATCTTCAAGGTTGTACTGCCGCTGCTTCCATTATGGATTATATGTTTGATGTACACAGTAGTGGATGCTCAAAATGTTACCTTCTTTACTAAGCAAGGGAGCACTATGGACAGATCGATTGGTCGACCAGAGTTTAAGATACCTGCAGCTGCAATTCAATCCTTGATTGGTTTATCCATAATTGTGTTCACAGCGTTGTACGACCGTGCATTTGTTCCGTTTGCTCGAGCTTTTACTGGCCAACCTAATGGGATAACTACACTTCAGAGAATCGGTGGTGGCATAGTTATTTCTGCCATATCCATGGTCATAGCAGCTATAGTGGAGCATAAAAGGCTTCAAATCGCTCTAGAATCCGGGTTGATTACTGATAAGACAGCAACAGTTCCTATAGCTGTCTGGTGGTTGATTCCGCAGTACGTCTTGTCCGGTCTTGCTATTGTATTCACTTCTGTTGGTCTGCTAGAATTTTTCTACGATGAAGTTCCTAATGAGCTAAGAAGTATGGGTCTTTCGCTTTACTCAACCGTATTTGGCGTAGGAAGCTTACTCAGTGGCTTACTTATATCGGTCATTCAGAAGGCAACTAGTGCAAGTGGTGGATATGGATGGTTTGCAAACAACATTAATCAAGGACATTTAGATTACTTTTACTGGTTACTAGCTGGACTTGACCTGGTAGGGTTTGTTGCATTCCTATGTTTCTCAAAACTTTATGTATATAAAAGAAAGCTCCAATGTACAGTAAAACTTCCATAAATTAATCCGCGATAAATTAATAACTTTGCTAAAATAATATTTTTTGTCAGTCCCGATTTGGGCCAGTGTATTAATTTAATAACCACGCTAAATTTATAAGATAATAATTTTTTTAAGTATCCAGTAGAGCCCAACTGTAATATAAATTAATAATTATTATAATAACATTACATTACAAATGCCTTACTAAAATAAGATTCCAAAGTTGTTTGTTTCTTATTCACATTTATGCAACACTGAACTTCATCTCTGATTTTTTTGTAGTCCCTTAAGGAGTTCAGGAGTGCCTTTTTCAAATTGTAAGAGGAAATCATTTAGCTTTATTATTGATAACTTGATATGTATTCCAATGCACGCTTAATTGTATTTGATATCGTTCCTTGACACATTTGTATGTTAAATTTTTCAAGAAGTCATTTTTGTGTCTCTCTTTGAGTCATATTTGGATTGGAATGACTATATATACTCACACAATGCATATAGTTGTTCTGTCAGCTTCCATACTACCAAGTCTTTGGACATGATGCCTAACAACAATAAAAAGTGTAATTAATTTTTGCCATGACTTGCAGGTATTTAACTGTGAAGATGTGTAGCTATAACCTCTCACTGTTTTCAGTGCATGGAGACATGCCTTAGAAGGAGTGAGATGCAATAATAGCGGTGGCTGTTCATCGGGGACAATCAATGTTGAAGTGTTGTGATAGCATCAGATGTGAGCTCGAGGGAATGATGTTTCAATAGGTAAGCCTTTCAGTCTAGTTTTGATTTCTGTAAATATGAATGTGGCGTGCGTCATTGACCTAGTGAAATTTAATTGATTACTTGATTTTGTCCATACTATAGCGTAAAAATTCCATAACCCGTCATTCTTGAAAGAATTATAGAGAAGGGCTTCCTATCAATGAGAACTAGTATGAATCTGTGAGTTTGTGGAAGTTACAGTACAGTCAGATGTCTGTTCCTGACTCCCAGTAATTGCTTCTGTTTAGTAGTTTATTGAAGGCAATGACTAAATGCAACCCATGCTTGGGTTAAATGCAACCTAATTTTTAAAGTTTAAACATTGTGAACCCGTTTGACGTAGGTATCCAACACCTAATATCGTCTTCCTATATCCATCATCTACATACTACCAGACATTCAAAAACCCTAATGCCGAAACTATAACAAGATTAAGAATAACCGTCAAATGAATCAATTGGTAACAGCGTAACAATAAGAATCCTAGAGATCAACCACATTTAACATTCCGATACACAAATTTTTAATTTCAACAAATAATAAGTAAATATAGTTGTTAATGGTGTTGTTGAAAGTGAGTTGAAATACTTCTGATGTCGTTTAGAAAAAAAAAATGGAACCAAAACTAAAAGCATATTTCGTATCAATCATCCGGTCCCATCCATGTGTCTGTAATTCTCTCTTGAGGGTTTTTGGGGCGTAAATCAAATCATGAGATTAACCATGTCTACAATAATCAAAGATAAAAAATATTAAAATTGTGGTTCCTTTTGTGTTTTAATGCTTTAATCAAACACTTGGGGATTCTTCTTTCTTTTACATTTCTGAAACCAGTGAAAAACAATGGTTGAAAAATAGATTAAGAATGAAGACAGAGAGAAGATGATGATAGTGGGTGTCGATTACCCAGATCAAATAGGTTCACAGAATTTAGAATTTTAAAGATTGGGTTGTATTTAACCTAAGCGTGAGTTGTATTTAGTCACTGCCTTATTGAACCTCATAATAAGTTTTAGATGATTTTTAGTTAAATAGTAGACGTACACTTAAACATAGAAATATACATCTTATTGATTTCATAGACACAAAAACGCATTTAAGATGTTGAAGATGGACCCATGGATCAAGGGATTTATACACCTTGGCCAATAATTTTATTACAACAACACACTTCTTCAACGAAAGATAATTTAGCTAATAAACAGAACTAAATTTCTATTATTTTATTTTAAGACCTCTTTTATTAGAAGAAGTCTGCTAAGCCAGGTAGCTAGGTAATCAACAGAGAAAAATCCAAACATCTTATGATTAATCAATCTCGATTCATTAATCAAACTCGATCTGGATACTTTCAATTGTAACAACATCTTTTCCTTTTCCTCTTCCTGAATCTCTTGGTACTATAGTAACTAAAACATCATCATCATCTTCAGCATCCAAATCTTCAAGAAGATCAGTTATTCCTAACTTTAAACAAGTCTTCATCTTCTCGTCTTTCTTCCCATAGCTATGTGGCATATTAGTAAAGCTACCTGCAAATTCACTTGATTCTGGACCAACTTCATCTTCATCGTTGATAAAGACGTCGAATTTGACAAGAGCACCACGTTCGAGCTCGATCCCGTTTATTACCAATATTTCTTCTTTCTCTTCCTTTTCTTCCTTGCTTCGTGATTTTGTGTTCGGCCTTTTAACCAAAACTGATACTGTCTTATCGAGTACGATCGGAAATTCTGTCACGCCCACTGATCTCTTCTTTTCTGCTAGTTTTTTCCTCTCGGCCATCCTTGCTTTAGGAGTTTTGGGTTTTGCTTGTATCCATAAAATTACCACACCTTGATATTTATACCTTAGATTTCTTGTTTCAAAATATCTTTAACCTACAAACTTTGTCAATATATTATCAGTAACAAGGTCGTACCTAACAGTCCTAGCCTGAGAGTTGGTTGGTTGATGTGCGAATTTGATGCAAATCTGAACAAACTTATCTTTTTGTCTTTTGTAAAAGAAGATTATATTAGGTGTACGATGTCGGCACATAGTTTGACATAATTAGGCCTTGTGGGCGGTGGTTATATCATTTTTAATTTATTTATCTAATAGACAGTGCTTGGATTAAATTAGAAAGAAGAAAAATGCATTTGTGGGACACTAATTACTAAGAAAATCATAACAAAATTGGTTGCTATCAGTGATCAAATTAATTAACGGATGGCGTAAGCAATTTGTTGGGTCGATGCCGTGTTTAACGGATGCAATTAGCTGCTTTGATCCAAATCAATTAACTTAAAATAAAGCTCAACTTAGAATATTAAATTTTGAAGGATTTATCAACTTTCATTAGTTGAGCGGGTCTTGCTCGATCCAGTTGATAAACAAAATCTTACATCTTAGCACGACATTTTGTTCCCAACATGTTGTCTGGATCTGAATGCACCTTTCATCTGGGCATGAAGTCAACTTAATCAGATAGTTGAATTTTAATTATGATGTAATTAACAGTTACAGCTAGTTCTGTTTGACTTTGTGCATATTTTTGTTGAGTTTCAATCTTTTATATGTAGCTGAATTCCAATAGCAGTAATCACTCATTCTTAATCATCAATACACAAAAGCTTAAGATCTTTGTTCTTTCGTCCACCAGTTCATTTTTTTCTTTCTTCTTTTGAACTCATTTACTTGTTCTAATGGCATTGGAAGAGATCTTTGTTAATGGTGCCACAGGGTTCATGAAAAGATTGGTCTCTACTGCTGCCAAAAAAATTGGAAAAGCTGGGGCTGTAGATAAAGATCTCCAAAAGCTTAAGGATACTCTGGAGATGATCGCTGCTGTAACATCTGATGCTGAAAAGAAGCAGGTGAAAGACAAAGTCGTGCAGATCTGGTTGAGAAGGCTCCAAGACGTTGCGTATGATGTGGACGACCTTTTGGATGAAATTTCGTATGAAGCTATGCATCAGTCCCAAGAAGATGGAAACACGAAGAAGGTAACTGTCCTATCTACAGTTAAATTTGGTTTGAAAATGGCAAAAAGAATTAAAATCATTAATCAAGAATTAGATGAAATTGCCAAGCACAACGCTATGTTTCAGTTGGAACACAGCGTTGATGATGAAAATTTCGAGCAACTAGACCGAATGACACATTCTTTTATAGGAGATTATAAAATTGTTGGAAGAGAAAAAGATACATCTCGCATAGTAGAGATGTTATTGATGACGAACCTTTCATCACCATCATCTGATAATTTTAGTCCACAAGAAAAAAATTCAGTTGTCTCAATAGTGGGTATGGGGGGACTAGGGAAAACTACCCTCGCACAATTGGTATACAAAGACCATTCGGTTGAGAAAAGCTTTGAGCCAAGAGGGTGGGTATGTATTTCCGAGGATTTTGATATCTTTCTTATTTTAAGAAAGATTCTCGAGTCCATTACTGGAACAATATGTGACGTGTCTAGTGTCGATGTATTAGTAAGGAAAGTTCATGAAGAAATTTGTGAGAAGAAATATCTGTTAGTACTAGACGATCTGTGGAACGAAAATGCCGAAGACTGGAATAAACTTAAGGGTTATTTAAGCGGGGGTGCTCGAGGGAGTAAAATATTAGTAACTACACGCAAAAACACTGTTGCGTCTATTGTTAGAGGTATGATTCCGCCGTACAATCTAACAACCTTATCCAAACAAGAATGTTGGTCTATTATTAAGACTAGAGCGTTTTCTCCTGGGGGAGCAGTAGAGACTCTAATTATGTCAAACATAGGAGAGGAGATTGCAAGAAAATGTGCTGGTTTACCACTCGCTGCTATTTTTCTCGGAAATCTAATGCGCTTGAAAAGAAAGGAGTCTGATTGGTTGTCGATCAGAGACAATGACGTTTTTAATACACCAGAAAATCCAAACAAAATTATACTAGTATTGAAATTGAGTTATGATAATCTATCTTCCGATCTGAAAAAGTGTTTCTCATATTGCAGTTTGTTTCCTAAAGATTATATCATTAATACAGAAACCCTGATTCAATTGTGGACGGCTGAAGGTTTCCTTCATCCATCTACACGAGGAAATCAAAACTCACTCGAAGATGTGGGTAATGATTATTTCCTTAGTTTGTTGTCTAGCTCTTTCTTTCACGATGTAATCAAGGATGACTTAGGTGACATTAGATACTTCAAAATGCATGATTTAGTACATGATCTCGCGCTAAGTGTTTCTGGCAGTAATGAAGTCATGATTCTCAAACCAAGTGAAATGGAAAAGGATTTTTCTCAGATCCGTAGGGTGCAGTTAATCATGGAAAAACAAGTACAGAAAACAGATATGTTAAACAATGCAGAAAAACTGAGGACAATTTTTTTCCAAGAAGAAGGATCTTTTTATCCGAGTGCACTTAGTTACAAGCGTCTGCGCGTAATACATCGGCTTGAAGCTAAATATCTGGATACTATATCTTCCAGTTTGAAGTTTAAACACATGAGGTACCTTGACCTCAGGTATTCTAATCTTGAAGATGTTCATTGCAAGTCCATTCATCGACTCTACAATCTGCAAACTCTCAACCATCGTAATTCCAAAAATGTTCAAAATATTCTCAAAGAAATTGGTTCTTTGATTAACTTGCGATATCTAAATCTGTTTTCTTCAGATGCCAAAGTTTTACCTGATTCCATTACAAGGCTGACCAATTTGCATACTTTAGATCTGAATCGTTGCAGGGATATTAGTTCCTTACCCACAAATATTGAGTCTCTTCAAAATTTATCCTTCCTTGACATTTCACATACACAAATCTCAAAGTTACCCGATTCAATCTCTGTCATCTGTAGTTTAAAGAGGCTAGAAACCACTTGGTGTGGGAATTTAAGAGCTTTACCCCATAACCTTGGAGCTTTAAAACAACTAAGGTCACTTAATTTGGAATGTACTCGAGTAAGAAGATTGCCCGAGTCGTTAACTAACAACCTCTGTAAATAAAAGATGGTGAAGCTTGGTACAGAATGTGAGTTTCCAAAAGATATCAGTAATTGGGTGGACTTGAGGCAACTCACTAAGGGCGGAATAACATATGGTGTAAGAATGCCTATAGGTATAGAAAATCTAACTTGCCTGGAAGAGTTATTACCTTACATTGTAAGCAAAGAAGAAGATAATGAGTCTACTTCCAGTTCTTCTATCCACCAGTTAGCAGATTTAAACTCCCTTCGGAAGTTACGGATAGAATATTTAGAGAATGTAAAAGGTGGTAAAGTAGAAGCGCAGAAGGCAAAGCTGAAAGACAAGCAAAATATTCAACATTTGGATCTTCAATGGTATGAAGAAGATGAAGACGATGATGAAGAAGAAGATTTGGCTGCTGCTGCTGCTACGGATACTATGGTGCTGGAAGGTCTCCAACCTCATCCTAATTTGGAGATATTGTACATCAGAGGGTTCCCCGGTTTAAAGTTTCCGGAGTGGATGGGTTCATCTTATTGCCTACCTAATTTAGTCGAATTAACATTTGAAGACTGCAACAGCTGTATAAATCTTGTAGGTCTGGGTCAGTTCCCATGTCTTAAGGTTCTTCAAATCAAGGGTATGGAATCACTGAAGAGTTTGGGCAACGAATTTTATTACCAGCAAGAAGAAAAAGGAAACAGCTGTTCTTCAGCTACAACAACAACATTATTCCCTTCATTAACGAAGTTCACAATTGAAAATGCGGAAAACTTAGAAGAATGGTGTCCAACTGATAATTCTTTTCCATGCCTTAAGAGATTAGAGATCTTTGGCTGCGGTAATTTGGCATCTATGCCAGATCTACGATTATGGTCTTCTTCTTTCCGGTGTTTAAAGATCTCCAGGTGCAACAAGTTGAAGGAGTCCATACCTTATGATCTCAAGAAATCATCCCTCACCTTTCTTGAAGAGCTTTATGTTGATACAAATTACCGAAATTTCCTCGGAGGAGGATGAGTAAATCTTCCTGTTCTGCTACAATTCATATCATCCAACACCACACCAACTGGAGGTCTCTCCTCATTCTTTCTCTATGTTTTAAATTTTAATTTTTCAAATCTAATATTTTGCGTTCATTAATTTAAATTTTTTTTCCCTAAAAATCTTACCCTGCAGGATTCGACATGGAATTGCAACTGATCGAGCCATCTATGGAACACATATTAGTTTTTAATGATTTTTCGTTTGAAGGTTCACTACAGATACAAAATTCCATGGATTTTCGAGAAGTTATTATTCCAATAAAGCCGTGCAATAGGAGGATAGACAAATCATCATAGTGATATGGAAGAGCAATGACAGTCTAAATTTCAGTTCTTATACATTTGCTTACGGTGTTAATTTGTTTTGACAATTAGTATATTTTGTTGCCTCATAGTGATATGCTAAATAAAGGGGTTGGTTAATCTATTCTCATGGCGGTAATGGTCTACAAAGTCAATCTCATACTTTTGTCTTTTAACATCCTCAGCCAGCTATATATTTGCAAACTTTGGACCTTCATGGCTTGTATAATGTTGGAAAAAAATGCTCGAAGAAATTGGATCATTGAGGAACTTAGTTCATCTTAGTCTCTAAAGTTCAGATGTAAAAGGGTTACCTGATTTTATGCTAGAAGTGCCAACTTCTTACGTGGTAAGAAAAGTAAGTAAATGTCGGAACCAGCAACGTTTTGAGTGGGATTTCAGATGCCAGGTGTTAGAAATAAGAAATCGAGACAATGTGAGAGGTGTGGTAAAATGGGCACCGAGTAGGTGCAGTTAAAAGATATTCAAACCTTCAAATTTTGGAACTAAAACTGGGAACAAGAAATTAATAATAACTGTGATATATATGGTAGAAAGAAAAACAAGAAACACATATAGTGAAAAAAATGAAGACAACAATAAGTGAAACTGAAATGTTTCATCTTACGTTATATTCTGTGGTAAAACAGAAAGAAGTAAACTCATCAAGGCTTTCTCATATCAATTGCTTATTGTGAGCTTCGACATTTGTTCCATGTATTGTCTGCCCATAGACGAAGGTTAGTATATCCTTCTTGATTTAGACTTTCAAAGGTTTTTATTACTGCATCCCAGCAATATTTGGTTCCTTGAATAACTTCCCCACAACAACCTGCATCTCCCGCTGCTGGTAAGGTTTTACTAAACATGAGCCTTCGCAATTTATCTCTACACGATTTTGAGATCTGAGTCATTTGACATTGGTCTGGTAATGGAGGTGCTATTGGAAAATTAAAGTAAGAAGGAAGTGGTTGTCCAGCTGGAGGTGCTGGTGGTCCTGGTGGGTAATCTCCGTAGTAATTACAGTTGTAACCGTAATCGCAATAATCTTGTAACTCTCTTGCAAATATTGTTTTAGAGATCAACATTGTTGCGGAAACAATTGTGAAGATTGTCATCAACATTGAAAAATCTTTAAGACTTTCCATTGCATTGCTAGTTTTAATTCTTTCTGTGTTGGATAAAAATATGAATTACACAAGACTTGCTTGCTTATATAGTACATGCATGTCATTTAAGTGATTCATTAATTTTAATTAACAAGATTCATTAAATTTGTTCATCCTTAACGTATTGCATTTTACATGTATAATAAAGCTCAGTCATGGTGTCTCAATAAACAAAAATTTAATAACCCGTTTTTCGGCATGAAACTGCTGCCATTTTTTTATATTTTAAATTTGAAGCAAAAATAAAAAATAAAAAATAATATTGTTGCTAAAATCTTGTAGGTCTTGGTCAGTTCACATGTCCCATTAGGTGGGTTATGAGACAAATTTTGTGTCACTTAGGTAGATGTTGAATACCCGAACAAACGCAAAAAAAAAATACTTTAGGTCATATGCCAAATATTTGGATCTATGAAAATATTTGGATCAACAATCAAATTTTTAAAAATAAAAATAACTGGTATATTAAAGGGTTAATTTACCAACAATCTCGGCAAATGACTGGTGGTGGCTGTGGTGCCAACCTAGTTGGGATGACAGTCCTCAAGTGATATGCTAAATTAAGGGGTTGGTTAAAGTGTAATGTAATCATGTTGAGTCAACTCAACATATTCTCTTCATAGATTATTTTTCATTAAAATTCTGTGTCTTTCTCCTAATCTTATAATTAAACACCAAAAATGCTAGGTTTACCGATCCATTATCCCGACTAATAATACATGAGACACACTTCCACTCATTCTTAATCCCAATGCAGATAGTGCTTTCCTAAATAACTCACGATCTCCTGTTGAGATCTTTTACGGGAGCTAAAATCGTAGTTGTAACACTACTCATTTAACAGTCTTTTAAACATCACGGCTAATTAACTAACCAATAATTTATTTTGAGACCTCTTTTAATAGATGAGGTATGCTGCCCAACTTGCAAGTAGGTCGCTAGGCAATAAACAAAAAAAATATCCAAGCATCTCATTGTTGATCAAACTGGATTCGGATACTTTCAATTGTAACTTATTTTCCTATAGGCAATATTCCTTCGTTTTCTTGTCTTTTCTAAAAGAAGATTATATTAGATATGATGTTGGCTCCTGGATTCATATTTAATTTATTTATTATCAAACACATAATGCATGGAATTTTAAGAATACTCTGTAAATGAACAAACTCCATATATATATGCATAAAAATTCTGATCCCAGTTTGGCTTAATCTTTGTAAAAATTATCACTGTATAGGAACAATGTTATAAGATCCCAAAAATATTCTGAAATAGAGGTTTTATTGTAACTACTGTAAGTAATTCATACCAAAAATTTGGTTGCTATAGGTGACTAAAAGATTCAAATTAAAATGCAATTTTTTGGGTTGGTGCCGTGCCTGACAGATGCAATTATCTGCTCTGATCCAAATTAAGTAACTTACTTTTATTATAGCGTTAGAAGAGATCTTTCTAGATGGTGCCACAAGCTTAATGAAAAAGTTGGTTTCTGTCACTGCCAAAAAGATTGGAAAGGCTAGGACGGTAGATAAAGATTTGCATAAGCTTAAGGATACTCTGGAAATGATCTCGGTTGTCACTTCTGATGATGAAAAGAAGCAGTTGAAAGACAAAGTTGTGCAACTCTGGTTGAAAAGGCTCCATGAAGGATGTTAGATATGAGCTGACGACCTTTTGGATGAAATTTCTTATGAAGGTATGCGTCAATCTCAAAAATAAGGCAATACATATAACATAACAGTCGTATCTAGAATTATATTCGGTAGGCTAGAAACCACTTGGTGTGGGAATTTAAGAGCTTTACCCCATAACCTTGGTGCTTTAAAACAACTAAGGTCTCACTTAATTTGGAATGTACTCGAATATGATGATTGCCCGAGTCGTTAACTAGCAACCTCTGTAAATTAAAGATTGTGAAGCTTGGTACAGAATGTGAGTTTCCAAAAGATATCACTAATTGGGTGGACTTGAGGCAACTCACTAAGGGTGAAATAATATATGGTGTAAGAATACCTATAGGTATAGAAAATCTAACTTCCTAATTGCCTTCCTAATTTAGTGGAATTAACATTTGAAGACTGCAACAGCTGTATAAATCTTGTAGGTCTGGGTCAGTTCCCATGTCTTAAGGTTCTTCAAATCAAGAGTATGGAATCACTGAAGAGTTTGGGCAAAGAATTTTAATACCAGCAAGAAGAAGAAGGAAACAACGGTTCTGCAGCTACAACAACAACACTATTCGCTTCATTAACGAAGTTCACAATTGAAAATGCGGAAAACTTAGAAGAATGGTGTCCATATGATAATTCCTGAATTTCCTTGCCTTAAGAGATTAGAGAGTTCAAATTTATACTCTTATCAAGAACTTAGAAACCTTGATAATATTTTTCGGAGATATACGAGCATCGTGGTGTTGCTCGTATAGAGCTCCTAGAGCTCTAGTAGTGAAGGGTGGAAGCAAGGACTTTGTAACTTGAACTTTGTATTGATTGATTCTTGATACCTTACAAATGAATACAACATGCCTATTTATAGGCTACAAAAATAAGAAGAGAACTATGCCTATGGAGGCTAACAACTATGCCTATGGAGGCTTACCTACCATGGAGGTTTCCACCAAACCAACTACTAGACAATCTAGTATTCTTATTTGATTTGTCTAACTCTAGAACACTCATTTTACACATGTTAATTGTCTAACATTGACTCTAGACATCCTAGATATTTCTAGGTTAATCTAGATAGGTGTGAACACTTGACTAAGTTGGTGTTGAATATTCAACACTCCCCCTCAACACCGACTTTCCAACTTCTCTTTATCGTAGACATTTCGGTCCCCTTCATAGTTTAAGGATGTTTCGGTCCTCTTAATAGTTTAAGGACGTTTCGGTCCTCTTCGTAGTTTAAGGATGTTTCGGTCCTCTTCATAGTTTAAGGACGTTTCGGCCCTCTACGGAAGTTTAAGAACATTACGGTCCTCTTCGTAGTTTTAGAACATACGGGTTCCATCGTAGTTTAGGGACATTGCGGTCCTCTTCGGATCAGTAAAATACTTCTTGTACTCTTTAGACAACTCATAGGATTTTCACCCACTTTTGTTGTTCTCTATCTCATCACCACTTGGTGATTGCTTCCGTTTCTTCACAACATTTTTTGTTGTTTCTTCTTCTATTCATATTTGTTCCAGTCACGCTTTTGTTCGAAAACTGTAACACTTCTTTGGTTATCCGGATTCTCTCACAATCTTTCATTTCGTCAAGCTTCTGCCACAAGCTCTAACTATTTTTCTTCTTGTTATTTGATGTTACAAATTTGCCACTTTATCCAGATTTGCCACATTTCTGAATTCGTAACAGATTTTCCACGCTATGACATAATTGTCACACTTTGGTTTGTACGTATTTAAACAAACACCTGTAAACCCATTTAGACTTCATTTGGACATTACAAATTAGGTAATTCCAACACTCTCCCGTAATTTGTAATGGCTCTGTTTTTTTTTTGATATTCACCCAATCTCCGTTTGCAGCTCTTATCTCCTCGTGCTTGCTTCGCTCGCAGTAAACTCTTTATGTTTGCCACCCCGTTTTTTTTTTTTTTTTTTTTTTTTTGTTCTTCTTCTTATCACGAGTATGATTTAGTATCTCGTGACAAACATGCCATGCTTTTCTTCGACAATTGAGGAAGCAATATGTTGCTCTTACCCTCAATATTCTTTTTTTTTTTTTTTCTTCCCGATTTGAGGAAACAACCACTTATTGTTCTTACCCTCAAACCCTTCTCTGATCACTTATTAGGAAGTGACCCTTTCTTCTTCTCTTTTATCTTGTTTTTTTTTTTTTTTTCATGGAGACCCCTTTTTTTTTTCTTCATGGAGACCCCATTTCTTCTCTTTTAGTATTTCTTGCTCATTTAGTATGTCTCCTAACTTCTGCGTGCAAGCCTCTACAAATTCAACATTTTTGAAATGTCGATATTACAAAAGCTTTGTCTTGTAGTAGCAGTAGTTTTTTCTTCTTCCAGTGGATACATGTCCACCGGCTTCGTGTCACAAGTAGAAACTTGATGTTGTTGTGACAAACATGGCTTTCTTGCCATTTTTTTTTTCTCTCAAAACCGAGTAGGTCGTCTTATTGAGGCTCTCTTCCCACAATATGAGGAGGCGATCATTTGAAGCTCTCTTCGCTCAATATATGGAGGCATTCGTTGTTGACGTTTTCATGATATAGGCTTCTAAAACTCTTGAACGATTATGGAGGCAATCCTTGGTGCACTCTTCCCACAATTGTCTTTAGAATTTTGTAAACAATTTGAGGAGGAAAATTATTGCTCTCTTCACTCAAACTTGTCTTCTGGTCACTTATCAAAAAGTGATTTCTTTTTTTCTTCTCTACTTTTCTTTTTCCACATGGAGGCGTTTTTGCTCCTGTGAAGGTAGGATTTTTTTTTTTTTTTTTTTTTTTTTTTTTTTTTTTTTTTTGACAGTTGGAATGGTTGAAATCTTCTTAGTGGTGTTTGCATCTTCTCCTTCTTAAACTTCATATCTTCTCAACTCGAAAGCTTTGAAACCCATCAATTCGTAGCGGAAACTTTTACGCCCATTTCGGATCGAACGAGCTCTGATACCAAGTTAAAATTTATATTCTTATCAAGAACTTAGAAACCTTGATAATATTTTTCGGAGATATACGAGCATCGTGGTGTTGCTCGTATAGAGCTCATAGAGCTCTAGTAGTGAAGGGTGGAAGCAAGGACTTTGTAACTTGAACTTTGTATTGATTGATTCTTGCTACCTTACTTACAAATGAATACAACATGCCTATTTATAGGCTACAAAAAGAAGAAGAGAACTATGCCTATGGAGGCTAACAACTATGCCTATGGAGGCTTACCTACCATGGAAGTTTCCACCAAACCAACTACTAGACAATCTAGTATTCTTATTTGATTTGTCTAGCTCTAGAACACTCATTTTACACATGTTAATTGTCTAACATTGACTCTAGACATCCTAGATATTTCTAGGTTAATCTAGATAGGTGTGAACACTTGACTAAGTTGGTGTTGAATATTCAACAGAGATCTTTGGCTGCGGTAATTTAGCATCTGTGCCAGATCTACGATTATGGTCTTTTTCTTTCCGGTGTTTAAAGATCTCCAGGTGCAACAAGTTGAAGGAGTCCATACCTTGTGATCTCAAGAAATCATCCCTCACCTTTCTTGAAGAGCTTTATGTTGATACAAATTACCGAAATTTGATGGAGGAGGATGAGTAAATCTTCCTGTTCTGCTACAATTCATATCATCCAACACCACACCAACTGGAGGTCTCTTCTCATTCTTTCTCTATGTTTTTAATTTTAATTTTCAAATCTAATATTCCAATAAATCTGTGCAATAGGAGGATGGACAAATCATCATAGTGATATGGAAGAGCAATGACATTCTAAATTTCAGTTCTTATACATTTGTTTATGGAGTTAATTTGTTTTGACAATTAGTATATTTTGTTGCCTCATAGTGATATGCTAAATAAAGGGGTTGGTTAATGTATTCTCATGGTGGTAATGGTATACAAAGTCAATCTCCTACTTTTGTCTTTTAACATCCTCAGCCAGCTATATATTTGCAAACTTTGGACCTTCATGGCTTGTATAATGTTGGAAAAAAATGCTCGAAGAAATTGGATCATTGAGAAACTTAGTTCATCTTAGTCTCTAAAGTTCAGATGTAAAAGGGTTACCTGATTTTATGCTAGAAGTGCCAACTTCTTACGTGGTAAGAAAAGTAAGTAAATGTCGGAACCAGCAACGTTTTGAGTGGGATTTCTGATGCCAGGTGTAAGAAATAAGAAATCGAGACAATGTGAGAGGTGTGGTAAAATGGGCACCGAGTAGGTGCAGTTAAAAGATAATCAAACCTTCGAATTTTGGAACTAAAACTGGGAACAAGAAATTAATAATAACTGTGATATATATGGTAGAAAGAAAAACAAGAAACACATATAGTGAAAAAAATGAAGACAACAATAAGTGAAACTGAAATATTTCATCTGACATTATATTCCGTGGTAAAACAGAAAGAAGTAAACTCATCAAGACTTTCTCATATCAATTGCTTATTGTTAGCTTCGATATTTGTTCCATGTATTGTCTGCCCATAGATGAAGGTTAGTATATCCTTCTTGATTTAGACTTTCAAAGGTTTTTATTACTGCATCCCAGCAATATTTGGTTCCTTGAATAACTTCCCCACAACAACCTGCATCTCCCGCTGCCGGTAAGGTTTTACTAAACATGAGCCTTCGCAATTTATCTCTACACGATTTTGAGATCTGAGTCATTTGACATTGATCTGGGAATGGAGGTGCTACTGGAAAATTAAAGTAAGAAGGAAGTGGTTGTCCAACTGGAGGTGCTGGTGGTCCTGGTGGGTAATCTCCGTAGTAATTACAGTTGTAACCGTAATCGCAGTAATCTTGTAACTCTCTTGCAAATATTGCTTTAGAGATCAACATTGTTGCGGAAACAATTGTGAAGATTGTCATCAACATTGAAATATCTTTAAGACTTTACATTGCATTGCTAGTTTTAATTCTTTCTGTGTTGGATAAAGATATGAATTACACAAGACTTGCTTGCTTATATAGTACATGCATGTCATTTAAGTGATTCATTAATTTTAATTAACAAGATTCATTAAATTTGTTCATCCTTAACGTATTTCATTTTACATGTATAATAAAGATCAGTCATGGTGTCTCAATAAACCAAAATTTAATAACCCGTTTTTCTGCATGAAACTGCTGCCATTTTTATTTTATTTTAAATTTGAAGCAAAAAATAAAATAAAAAATAATATTGTTGCTAAAATCTTGTAGGTCTAGGTCAGTTCACATGTCCCATTTGGTGGGTTATGAGACAAATTTTGTGTCACTTAGGTAGATGTTGAATACCCGAATAGACGCAAAAAAAAAAATACTTCAGGTCATATGCCAAATATTTGGTTCTATGAAAATATTTGGATCAACAATCAAATTTTAAAAAATAAAAATAACTGGTATATTAAAGGGTTAATTTACCAACAATCTCGGCAAATGACTGGTGGTGGCTGTGGTGCCAACCTAATTGGGATGACAGTACTCAAGTGATATGCTAAATTAAGGGATTTGTTAAAGTGTAATGTAATCATGCTGAGTACTCAACATATTCTCTTCATAGATTTTTTTTCATTAAAATTTCGTTTCTTTCTCCTAATCTTATAATGAAACACCAAAAATGCTAGGTTTACCTAGCCATTATCCCGACTAAAATCCCACCACAAATAATACATGAGACCCACTTCCACCCATTCCTAATCCCAATGCAGATAGTGCTTTCCTAAATAACTCACGATCTCCTGTCGAGATCTTTTACGGGAGCTAAAATCGGTAGTTGTAACACTACTCATTTAACAGTCTTTTAAACATCATGGCTAATTAACTAACCAATAATTTATTTTGAGACCTCTTTTAATAGATGAAGTATGTTGACCAACTTGAAAGTAGGTCGCTAGGCAATAAACAGAAAAAATATCCAAGCATCTCATTGTTGATCAAACTGGATTTGGATACTTTCAATTGTAACTTATTTTCCTTTAGGAAATAATCCTTCGTTTTCTTGTCTTTTCTAAAAGAAGGTTATATTAGATATGATGTTGGCTCCTGGATTCATATTTAATTTATTTATTATCAAACACATAATGCATGTAATTTTAAGAATACTCTGTAAATGAACAAACTCCATATATATATGCATAAAAATTCTGATCCCAATTTGGCTTAATCTTTGTAAAAATTATCTCTGTATAGGAACAATGTTATAAGGTCCCAACAATATTCTGAAATAGAGGTTTTATTGTAACTAATGTAAGTAATTCATACCAAAAATTTGTTTGCTATAGGTGACTAAAAGATTCAAATTAAAATGCAATTTGTTGGGTTGGTGTCGTGCCTGACAGATGCAATTATCTGCTCTGATCCAAATTAAGTAACTTACTTTTATTATGGCGTTAGAAGAGATCTTTCTAGACGGTGCCACAAGCTTAATGAAAAAGTTGGTTTATGTCACTGCCAAAAAAGATTGGAAAGGCTAGGGCGGTAGATAAAGATCTGCATAAGCTTAAGGATACTCTGGAAATGATCTCGGCTGTCACTTCTGATGATGAAAAGATACAATTGAAAGACAAAGTTGTGCAACTCTGGTTGAAAAGGCTCCATGAAGGATGTTAGATATGAGCTGACGACCTTTTGGATGAAATTTCTTATGAAGGTATGCGTCAATCTCAAAAAGAAGGCAATACAGATAACATAACAGTCGCATCTAGAATTATATTCGGTAGGAATGTGTCAAAAATAATAAAAATCCTTAATCAAGAGTTAGATGGAATTCCTAAGCATAATATTATTATGTTTCAGTTGGAACATAGCCTTGATCATCATAATGTTGAGCAATTAGACCGAGTGACACTTTATTTTATATGTGATGATTCTATGATTGTCGAAAGAGAAGTTGATAAATCTCGCATAGTAGATATGTTATTGATGACGAACCCTTCATCATCATCATCTGATAATTTTGGTTCACAGGAAGATATTTCAGTCGTGCCAATATTGGGTATGGGGATATTAGGGAAAATGACCCTCGCTCAATTGGTGTACAAAGAGAAACTCTATTCAGAGAAGCTTTGAGCTAAGATCATGGGTTTGTATTTCTGAAGAATTTGATATTTTTTGTCATTTTAAGAAACATTCTCGAGTCCATTTCCTAGAAAAAAATGTGATGATTTTTGTCAATGTATTGGTAATTAAAATTCATGAAAAAAAAATAGTGGGAAGAAATATCTGTTAGTACTAGATGATATGTGGAATGAGAACGCCGAAAAGGGTTGTTTAACTGGGGGTGCTCAAGGGAGTAAAATATTAGTAACTACACGTAAAGAAAATGTTGCATCTATTATTAGGGGTACAATTCCACCATACAATCTTACAACTTTATCTGGAAAACAATATTGGTTTATTATTAAGACTAGAGATTTTTCTACAGGCGAAGCTGTCGAAACTCTAGATATGTCAAACATAGGAGAGGATGTATGTAAAAAATGTGATGGTTTACCATTTGCAGCTATTTTTCTAGGAAATCTAATGCGCTTGAAAAGAAAGGAATCTGATTTATTGGCGATATTAATACACCGGAAAATCCAAACAAAATCATACTAATTGTGAAATTGAGCTATAATACTAATATTGAAATTGAGATATAACTAAAATTGGTAACAAGAAATTAACAATAACTATGATATATATGGTAGAAACAAAAACAAGAAACACATATAGTGAAAAAAAATGAAGACAACAATAAGTGGGATTGAAATGTTTCACTTCCGTTATATTCTACGGTAATACAAAAATAAGTAAACTCGTGCCGATTTCTCATTCATATCAATTGGTTATTGTGAGCTTCAGACATGTGTTCCATGTATTATTTGCCCATGGACGAAGGTTAGTATATCCTTGTTGATGTAGATTTTCATAGGATTTGATTACTACATCCCAACAAACTTTGGTTCCTTGAATAAGTTCCCCACAACAACCTGCATCTTCCACTGCTAGTAAGGTCTTACTCAACAAGAGCCTGGGCAATGTATCTCCACAGGATCCTGAGATAGGAGACTGTGTCGTCAGTCATTGGTCAGGAAAAGGAGGTGCTACTGGAAAATTAAAGTATGAAAGAAGTGGTGCTCCAGCTGGAGAGAAAACCATAGCAACATCATAAGTTGGTGGGCCATAATCGCCATCATAGTCTAACTCTATACCAAGTACTGCATTAGAGATCAACATTGTTGCATAAACAATTGTGAAGATTGTCACCAACATTGAAATATCTTTAATACTTTTCATTGTGCTTCTAGTTTTAATTCTTTCTTTGTTGAATGAAGATATGAATTACAAAAGACTTGTGTGCTTATATAATATATGCATGTCATTTGAGAGATTCATTAATTTTAATGCAGTTAAGTAATAAATACTTTAGTTAACAAGATTCATTAAATTTGCTCGATCTGTAACTACATGTATAATAAAGATCAGTCATGGTGACTCAATAAACCAAAATATAATAACCCGTTTTTCTGCATGAAACTTCCACAAATTTTTTTTATATTTTATATTTGAAGCAAAATAATAAAAAATAAAAAATAATGTTGCTAAAATCTTGTAGGGATGGGTCAGTTCACATGTCTCATTTAGTGGGTTATGAGACAAATTTTGTGCACTTAGGTAGATGTTGAATAACCGAACAGATCATATGCCAAATATTTGGTCACATGACAATAAAAATTCAATTTTGAAAAAATTAAAATAACTGGTAAATTAAGGGGTTAATTTACCAACAATCTCAGCAAATGACCGGTGGTGGATGTGGTGCCAACCTAGTTGGGATGACAGTCCTCTATTGATATGCTAAATTAAGGGGTTGGTTAAAGTATAATGTGATCATGCTGAGTCAATTCAACATCTTCTCTTCATATATTTTTTTCATTAATATTCTGTTTCTTTTTTCCTAAATCTTATGATTAAACAACAAAAATGCTAGGTTTACCGAGCCATTATCCCGATTAAAATCCCACCACAAATAATACATGAGACCCACTTCCACCGATTCCTAATACCAATGCAGATAGCACTTTCCTAAACCACACGATCTCTTGTCGAGATTTTTTGCAGGAGCTAAAATCGATAGTGGTAAAACTACTCATTTAATAGTCTTTTAAACATCACGGCTAATTAACTAACAAATAATTTATTTTGAGACCTCTTTTAATAGATGAGGTCTGCTTCCCAACTTGCAAGTAGGTTGCTAGTCAATAAACAGAAAAATATATTCAAGCATCTCATTGTTGATCAAATTGGATTTTGGATACTTTCAATTGTAACTTATTTTCCTTTAGGAAATAATCCATCATTTTCTTGTCTTTTCTAAAAGAAGGTTATATTAGATATGATGTTGGATCCAGGATTCATATTTAATTTATTTATTATCAAACACACAATGCTTGGAATTTTAAGAATACTCTGTAAAAGAACAAAATCCATATATATATATATGAATAATAAATCTCAAAATCCATATATATATATATGAATTTTAAGAATACTCTGTAATATATGTTGGAACATAGCCTTGATCATCAGAATGTTGATCAATTAGACCGAGTGACACTTTCTTTTATATGTGATGATTTTATAATCATGGAAAGGGAAGATGATAAATCTCGCATAATAGAGATGTTATTGACGACGGACCCTTCATCATCATCATCTGATAATTTTAGTTCACAGGAAAAATATTCCAGTCGTGTCAATAATGGGTATGGGGGGATTAGGGAAAACGACCCTCTCTCAATTGGTGTATTTCTGAAGACAAGTCTATTCAGAGAATCTTTGAGCTATGATCATGGGTTTGTATTTCTGAAGAATTTGATATCTTTCTCATTTTAAGAAACATTCTCGAGTCCATTTCCTGAAAAAAAAATGCGATGATTTTTCAAATGTCAATGTATTGGTAACGAAAATTTATGAAAAAAATTAGTGGGAAGAAATATTTGTTAGTACTAGATGATCTGTGGAATGAGAATGCCGAAGACTGGGAGAAACTTAAGGGTTTTATTAGTGGGGGTGCTCAAGGGAGTAATATATTAGTAACTGCATGTAAAGAAAATGTTGCATCTATTGTTATGGGTAGTTGATGGTGGTTTTTAGTTTAGGGTTAAAATCGTAAAACCCTAGCCAGACAGTGATGTCACAAGACTTAAATGCATTTATTGAACGCTTTAATATGTTTGCGAGAAAATTACCTGGGTGCCTTTTTTCTAATTAATTACTAATTAGGGTTTCGATAGGCCAAAACCCTACACTAGTGGAAAAGACAAATTTCACGACCGCCAGGACACGTCATATATACGAGTTAAACGACCTGTTCTAGGGTTCTCTGAATGGGTCATTTATAAAGCATTTTTCAATTGCCTTATTACATGGGTCTCTGAACAAAGACCGTTGCTTACAGTCACTAGATGCTGACCCGCGATATTGGTCGTAGATTTGAATTATAATAATAATAAAAAATAAGATTCAGATAATCTGAAATCAATGTATGAATGGCTGAATCTGAATTAATCTTAGTGGTATTTAAGTCAAACAGTCAAGTCAAGTCTAGTTAAGTCAAACAGTCAAGTCAAGTCTAATTAAGTCAAAATACAGTCAAGTCAAACTACAGTCAAACTGAAATTCAAAGCAACCTCAAATTTAACTGAAATTCAAATGCAACCTCAAATTTACCTGAAATTCAAATGAAACTCAAATTTAACTGAAATTCAAAGTGCAACTTCAAATTTAACTGAGAATTTTAACATTCATTCCATTGGATGTAAAACTACAAAAAAAGAAAGAAATACTGAGTTCAGATAATACATGCCCAAAATTGCTAAGTTCTGACAACAACATGCTAAACTAATAAACTGATAAAAAAACAAAATGATAATTCAGCTCCTCCTATGACAATACTTCACAAATAATATCAAGCAGAGCATCAATGTGTCGTGTCCTTGGTTCGCATGCGACTTCCTGTAAAGCAAATCAACAATAGTACAATGACTTTGTTCAGTTCACAATACACGGTAGAACAAAATAAGTTACTAGATATAGGTCATGTACAACAGTGTGAGGTAATTCGACGGACATTCTAGCAATGGGTAGTAGCTGAAAGCACATGTGTAAGGAAATTTGACATATAGGTCATGTATATAACAGTTATTGGCTCATTAATTGCAGGGATCAAACCATAATCATTTCCATTCTACCAGACTAATCAAGAACACAACTATAATTCACATCATTTGAACAACTTATACAATCCAAGCAAAACTCATTGTAATAAACAATCATAAACTCAGCTTATTTCCAATCCACCGATTGCTGCAATCTCATTTCAATCATCACCAACAATCACAATTTCCCTGAACTACTACGTACCACCAGATTCAATAACCTCATCATTAAGAGTGCTAAAAACATGTTTCCTGCATCATTTGCATACATATATAGTGGAATATACGAGGTGCATATTATAGTACAAGATTCAACATGCTATTTGACCCAAATAAGTACCTAGTTGTCAAGGTTCTGACTATACAATGCCTTTAAGATGCATAAGAAAACTCAGAATCAGAGGTTCAAGGTTTGTTGTCAACTCACATGTGCGCAGGGCAGCTACATGATTTCCACCAGTTGAATTATAAGGTGTTGGGAAAGTTGATTCACATACGTGTATCTCCATTTCTCGTTCCCTTGGAAAGATAACCAATTGTAGAAAATGAAATTAAAACGAAAGTAAAAGATCTAACATAACAAATATGGAATCTACTAGAAGATACATGTAAGAAGAAATATAATGAAACCTTACCCGAGGTTCTCCACTCCAATACTTATCATCTCCAACAGTTGTCAAAATTGACGGATCTTCATTCTCATTTGTAGTAAAGCCCCTATCATCAGTTCCAAGCACCTACAAAGAAGTAAATAAAAACATTTATCTAGCTAGTAACTGACAAGTTTATTTTTTTCTTCAAACTGCAATTGGAATCCCTGAGTTCGGAATAATAAACAAGTCCTAGTTAGCTAATAAGAAAACACTTTCCCTAGTGTCACTCTCTAGAGCAACTTTATCTGAACTCATGTTCCTCCGTATACTTTCTCTATATGCATAGCCAGACACAAGATACTTAGTCAAAGCATACATATGAAGGCGTAGAGTAAACATGTGAATAATCAGGTGCACTTTCCAAGTAAATGAAAGTTTCTTGCCTAGACTAAATATACAAAAATAAGTAATAGAATACCCTTCTTTCAGAGTCAAAATAGCCGTGTGAGTAGCATATTCAAGCTCCATATCATCAGTGTACCTACAATGAGAGGAAAACTTAAACAACTTAGCAAGGCTTGGATCCACGTGATGCATGTAAAAAAAAATCCAGTTAACCATTGAACAATAAAAATACATAATTCTAGTCAAAAATAATGCAATCCATTAGAGCAATTTCTCTCTGCGATTTCAAACTTCAAAGCTAAATTGGCTTAAAACTCCAATAGTTAACGAGGTTGAGTAGTTTTCTGAATAATTTCTTACCCAGATTGAGTAAACTCTTACATGACAACATAAGTTTCTCTGACAAGTTGTGTAACAGGGATTGGTTCCTACACAACCAGAATACAATGAAGTTAAAATATTTGCATAAATACTATAACTAAAACAGGGCAAGTAGATAACTAAAACAGGGTAAGTAGAAATTAATGTTTGAAAGAAAGAGAAAAACACAAAATGCTATAAGATTCATTTTCTTGTCAAAAGACGGTTCTAACAACACAAAAGTAATGACAAGAAAACCACACATTCAGGATGTATCAATACTTTGTATAATCTGTAATACTGTTGTGCCTGCTTCCTACTTTTACGAACCAAAACTCGAGAATCGTGACCTATCCCTGAAACCAAAATCGAATGCACTTAGGAAAGAAAAAACATTTGATTACAGCATATTGAAGATATTAAAGCAACAAACAAACATTCTCTGTTGAAAGTATACTTGTGCTCTGTTATAAGCATATACATGAGACTCCCAAAAGACTAGATATGGAAACTCTTGCAGTACCCTGTAAAAATATATTACAAAGTCAGATCAAATATGAATTAAGGATAAAAGATACCAAAGCTAACACGAGGACACCCACAACAGCTATAGAACCAAACTCTATACAGCTCCCCTAAAATGCTACTAATCCACTCAAGTTCTCTCCGCATTTTGGATGGAATCCCATGATTCACACCATATATACATCAACAAGGTTTATAAAATCTATACCATGTAAAGTCACTTGAAAACCATAAATACCTGAAAAACCTCAGTAATATCAACATACCCAAACAGAACCAAAGTGACCAATCACATTTTGGAAAAAGGTGGCCAACAAAGAACCCACCATTAACACTATGAATACTAGAACAAGGTGGAACATGCATTTCGTAATTATTTACCTTTGTCGTGAGAATAGTTTGGACCATGCATAGACATTATAAAGTTGACTGTTCGAAACCCGGAACATCGCCGTCAGCTTGCCATAATAAATGACCATCACTGATGGCTTGGGAGTTTTCTTTACCATACACATCAAACCATGAATGTCTTCCACAAAACGAAAAGCTTCCTGCACAAGATCAGATAACAAAATTCAGATAGAGAACCAAGGTAGTTTTCTCCACGCAAATACTTTACTATGGAACTAATTATTCTCCACATACCTGCCAAAGTTCAATCTCAATTAGTCAGGTATGTCTCTCTGGTCCTTGTATTTGTTAATATTTGCAAGATGGTTTTTGATTATTTCGCAAATCCTATGGAATTCAGTTATTCTCTTGTGATTTTTATAAAACTGGAAGACTCGGTGCGCAATCATCTATACCATAGAGAGAAATATTACACCCAAACTCATAAAGACAGAAAAATCAAAAATGCCTAGGAGATAAAAAATGGTTGAAAGGAGGTAAACCTAATTAAAATATCAGATGGCTTACCGCGTAGAATGCTTCTAGTTTAGAGTTGTTACGGAGAATTTCGAGAACCATTCTGTAGGTATCCCAAAGAAACTTAAACCACAGAGTAACAAGCTCGTGGTTAGATATATCCTTTCCCTTCTCTCCACCAACATATCTCAGCATCAAGTCTTCAGGCCTCTTATCCGCTTCCAAGTCATCAATGTCTAGAGCTTCTTCTAAAGCCTCTCTAGGGTCTTTGCATTCTCAGCTTTCTCAGTTGAAAGATGCAAAAAGGATTTGATCACCTCTTCCAAATAACCAACATTAACTTGTTGGCATACAATCCGGTACTGAATCAGTTCGTCCTTTGCAAACCGACCTCTCCTCATATCATACTTGTCTACAAGAAAATTACTTTGAAATATTAACAAAGTAACACAGAAACCTAGTCAACTTGGATTAAAAATCATCATTCTAAGTCATATTGGTACTAAGAATAACATCATACATAATCAATTACTAATATACCTACAACCACTGAAGTATTCATTTTATAACTATCATATTGTTAGAACAGAAATCCCGTTATATTTGACATCAACCAAAACAAAATTACTTCGAAGAAAACAGAACATGCTTGTACATTAACATCACCAAACCAGTAATCCTTTCACATGAATTGAGACAAAATCAGTTAAAATTAAACATACTACTTCATTACCTAGACCCTAATACATGATCAATAAACTAAATCTAAACAAACAAACCCCAACTTCAGTATCATGAAAACAACTAACATCACCTAAATAACAAAATCAGATAAAACATTTACCTGACGAAGATATTCCTATAACTTAAGATGTCTGACCGAAATCAAACAATAAATACCTGAAATCAAACAAATACAAATAATGGTTAAAACCCAATCAAGACAGCCAACCAATAAGAAAATCAAGTTGAAAGAAAAGAAAAAAACTTTAAAACTCAAATTATGTACCTGATGAAATTTGTAAAATCAAACCCTATAATAACCGCACCAAATTGAGAAATCAACCTGAAATCAACCAATAATCGAAAAAAGATTAAAACCCAATGAAGAGAATCAACCAAATCAACAAAAAGAAAATTTAAAACTCAAATTCTGTACCTGTGAAGTTTGCAAAATCAATCCCTAATAACCGCACCAAATTGGGAAATCAACCAATAATCGAAAAATGATTAAAACCCAGTGAAGAGAATCAACCAAATCAACAAATAAAGTTATAAGAAAGGAAAATAAAGAGAACTTGAATTGAAACCTAACTGTACCTGATGTTGTTTGAAAAATAAAACCCTAACTTCACAAGATTCAGAGATGTGAAAAGTTTATCGAGTTTCTATTATATTTTCAGATGAATAAATTCACGGTGGACTCTGGTTCGTGGTGTTGTTCATAGAGAAGGCGTTTTCTGCTGCATCTATAGGGTTTGGGTGAAGTGAACGAAGTGAAGAGAGAGAAAGATAACGAGTTACATATAAGCTCAAAAACTACCATATTTAAATCGCAGGCTGAGGGTCATCGAACCGGTAGTTCCATGATGGAAAAATAGTAAATAAATTTCTAATTCAGAGACATCTTATTAAGCTCTCGGAATTTTTTCGTCTTTTTACCAAACCAGAGACTGCTATCTTTGGTCAACGATCTAACTAGAATCAATGAGGGTCTCTGATGTGGGTTGCTAAATACCCATTTTTCACTAGTGTTAATTCCCATGCCACATGTGCCAATGTAAAACCATGCTAGCCACACCTACATCGCCAAGGCATGCCAACCATGCTAGTCGCACCCCTGTGCCAATGACAAACCGTGCCAGCCACTCCCACCGCGCCAAGGCATGCCAACCATGCTATCCGCACCCGTGTGCCAATGGAAAACCGTGCCAAGGCATGACAACCATGTTAGCCGCACCCCTGTGCCAATGGAAAACCATTCTAGCTACACCTACCACGCCAAGGCATGACAACCATGCTGGATGCACCACTGTGCCAATGGCAAACCATGCCAGCTACATCTTCTCGCTAAAACATGCCAACCATGCTTGCCGTTCCAACACGCCATGGACAACGCTGGTTGCCAAAGACCTGCAACAATCTACGGCTATCTTTCTATCTAAGACGCAAATCTTTGCCCCACCATGCCAAGCCAAACCGCACATTTCCTTGGCCCTAGCCATGCTAGCTGCACCATGTGCCAACGGCATGCCAAACCCTTAGCCCCACCAAGCCAAGCCAAATCGCACCTTTCCTTGGCCATAGACATGCTAACCGCACCATGTGACAACGGCATGCCAAACCCTTGGCCCCACCATGCCAAGCCAAACCGCACCTTGCCTTGGCCCAAGCCATACTAGCCGCACCATGTGCCAATGGCATTCCAAACCCTTGGCTACACCATGCCAAGCCAAACCTCACCTTGCCTTGGCCCTAACCATGCTATCCGCACCATGTGCCAACGACATGCTAATCCATTGGCCCCACCATGCCAAACGCACCAAACCGCGCTACCATGCTGGCCTTACCTACGCGGCTACCAAAACGAAGGCATGAGATAATCAACGATGACCCTTAAATCCCAGGAGAAAATCTTAGCCATCCATGGTTACCAGACAACGCGTGGTAACCTTTGGCCCGAAAACCTAAGTTTGGACATGCCAAACCATGCCATGCCAATGGCATGCCAACCTAGACGCTCCACCATGCTGGCATTTCCTACGTGTCTACCAAAATGAAGGCGTGCGACAATCAACGGTCGCCCTTCAATCCCAGGAGAAAATAGTAGTTATCCAAGTTTACCATAAAACATATGGTAACCTTTGACCCAAAACCCTAGTTTGGCTACGCCAAACCGCAGCAAGGCATGCCATTCCAACCTTTCCGCGCCACATGCTGGCCTTCCCTATATGGCCACCAAAACGAGAGCGTGTAACGATCAAGGGCTACCTCTCGTCTTAAGATGCAAAATCTCGACCGTCATAGGTCAGCAAGCTAGCAAATCTCTCAAGAACGACTTGCCAGGCAACAACAATATGCTACATGTTTTTCACAAAAATATTCGAGACATTAACACCGTGTCACAACTGGTAGAGCATTCACCTAAACGAACTCAATGTGCTAGGTTTGAATCACACTGACAACAAGTTCAGTCATGGGCATACACCACTCAGATTTTTTTTACTAGTTTTCCATATGCTAGCTTCCCACTTACCGATACAAGTCGTAACACAACTAATCTACCAGAATCAACTATTTTGGTCTCACCACCTTCCTTGATCCCCTCCCCAAAACTATCACATTCTCCTCCACTTTGTGACCGAAGCAAGTCTGGAACGACCATTTCTTGGTTTAGGTCGGACTTTTACAAATTGATCTCTCGAAATTAAAGTACTCCCTTGCAGTACATTGTTTAGGGTTTAAATTCGTTTCTCACCCACACACCCGAAATTACCGAAATCACCAGAAACCATTTTCACCCACAAACAATTATCGACCACAGTGGGAGATTGATCTTTCGGTTACAATGTCAATATCGACCATCGATCTCATGCTTCGACCCAGATATCAAGATGGTAGAAGCAAGCGATCCTATCAATGATCGAGGACTCAGTTACCAGATGACTCGATCATCAGTCATGAAATAACAAGGAATGACTTGGGACTTCCCAGAAAATTAAAGCAAACGATCCTCCCGGGAATCAGCGACTCGGTTATCAGGCAAATCAGTAACGACTGGGGACTTTCTATAATCACGGCGGTGCTTCCCATAAAACTCGGTTGTGCACCAAGAAAGTTTCCTTTTCATCCGAAGACCGAAAAATCAAGTAAGTCCTACCCAGACAAGATACGTGGTGCGCTCTTTCAAGTTTCCAAAAACAATTCATTCCTAAACAATCCATTCAAAAAAAAAAAAAATTCCAGAAAATCAAAACCATAAATCAGGCGTTTCCATTTGCCTTTAAAAAAAAAAACCTGAAAAATAAAGAAGTTCAGGAGACAAAAATGTATTCAAGGAAAGTTTTCTAGCATCGGCTTTCTCCTTTTGTCGAAGGCCTCCCTCATTCTCTAGAGAGCCACCCTTTTCAACTTCAACTTCTTGGACAATTTTTTGAATTCCGCTTCATGTTTCTTCACCATGTCTGCGGAAGGACCTTCAGTTGTATTGACCACCAACTTTTCAACCTCAGAGAAACCGTTAATGAACCAAGGAGCATTGGACTCGAACTTTATGCACATATCGTGATGAAACCTCCATCTTGAGATTACATCCTCAGAAACTGTGTGACCAGTCACGTTGCGCATGTCGTCAATCGAAGACAAAACTTCCTCCACATGCTTGACCAGCGTGTATCGACTAGTAATTTTCTTGGTCATGTAAATATGACCGTAGATTTCCCATATCTTAGTGTATAACGCTGCATGTTTAGCTGGAACGCTAAATCCCCCAATCAACACATGATCCGGATGAGCAACCGGGTATGGAGGAACAAAAGTGGCGCCTGCGACTGCATCATTAACTGGTAAAGGATACCTAACAACAATTGTGCCGACGTTCACATGAGCAATCTCCATAGTCTGAGTCACAACACTTCTTTCATATTGATCGGCCTATGTTTCAAAGCTACCAGGATTGGATGACATGGCTGGAGATGAAGCCGTGTCTTCACCAGTTTTCGTATCAAGTTCATCTTCCGAACCGTCTTCGTTCTGTGATATCACGTCTTAGACAGTCTTAAAAAAAAAAAAGGAAAAAGAAGAAGAAGAGGAATAGCATGGAGAAGACTTACTGATTCACTTTCAGACTAACTAGAGGAGGATTCATCACTGCTATAGGAAGAACTACTCTCGCTATCTCTGAACTCCGAGTTTTTATCCTTCTCGGATTCCCCTTCGCCATGGGTAGGCTCATCATCGCCACTTTACGTATCAAGAGGTGTTGTTTTCTGGCTACGTGCAAGTTTAGTGAAGGCATTCTCACTGCTAAGACCCTGGGCAAGACACAAGAACGGACACTCAGAAATGAGGCAAAGACATACGTAATCCGACTAAATTAGGAAGAACATTATACGTACTCGCACATTTGGAAGGACTAAAAGTCGGGATAACCGTCGGACCCGAATGAAAACCACCAGCACAACTTTTAGACCTTCGCTTGTTCACTTGGGGACTATCTGCATTCGGGCTAATGGATTTTTGCTTGCAACCCCTCAGCAGTGGATGTTCCGCTAAAATCGCAGGAGAAGGCTTGTCGTGATGGTTCTCTACCACATCATTCACGAATCCATGAATAACGAGAAACTCATCCTGCCAAAATGTGCTATATTTGGAGGTTGTTGATGGGTTTCGTTCCGCAAGCAGAAAAGGGAGACTTTTACCCGACACAAGAACACTAGCATCGACAATAGTTGACAACGGTATTTCTGGAACAACAGGCTGACGAACGAGTGGGAACCCTTGGCCAAAACCCATATGCCGAGCCGCTTTATCGATGTTGTAAGAGATTGCTTTGCAAGATCCTCGGAAGAAATACGGCACATGACCGGGCGTACAGCTTCGCATGAACACCATATCTCCAACACTCAGATCCTATTTATCAGAAGACAAAGACATGTTTGAAACATAAGAAAATGTACTGATCTGAGTTATGGACGCATGCACCGGAGCCCATGGATGAAAATTAACCGCGTACAAGTTGTCAAGAAATCCAAAAAGGTTCGAGCTAATCTTTGGGTGCCTATTCGACTAGCGCAGTACCCTGGAGCCACCCCAAGACTCGGGAAGTATATCCAACAGTTTTGGGGTATACTTCTAGAAATGCTCCCACATCCACGCCTGAAGAAAGTTGTCATGAATGTATGAATCCACTTTCATATAGCCGTTTGAAACGCGCATATCCGAGACCAGCTGATCCTAGTATGCGTACAGAGAACCAAGAAAAAAACCGCCAATGGAGAGAATGATGCCTTTTGCCAATATTATTGCAAACTTGATAAGATCCTACCTTATATTATTCTTACCCAAGCCGTCATGGAAAATATCTCTGGATAACCATAGAGCCGAGAACGTCGCGACATGAAGCGTACTATTCTTATGGTTCGACTCCAACTCATCAGGAAACCACTGAGACACCCACCAGTCATAGAAGCACTTCGTCTTGTTTCCTTTTCGAACAAATCCTTTTGATCTCGCAACCAGGGCGGCATGCATCTCTTATTCATCTACAGACAACCTAACATCGAGGTTTCCAATTACTGGAAGGTTTAGCAATACATCCACGCTCTCTAAGGAGATGGTCATTTCACCCCACCTGAATATGGTCATGTGGGTGGCCGGACACCATCTGGAAATAAAAGAAACCAAGCCTGGAATATCTATCATAATCTAAAGCAATGCGAAAGCTGAAACATCATCAATGATCCGCGCCTTGGTAAAATTGGTTTTACATGCTCATGGCTCAAGCCTGGTGGTCTGAAGACATGAAGTCACTATTGTATTTCCCACTATCTCCGTAGCACCCTATCAACGATGGAAATAAGTGCAATAAACATTATGGAGATTGTGAAAATGACAAGACTACCTTATCCAGAAGGCATCATGAATCTGTTATGTACCTAGATGTACAATAACAAGGTTGGAAGGATAATATCTCGATTCTCACGAATCAAGACTATTGGTTCAGTGATGAACACAGCTTAATCGAATAAACGATTGGTTTTCATTCATAACTGGATTACCCTAACTATTACAGAACTTGAGCTTATAAAGCTCGACTCTACTCAATAGATCTAACGGCTACAATGCCACCAGATGGTTACATCCAAACCGTCCATTAAAATTACTTAACTACTAATTAAACACTAATTAGACTACTAGCTCAAATTAATTCAAATCACTAACTACTAACAAGAATATGATGAGGGACACCCTCTTCTAACCATAGCAGTTACATGAAATCCCCTTCCCCTTCGAAACATCCATATCCTCAAGGATGAGGGGAAAAGTTGTTTTAGAGCCTGGCGGTGCAGCTATGAAGACATGAAGTCACTATTGTATTTCCCACTATCTCTGTAGCACCCTATCAACGAGTTTCTTGAGCTAGGAGGACCTCCTATATCAACCGCCCACTGATTTACATCCTGGATGTGAAGGCCAGCCATGAATTACTTTGTTCTCACCCCTCGCAGAAGGAATTTTATCCTATTATAACCTGTCACTGGCTTCTTCTTACCAATAGGTTCTGTCAAGTTCGGACAGTCTCCTAACTGACAATAGAACTCCCGCTCGAACCATAATAAGATATTGAAGTATCATGTAATGTCAACCTCTGAACAGAAATTTCATGTGCTTATGTCCCTACAGTAAACATTTTCATAATCGTCACAACCTCCAGATTGATATGTACTCATACCAACAGTTCTTGAAACCGTAGTATTGGCTATGCTTATGGTGGATGTAGGGAAAACAAAAAAAATACAATCACTATTCCTTCTACACCGCCGCCCACTTTGTGCATCAAAATCTGAGGAAGCATCCTATAGCTTCACAATAATTGCAACAATGATACACACAGAAAGGTACACCGGTACACAAGACTGTTAAGCCTCACCATTTACTTCAGAGAACCACCTCAAGAAAACCTATATGCATTCCCACATACAGACCTCCAAAACCAATTTGAGTGTGAAGTGTAGTCTAACAAGTACCACATGAGGTCGCTTCATGCTTCTCATTATCGCACCAGAAAACTCCAACTTCTCAAATTCCTCTTGGGAATTAAGAGTTGTATAAAACCCAAGTGTAGGGAATCGAGAGTGCCAAATTAAACTCGTTCCGACAAGCCTGACATAACTTCTAAGTTGGAATTGTTATACCCGATGACAAGTTATAGTACTAGGTTAATTAACCTTGAGCACACATGTAAAACACTGATAATGAATTGAAATCACCTCAAGTAAGCTACACTTCAGCAATATGAAAAAAAATGCTGCTCCACGCGTTGCTGACAGATAAAATTTTGGAGCACTAAACAACCAATCATACCGGTACCCAATTTATAAACCATCTCATGAACATCCATTGAATTTGAACCTACGATAGAGACAAAGCCAATGCTAATTTCCTTGTTCACAAAACAAGAATTCCACATACCGATTTTGAATTCCTTTCCACGATCAAATAATGTACGAATGTTAGCAAAAGAAAGATAAAAACAAACATCACCATGAGGCCATAGCTGTGACAATTGATGAAATGAAGCATGAAAATTCACTTGACAGAACCCATGAGAGTACACAGTTGAAGTGGTGAATGGAAGTGGCTTTACATATTTTGTCTTGAGATTGAAAGCGTCACAACAAAAATAACATAGAAATCTGTCTGTCTTTGCTTACACCTTCCAGACAAGGAGCATAGTACTATTCATATTACTATCGAGCACTTCATCAGCCAGCTCGTAAGCACACCTAGTGCCCGCAGTGATAACCCAAAAAAATACATTTGAAGACGCAAATACAAAATCTAAATAAAACTCATTCTCCGAAATCATTTCATACACAGATTCAACATTGTATTCAGCCATCCCATTGGACACAAAAAGAACAGTGACTCGAGAAGTAGTTGTGTCAACACAAGATTCAAAAGCATCAGAAAAATAAAAATACCCTTTACTATTGAACACCTTGCCCCGATCATATATCCGGCTAGCAAATATGATGATAATGAATAGGTATGCATCAACCCTGTCTGTGTATCTGGACTTACACATGTTAACAATCCGTCGATAAATCTTCTTAGGTACAACCACCAGCGTCCACAAAATCATGCTAGAAATAGTTGTTCATGACAATTTCACTAATAGCTTACCTTCACAATGATTGTCACCATCCGTAGCAGACACCAATCCAGTTGGACTTACAAACAACACATGTGACGTACACCGAAGCCTAGAATTCCAATGAAGAAACCATTTTCCTCTATAAGAAGAACTGGATAGCCTTGTGTTTACCAGGGTCAAAGAATAAAATAGAAACATATGCCATCATGAAGTAAACTCCACACTCTATCTCTTTGTGGCATTCTTACAAACAGAGTACTACTAGCATGACCAACACTAGTTTTAACAAATACCAACACACTTGAATTCATAAACAACAAGCTAAATTGATACCCATGTCTACAAAATAGCCTCAGAACAATTTCATATGTAGTTTTATCCAAAATGTTTGAACCTATATAATAAGTAAGAAACCCTAATTTATAATCAGATTTTTAATGATGTATTCCACGATCAAATAAGGTATGAGAAGAATCAAAATTAGGATAAATACATCCATTACCGAGAAACTTGCTATTGAATAACACCTTAGAGTCGTGAATTAGGTGGCTCACTTCCAAATTTGTAGAATAAGCTTTCTCATATTTGACTGTATCAAACTTAAGAGACTCGCATCTAGAATTTGAATATTCATCCACACCTCTATGATTCGAATCAATATGGTTTGAAGGAATTTTTGGTACAAGGGTTTCTTCACGATTTGTTGATCTTGAAATTGAAGAGTGAGAATATGAAGAAGATTTGATTGCATCTTCGTTTATGAGGAAGAAAAATGGAGGAATCAACTCCGATTCGAGAGAATCATCTTCTTCATCAATATAGATAGAAACTGATTTTTCCTCTACAGACTCAACAACCTCTAAATCTCCAATTGATATAGTAGAATCTCCAAATCTTGACGTCGACTTTGAAAACCCAATGGTAGCAACCTTTTTATTGATGTTAGGATTGAGGATACGCCAAGTCAGCATCATGATGTTCCCTAGCCCAGTCAATGTGATGTACGGCCAGACCAAGACAACAATTTTCACCTCACCACTCCACGGTCTGCATCCCTGGCACAATATATGCAGGGCCGCCAACACGGGAAGCACAAACTCTCTTCACTACTCGAAAAGGTTAGATGGATTTTCTTGACCATCTTGCACGATTTACGTTTTGATTCTGTTCTTGTCTGTCACCATATTATGCTTACGTCGCAACAACTCCCATGTTCCGAGCTAAGCAAGGGACTTAATGTTGATGGTGGTTTTTAGTTTAGGGTTAAAATCGTAAAACCCTAGCCAAACAGTGATGTCACAAGACTTAAACGCATTTATTGAACCCTTTAGTATGTCTGTGAGAAAATTACCAGGGTACCTATTTTCTAATTAATTACTAATTCGATAGGCCAAAACCCTAATTCCTATGCCATATGTGCCAATGACAAACCATTCCAGCCACACATACCGCGTCAAGGCATGCCGACCATGCTAGTCGTACCCCTGTGCCAATGACCAACCGTTCTAGCTACACCCACCGCGCCAAGGCATGCCAACCATGCTAGCCTCACCCATGTGCCAATGGAAAACTGTGCCAGCCACACCTACCGCACCTAGGCATGTCAACCATGCTGGCCGCACCACTGTGCCAATGACAAACCATGCCAGCCACATATTCTTGCTAAAACATGCCAACCATGCTTTCCATTCCAAAACACCATGGACAACGCTGGTTGCCAAAGACCTGCAACAATCTACGGCTATCTTACAGTCTAAGACGCAAATCTTAGCCGTCCGAGGTTACCAGACAACGCATGGTAACCTTTAACCCAAAAACCCTAGCTTGGTCATGCCAAACGCTTGGCCCCACCATGCCAAGCCAAACCGTATATTTCCTTGGCCCTAGAAATGCTATCCGCACCATGTTCTAACGGCATGCCAAACCCTTGGCCCCACCATGCCAAGCAAAACCGCACCTTGGCTTGGCCCTAAACATGCTAGCCGCACCATGTGCCAACGGCATGAAAAACCCTTGGCCCCACCATGCCAAGCCAAAACAAACCTTTCCTTGGCCCTAACCATACTAGCTGCACCATGTGCCAACGGCATGCCAAACCATTGGATCCACCATGCCAAGCCAAACCGCACCTTTCCTTGGCCCTAGCCATGCCATCGCACCATGTCCCAACGACATGTTAAGCCCTTGGACCCACCATGCCAAAAGTACCTAGCCGCGCCACCATACTGGCCTTCCCTACGCGGATACCAAAACGAAGGCGTGCGATAATCAACGGTCTCCTTTCAATCCCAGAAGCAAATCCTAGCCATCCAAGGTTACCAGACAACGCATGGTAACCTTTGGCCCGAAAACCTAAGTTTGGCCACACCAAACCATGCCATGCCAACATATCCGGGCCACCATGCTGGCCGTCCCTATGCGGCTACCAAAATGAAGGCGTGCGACAATCAATGGCCACCCTTCAATCCCAGGAGAAAATACTAGCCATCCAAGGTTACCAGATAATGCATGGTAATCTTTGGCCCGAAAAACTAAGTTTGGCCAAGCCAAACCATGCCATGCAAACCTGGCCGTGCCACCATGCGGGACTTCCCTATGCGTCTACCAAAACGAAGGCGTGCAACAATCAACGGTCGCCCTTCAATCCCAAGATAAAATCCTAGCCGTCCAAGGTTACCAGACAACACATGGTAACTTTTGACCCAAAACCCTAGTTTGTCCTTGCCAAACTGCGCCAAGGCATGCCATGCCAATGACATGCCAACCTTGGCATGCTACATGCTGGCCTTCCCTATACGGCCACCAAAATGAGAGCGTGCAACGATCAACGACTACCTCTCGTCTTAAGATGCAAAATCTCGACCGTCGGAGGTAACCAAGCTAGCAAGTCTCCCAAGCACGACTTGCCAGGCAATAACATTATGCTATATGTTTTCCACAAAAATATTCGAGACATCAACACCATGTCACAACTGGTGGAGGTTTCACCTAATCGCACTCAACGTGCTGGGTTTGAATCACATTGACAACAAGTTCAGTCAGGGGCATACACCACTCAGAAAACATTTACTAGCTTTCCATCTGCTAACTTCCCAATTTCTGATACAAGTCGTAACATAACTACTCTTCCAGATTCAACTATTCTGGTCTCACCACTTTCCTTGCTTTCCTCCCCAAAACCAACCCATTCTCATCCATTTTGTGATTGAAGCAAGTCTGGAACGACCATTTCTTGGTTTAGGCCGGACTTTTACAAATTGATCTCTCGAAATTAAAGTACTCCCTTGCAGTACATTGTTCATGGTTTAAATTCATTTCTCACCCACACACCCTAAATTACCGAAATCAGCAGAAACCATTTTCACCCACAAACAATTGTCGACCACAGTGGGAGATTGATTTTTCGGTTACAATGTCAATTTTCGACCATCAATCTCATGCTTTGACCCAGACATCAAGATGGTAGAAGCAGGAGATCCGCTCAATGATCGAAGACTCAGTTACCAGACGACTCGATCATCAGTCATGACTCGACAAGGGATTACTGGGGACTTCCTAGAAAATTAAAGAAAATGATCCGCCCGAGAATCAGCGAATCGGTTATTAGGAAACTCAGTAACGACTGTGTACTTTCTACAATCACGGCGGTGCTTCCCATAAAACTCGGTTATGCACCCGGAAGGTTTCCTTTTCATCAGAAGACCTAAAAAACAAGTAAGTCCTACCCAGACAAGATATGTGGTGCGCTCTTTCAAGTTTTCACGAAATGATAAAACCAATATCCAATTTATTGTCACCCCATGTCATCTACCAAGCGCACGGTTCCATGGTTTTCCTGAGATGCTTGCAACACTATCAATCATAACCAATACAACATCATTTCCAAAAACAATTCATTCATAAACAATCCATTCCGAAAAAAAAAATCCAGAAAATCAAAACCAAAAACCAGGCGTTTCCATTTGCCTTTTATAAAAAAAAAAAACCTAAAAAATAAAGAAGTTACGCGGTAATACAAAAATAAGTAAACTCGTGCCGATTTATCATGCATATCAATTGGTTATTATGAGCTTCAAACATGTGTTCCATGTATTGTTTGACCATGTATGAAGGTTAGTATATCCTCGTTGATGTAGATTTTCATAGGATTTGATTACTACATCCCAGCAAAATTTGGTTCCTTGAATAAGTTCCACACAAAAACTTGCATCTTCCGCTGCGGGTAAGGTATTACTCAACAAGAGCATGTGAAATGTATCTCCATAGGATCCTGAGATCGGAGATTGTGATGTTATACATTGGTGTGGAAAAGGAGGTGCTACTGGAAAATGAAAGTAAGAAGAAAGTGGTGCTCCATCTAGAGAGAAAACCATATCAATGTCATAAGTTGGTGGGCCATAATCGCCGTCATAGTCTAACTCTATTGCAAGTACTGCATTAGAGATCAACATTGTTGCATAAAAAATTGTGAAGATTGTCACCAACATTGAAATATCTTTAAGAGTTTCCATTGCGCTTCTAGTTTTAATTCCATTGCGCTTCATGTCATTTGAGAGATTCATTAATTTTAATGCAGTTAGGTAATAAATACTTTAGTTAACAAGATTCATACAATTTGCTTGATCTGTAACTACATGTATCATAACGATCAGTCATGGTGTCAATAAACAAAAATCTAATAACCCGTTTTTCTGCATGAAACTGCCACAATTTTTATTTTATTTTATATTTGAAGCAAAAAATAAAAAATATTGTTGCTAAAGTCTTGTAGGGATGGTTTAGTTCACATGTCTCATTTAGTGGGTTATGATACAAATTTTGAGCACTTAGGTAGATGTTGAATACCCGAACAGATCATATGCCAAATATTTGGTCACATAACAATATTTGGATAAACAATCTAATTTTGAAAAAATTAAAATAACTGGTAAATTAAGGGGTTAATTTACCAACAATCTCAGCAAATGACCGGTGGTGGTTGTGGTGCCAACCTAGTTGGGATGACAGTCCTCTATTGATATGCTAAATTAAGGGGTTGGTTAAAGTATAATGTAATCATGCTGAGTCAATTCAACATCTTCTCTTCATAGATTCTTTTCATTAAAATTCTGTTTCTTTTTCTTAAATCTTATGATTAAACAACAAAAATGCTAGGTTTACCGAGCCATTATACCGACTAAAGTCCCGCCACAAATAATACATGAGACCCACTTCCACCCATTCCTAATACCAATGCATATAGTGCTTTCCTAAACCACACACGATCTCCTGTCGAGATCTTTTGCAGGAGCTAAAATCGGTAGTTGTGACACTACTCATTTAACAGTCTTTTGAACATCACGACTAATTAACTAACAAATAATTTATTTTGAGACCTCTTTTAATAGATGAGGTATGTTTCCCAACTTGCAAGTAGGTTGCTAGTCAACAAACAGAAAAAAAATATCCAAGCATCTCATTGTTGATCAAACTGGATTTGGATACTTTCAATTGTAACTTATTTTCCTTTAGGCAATAACCCCTCATTTTCTTGTCTTTTCTAAAATAGAGGCTTTATAGTAACTACTGTAAGTAATTCATACCAAATATTTGGTTTCTATAGGTGACTAAACGATTGAAATTAAAATGCAATTTGTTGGGTTGGTGCCGTGTCTGACGGATGCAATTAGCTGCTCTGATCCAAATTAAGTAACTTAAAAAAATTCAACTTGGATTATTATATTTTGAATCATTAAGTTGTTTATCAACTTTAATTAGTTGATTGGGTCTTGCTCAAGTTGATCACTAAAAAAATTTCTACTTGCACAGACTTACTACATCTTAACACATCAGTAACATGTTGTTGCCTTGATATGAATGCACCTTTGTTCTGGGTCCATTCATCAGATTATCGAATTTAATGGAGGTGTAACTAAAATAAGTGCATGTCATGTGTACATCTAGCTGTTTTTGACTCATTACTCTGAAATAGAGGTTTCATTTGAGTTTAAATTCGGTTTGTTTAATTTCTATCTTCTCTCTCTCTCAATCTAATTTCACATAACTTGAATCACTTCCTCTTAATCATCATCAAAAACTTAAGTTAACCTGCCTTGTTCTTCTATCCACTCTCTTCATTTCTTTACTCTCCTTGAAATCATTTATTTTTATTATGGCGTTGGAAGAGATCTTTGTAGACGGTGCCGCGGGATTAATGAAAAAGTTGGTTTCTGTCGCTTCCAAAAAGATTGGAAAAGCTGGGGAGGTAGATAAAGATCTGCAGAAGCTTAAGGATACTCTGTGAAAAAACGGGTGTCTAACAACCTCACCTAATACGAATCATTTATTTTTATTATGGCGTTGTCTAACTGGATTAATGAAAAAATTGGTTTATACCTTTTCGAAAAAAACGGGTGTCTAACAACCTCACCTAATATTTCGATTAGTAATCTGTATGGACAAATCTGAGTTATTTTCTAGAGAATCAACTAGACTCAATCAATAGAAAATACTCAAGGAGTTATTATCTCAATCTCTCGATTTAACTTACTCAAGCAAATATGATTCGCGAGTTATAATCAAAGAGAGATAACTTGTATGGTACCAAAGACCAATATCCAAGTGTCAATCAATTTAAATCAACAACCAATAAGGTCGGATATTCTAATTGATTGAACAACGCATAACCTGTATTATTTCAATTATATAACAAAATATAATGCGGAAAAGAAATAACACAGACACCGGAATTTTGTAAACGAGGAAACAACAAATGCATAAAAACCCCGGGACCTAGTCCAGATTAAACATACATTGTATTAAGCCACTACATACACTAGCCTATTCCAAATTAACTTCGGTCTGGACTGTAGTTGAACCCCAATCAATCTCACACTGATCCAAGGTACAATTATGCTCATACACCTATGATTACAACATGATACATCGCACTTTATTCCCTTAGCTGATCTCACCCACAACCAAGAGTTGCTACGACCCAAAGTCGAAGACTTTAGCAAACAAATCTTTCTCACGCAGAAAAGTCTACAAGATAGATAAATTTATCTCCCAAGAATAAACCTATGAGTTTTGTTCCGTCTTTTGATAAATCAAGGTGAACAGGAACCAATCAATAAATCCAGACTTATATTCCCGAAGAACAACTTAGTTTTATCAATCATCTCACAATATTCTTAATCGACGCAGCAAAAAAAGATATTGTGGAATCACAAACGATGAGACGAAGATGTTTGTGATTACTTTTATATCTTTCCTATCGGAGATAGAAATCTCAAGCCAATTATTAAAATTATACTCGTACGATAGAAACAACAAGATCAGATCACACAACTACAAGAAAAGTAGTATCGATCTAGATTCACAATCCCAATAAAGTCTTTAAGTCGTTAACCTAGTTTTAGAAGAAGAAAACCAAGGGTTAAAGGAGAATCGACTCTAGCTTAGCAAACTAGTATCACACAGAATGTGTGGGGATTAGGTTTCCTAGTTGCTAGAGTTCTACCTTATATAGTCTTTCAAATCAGGTTTGCAATCAATGTTAGCTTAGTAACAAAGCATTCAATATTCACCGTTAGATGAAAACCCGATTAGATACAAGCTAATATCTCTCAACCGTTAGATCGAAAACTTAGCTTGCCATACACATGTACTTGACGATTTTGGGTTTGTGTAACCGTACCCAAACGTGTACAATAGTTGGTTCTAATATTAGTCAACCAAATGGTTAGACAAATGATAACTTTCATATCAACCATATTCTTCTTCACCATACCTAGTCCAAATGACTCAAATGAACTAGTTGGAGAGTTGTTCAACAATCTGATATTAAAAGCAGAATTTACTTGACAAGATAAATCTTGGTCATGTCATCCAGTTAATTTTGGACCGTGAGGTAAAACTTAGCTAATGGGTTCATCTTCTTGTCTTCCTGATTTGGTGGAATTTAGATTCGAAGACTGCAACAGCTGTATACATCTTGTAGGTCTGGGTCAGTTCCATGTCTTAAGGTTCTTCAAATTAAGGGCATGGAATCACCGAAGAGTTTGGGTAAAGAAGGTTTTCAAACGACATGTAATTTGTTGCCTTATCAAATCAGTTTTGGTGGCCGTGGTGCCAACCTAGTTGGGATGACAGTCCTCATAGTGATATGCTAAATTAAGGGGTTGGCTAAACTCTAATGTTTTTTTTTTTTTTTTTTTTTAAATATGGTCCATGAATGCAGAATTAGACTCAGAAATGATATGAGAAATGACCCTTATGATCTGGCCACTCTTAGATACTTCGATATTCCATGCAGAACAGTTAAAGTAGTGCAAGCCATTGAGTTATACTTTCACTTGCCTATAAAAAATACCATATTGCTTTGCTGTGATGGGGCATCAAGAGAAAATCCTGGGAATGCAAGATTTGGATTTGTTGGCAGAGATAATACTAGTGGATTTGTTGTTGCAGATTGTGGGGTATTGGTCTAGCTACTAATTTTATTGCAGAACTTGTAGCAGTACTGAGAGCATTAGAGTGGGCTATAACAAATCATTGGCAGAAAGTTCTAATTCCGTTAGAATAAGACCAACCTCGCTCTTGCAACTTTGTGGCTCATGCATGAATTTGCTCAATGGGCTAAGAAAAACAATTCCTCTATGTACTGGTCTACACCCCTTGTTTGGATCCTTCCAACAATTGAGGAGGACCATTAGCCTTGTTGAAGGCTGTTGCTTATGATCTTTTTGGATCACATAAATTTATTGGGTAAATTCCAGCCCGTCTCGCTAAGCAACTTTTGGGTCCTTTGAGTGGATTTGGAAAGGGGTCACGTTGCATGATATAGAAACAAAAGGTGATTTAGAGGTTTAAGGGTGATTCATCTGGGAAACCGAAAATTTTATATAAAGAGCTCAACATAGGCTATCTGACGTTGTACAGGAATCTGAGAGGGAGGGTTTGGCGAGAGAATTACTAGCAATGGATTCAAAGCAGCTACGGTTAAAAGCAAAATTATTACTTCGAGCTGATTTTGATTCAGAAGGATACATGGCAGATCAACTAAGAAGATTCCCACCTTATGCTAAACAGAGCTTCAATGTCATCTGACGTCGTTAAAATCTCAGATTCTCGAAATAATTCTTAGTACTAAGTTATCTGACAATGATTCTTCTTTGTTAGCGCGTATGCGTGCACCACTTCATACTAAGGTTATGATGTTTAGACATAATGTTAACTTTTCGCAATCTGCTTTGCAAAACGGAATACGCCAAACAGCTGAAGCTTCTTCCGCTACATACTAAGCTTCTTCTTTGTTAGCGCGTATGCGTGCACCACTTCATACTAAGGTTATGATGTTTAGACATAATGTTAACTTTTCGCAATCTGCTTTGCAAAACAATCTGAAGCTTCTTTACTAAGCAAAACGGAATACGCACCAATACTAAGGTTATGATGTTTAGACATAATGTTAACTTTTCGCAATCTGCGTTGCAAAACGGAATACGCCAAACAGCTGAAACTTCTTCCGCTACAGAAGTTGCAGAACTTCTTCTCGACACGTTCCATGTTATATCTACGGTTGTCTATAGTCTGGTTACCTATCTTGAAAGCGACTTTCTTAATCATGTACTTCAGCATCTTGTCGCGTGTCCATCTAAAGTACAGTTTTCAATGAAGCATCATATTTTACAAGGTGTTAAAGTAATGAAAGATGCAGTGTCTCAGATCATGGACACAGTAACGCGAATACTTGTTTATAAATCTATGGAGGATTTCTGCAGGCAGTTAAGAAGAGTAACTGCCACTTACAAGAGAACTAATACACCTGTACCTGTAAGGCATACAACCTGTGTTTATGAGATTTTGCGTCCTTTGAAGGTGCTTCACCATTGTCAGGTTTTTCTTGAGGGAGAGCGAGCAAAGATAAGCTTAAGATCGAGAAGCCATGAAAGACCTGCTCTATAGAAACACAGGAAAGATTACTCGTCGTTATTACGAGCATGTTTCAGATGTTGATAACGAGACGAAGAAAGGAGAGCGTGGGCTTCTAAAAATTTCGCGAGGATGCACGAAGTGTCACTGACAAGATCTGTTTTCAGTTGTTTCTCGACATTCAGGAGTATGGACGCGGCCTTGAAGACTTTGGTATCAATGCATCCTACATCAATCTGTACCGCTCCATGTTGATAGGTTTTGCCCCCGACATGCATTCTCCAATCTTCTCATCCAAACTCTTACAAACTTGAAGTATTTCCATTACATTCATTGTTACCTCTTTATTTTGAGATCTCCTATGAAATTGAGTATATGTAAGCTTAATAGCACGACAACAATGTATTTTTCTTTATTGCCAATATACATTGCCAAATACATCGTTCCCACTCAAACAAATTGTAGTTTGTTTGTTGTTTTTTATTTTTTTAAGGAGCGGTAGATGTGCCCCCTCGCTGTGGATATTATTGATTTTTAAAATATTGGCCAGCATTACAAGCAATACTAGTTTTTTTTTTATCAAACCAAAAGTTTCACTGATAGCAAAAGAGGAAAAACAAAACAAAGAAGTGATTACGACACAAACTAAGATCATGGCCTTGGCAACATCCGGCCAGGATTACATATTAGAGTTACCAAATAAAAGAAGCAAGAGTTACAATTAATTAGCAGTTTAGCACACACTTATAAACAGAAAATGAAGGGGAAAATAAACTGAAATAACAAACATGTTCCAGATTTATTTATTATTTAATGAAAGGCTGATTTTTCTTGGACTATCGGCAGCTTTCATAGTATTTTCAATCAATTTGTTTGCCCGTATGCTTCTTACCTGGACTTAGACACTAGCACTTTTATCCATCTTTATATACAGTTTCCTAGATTTCTTAAGGCCACTTACCTTTGTTTTGATCGATCGTACAAAATTCTCCAAGCGACTAACCATCCCTCTGTTGGATAATTTGGGTAAAAACAGAGGATGATAACACTAAAAGAAATTGTTGTTGTACTCAAAAGCTTTCAAGGCTCGGGTGATTTCTTTTAGACGATTATTTCTACCCTCCCAATATAAATTGGCGATTGCAACAGGTATGCGAAATAATGTCTTCAGGATACAATGAAAGCCCTACAACAGGAAATTGGATTCAAGGTTTGCACCCCTTGACCCAACCAAGAACACATGAGAGAGATTTCTGATGATGCTTTATATGGAGAGAAAACAGGTTGAATTCATTCTCAAGAATGGGAGAATTCCTTCACTACTTATAGGGTTATTCATGCCTATTGGAGATGCCTCTTCGCTTCCAAAAGACACATAAGGTGTCTGTTGGGAATGGTTGAGTCCTTTATGAACCATCACACCTATTAGAGGTGTCCCTTCATCTCCAACTAACATCCATTGTGTTTATCCAACACAGAACACTTCCCCATCATAGTGACAAACCAAAAACGAAAACAGTTTTATTTTCTAAGTTATTGAAAATATCCAACACCCTCTTCTCTGGAAATAGAGATCAACTGAATTAAGAGAAACAAGTGGTTTGTTTTGAGGATATTTCTTCAAAACAACCACAACTTAGTTACCTTTAGCAGCCTTCACTACAAGAAAAACTGATTTGAGCAACATAGCAGTTTTGGTTGCAAAAAGCCCATATTAAGTCGCTCTAACCCTTATAGCTACTTAATTTGGCTCTCGCTCGTTAGTTGCAAAAGGTGCGATTTTTACAAGTCTAGAGCAGCTACGCAATCGCTCTAAATATGTTTCAACTACCATCAGCGATTAACTAATATGATTGCTTTAAATTTATTCCAACTATCCCAAAGTGAGTCGCTCTAAATATGCTCCAACTACATTAACGGCTAACTAATATCAGTGCTTTAAGTTTATTCCAATTATCCCTAATCGATCGCTCAAAATATGCTTCAACTGCCGCAGCGGCTAACCAATATCATAGCTTTAACTTTATCTCAACCATCCTAGTGAGTAATATGTTAAGTTGATTAAGGTTTAGAGCGTCTTAACTGAAAAATAATCGGTTGCTCAAGGATTTCTGAAGTACGATATTTTAGACGGTCCTAACTTTGAGCTTGTCTAAAATTAATTTCTCTAGTTATTCATCAACAGGGAATGTTCCGGTTTTAGATGGTCCTTACTTTGAGCTTGTCTAAAATTAGTTGCTCTAGTTATTCATCAGCAGGGAATGTTCCGGTTGATTAAAAAGCGTCAGGCCAGTTGTGACTCGGATGAATAAAAAATGAAATTAAAATTAATATAGAAAGCAAATACGAATATGAGAACCAAATTAAATGCAAATTAATTTTTTATTTTATTAAACAATGAATTTACAATATCATTTATTAATCAAAATAATTTACAATCCGCTTGACAAAAATTAAATAAAATAAAATCTGTTTCTTTGGAAAAATAAAATTATTAGAGGAACAACATTGATACAACCACTTCAACTTTGAGAAGATAAGTTCTTTGAAATATCAATGGACATAGCTTAAAAATATGGATCGATTCTGCAACTTAATATCATTCAATCTGGTTCTGGTTCTTTTGGCTTTTAGCTCTGATTTTGATATCAATAGAGTTCTGGTTCCCGATCGAATTCCTTCCTCCTAAAATTAAATTGGTCCTGCATATATACAAACAAGCAAATTCAAATTAGAACTATACATAATAAGGAAATCAAACTTAAGCAAAAATAGGATCAAGAACTAATCAACAAACCAATCAATAATACCTGATACTTTGTACCTTTTTCAAAGCTTAAATTAGTGGAGCAAACCTAATCAGATTTTTTCATTCCAAACAAACAAAAGTGCAGACCCATTAGAAAAATCAAATACTATGACAACCGTAACAACATAAAGGAACCAATCAATAATTTGTTACCTAATTCAAAGGTATATTTCAAGCACTCTGATATGTTCATTACAACAAATCGATGAACTCCACTATTACTACAATCATTGCAGACAGCATACCCCCAAAACAAAAATTGATCAAGGCTCTTTGCCAATTTCAGATGAACAAACAAAACTAGTTTCTGAAAATCATTAAACAACAAATAAAATCACTTGAATCTAAATAAATAAAACCCCCAAAATGAAAGAAAAATGAAGAACAATATGAATCAAACCCAAATCATCTCCCTAGGCAAGTCATCAATAGGGAAAAAAATAAAGTATTTGAACCTAAATCATCTCCCTAGGCAAGTCGGTACTTTATTAAAGAAACAGAAGCAACAACCGAAAAAAAAAATCAAATCAAATTCCTACATAACACCGAATGTCTCACTCAATTGAATGAGAATGAAATCAAATCCTTGCACAAAACAAGTAACAAGAGTAATTCTTAAAAATCTATCAAAAATGAAAAATAGATACAGAACTTGTAGAAGAGAAGAAAAAGAAGAACCGAAGAAACCAATCATTTATATCCACAATTTCAACTCAAAGTAACCATCATCGTTGAAATCTGAAAAAAAATAAGAATATACAATTCCTACCCTTCAAGCTATGTGGAATAAACCTCACCTAATTTATTCATTCTTATAACAAAAAAAATATGCAAAATCATACCGATTTTGAGGGGGGGGGGGGGGACAAATAGAATGAAGAACTTATCTAATTAATGTTGAAACAACTAGATCAAAAATGTACAAAATTACTGGTTACATATCAAAATATAGAGTCTTGAATCTTCATAAATCAAGAGAGAGGCAAACAGATAAGAAGAAACGTTAACCACAATTACCCTCGATAACTCAGAATTTCAGATCTGCAAATCTGTTTATGTTTAAGCAAGAACTAACACACAAATCATTAAAAAAAAATCAGCAAAGATTCAATTTCCGGATCTAGTTCCTTCCTCAAAAAAAAAAAAAAAAAAGCTTCGGTCCTGCATATGAACAATCAAGAAATTCAAAGAGGGACTAACCGAAGGAAATCAAATTTGAACAAAAACAGGATCAATATAACTAAATAAGAAACCAATCAATAAAATCTGATATTTTGTACCTTTTTCGACTTAAACTAGATGATTAGAGCAAACCTTACCTGATAATTTTTTCATTCAAAAAAAAAAGAAAAAAAAACATACCCAGTGAGAAAATAAAAAAATCCCAACACAACCATATTCATATAGATTTTAAGTAATTTATGGTCCAAAACGGCTAAGGAAAATTTTCAAAGTAGACAACATTTTACAAAGAGATAACGGGACTGTTTACACATCAAAGCATGAAGTCTTGATTAGTAATAGAACCTTAATACGTGAACACCATTATTACTACAATCAATCATTGTAGACAAAGAAAAATCGTAAAAACAAAATCCAAATTTTTAATGGATAAATAAATCCAACATTCAAGATCTGAATAATTCGTCTTAGAAAGATCTGAGACATAATCAAGAATCAAAAGAAGCTATCAGTAAATCCAACTCAATCAACATTAATTAACAAAAAAATTTATCATTTAGAACGAGATCTACTAAGAAGATAAGACGGAGGAAAGAAGAAGATGAAAAGAGTAAGAGAAGGAGGCGCATGAGCTTCTAAGAGAGAGAGAATGATGAATCCATTTACAAGTAAGATTCCTTTGGAATATTCCTAGAAACCTTAAACAAACCCTATTATGGCATATTGTATGCATATACACTGGCTCCGAAATCGAAACCTCGCTAGGAGTGGACTACTATAAGTCAAAAACTTGGTAAGAATGATGAATCCAACCATTTATAGGGAAGATTCCTTTGGAATATTCTCTGAAACCTTAAACAAACCCTATTCTGGCATATTGTATGCAAACATTGTCTCCGAAATCGAAACCTCGCTGGGAGTGGACTACTATAAGTCGGAAACTTGGTAAGAATGATGAATCCAACCATTCAGAGGTAAGATTCCTTTGGAATATTCTCTAAAACCTTAAACAAACCCTATTTTGGCATATTGTATGCATAAACTGGCTCCGAGATCGAAACGTGGTAGGGACTGGACTACTATAGGTAAGATTCCTTTGGAACATTCCCTGAAACCTTAAACAAACCATATTCTGGCATATTGTATGCATACCCTGGCTCCAAGATCGATACATGTCCGGGAGTGGACTTCTATAATACGCAAACTTGGTAAAAAACGATGAATCCATCCATTTACAAGTAAGATTCCTTCAGAACATTCCCCGAAACCTTAAACAAACCCTATTTTTTGCATATTGTATGGATACACTGACTCCGAAATCAAAACCTTACTGGGAGTGGACCACTATAAGTAGGAAACTTGGTAAGAATGATGAATCTAACCATTCAGAGGTAAGATTCCTTTGAAATATTCTCTAAAACCTTAAACAAACCCTATTCTGGCATATTGTATGAATAAACTGGCTCCGAGATCGAAACCTTCCAGGGACTGGACTACTATAGGTAAGATTACTTTGGAACATTCCCTGAAACCTTAAACAAACCATATTCTGGCATATTGTATGCATACCCTGGCTCCGAGATCGATACCTATCCAGGAGTGGACTTCTATAATCCGCAAACTTGGTAAAAACGATGAATCCATCCATTTACAAGTAAGATTCCTTCAGAACATTCCCCGAAACTTTAAACAAACCCTATTCTAGCATATTGTATGCATACACTGACTCCGAAATCGAAACCTTATTGGGAGTGGACTACTATAAGTAGGAAACTTGGTAAGAATGATGAATCCAACCATTCAGAGGTAAGATTCCTTTGGAATATTCTCTAAAACCTTAAACAAACCCTATTCTGGCATATTGTATGAATAAACTGGCTCTGAGATCGAAACCTGGCTGTGAGTGGACTACTATAAGCCGCAAACTTGGTAAAAATGATGAATCCATTCATTTACAAGTAAGATTCCTTCAGAATATTCCCCGAAACCTTAAACAAACCCTATTCTAGTGTAATGTACGCATACCTTGGGTCCGAGATATAAACCTGGCTGGGAGTGGACTACTATAAGTCGTAAACTTGGTAAGAATGATGAATCCATCCATTTACAGGTAAGATTCCTTCGGGATATTCTCCGAAACATTAAACAAACCCTATTTTGACAAATTGTATGCATACTCTGGATCTGATATCGAAACCTGGTCGTGAGTGGACTACTATAAGCCGAAAACTTGGTAAGAACGATGAATCCATCCACTTATAAGTAAGATTCCTTCGGAATATTCCCCGTAACCTTAAACACCCCTCTATTCTGGCATATTCTATCCATTTACAGGTTCAAATATTACTAGAGTTAGACCTGAGTTTCTCTTTCAGATGAACTGGAAACGAAATATATCAAAATCGAACATCATAGGTTCAAAGATTACTAGAGGTCATGAAGTAGCTTTAGTATATGATACATCAACGAAATCCGTAACCAACCGGAAATAATTCAGTTCGACAACGGTTCAACTATCATGTTATAGATTAGAAGTTCAAATCCCACGCCGATCCTATAAAAAAAACAAAAAAAGATCACAATCCGTATGACATTAATCTAACTAAATTGTTAATCGAACGAATATATTTAAGAAAAAGTAAATCTCATGTGGGTTGTCATTTTATCCGGCGACCACAAATTATGATCCTAATGACATTAATCTGGCCAATAGAGAATTAAGATATATAATCCAACAACATTTTAAATTCCCACCACTTTTTTAAGATGTTAAAATAACAACCACTTTTATGTCGGTCCAATAAGGAGCTGGTTGTTGTTGACTCTTATCCTTCACGTGTTTGTTGGGAACTTTTTTTACTGAAGTGATTCAAGTGAAACCATGGAAGATATTCCGGCACGTGTTGACTGCTTGAAACCACTCAATAAAAATTAAAATCCCAAATTCTCTATAATGGTAGGGCGGTTGCTAAACTTAATCGCTCAAACAGGTTCGACCAACCAAACACATTTTGAGTCGCTGGTCATCATATCTTAAAGTAAGTAGCTACTTACCCTGAAAAAGTGGTTGCTATATATTTAGTGGAAAAATATTTTTACTGACAAAACAACTATTGGGGTCGCTAAAATTAGTGGATATATATTAAGAGCGACCTAGTAATCCGGTAGTCGCAGCATTAGTTGCTTGAAACATACCGTAAAATCTCATATAATCTCTCTAATGAATGGGTGGTCGCTAAATTTAGTCGCTCAGATAGGTTTGACCAACCAAATACTAATTGAATCGCTGGTCATCCTAGCTCGAAGTAGGTAGCTACCAAACCAAAACGACGGTTGCTATATTCTTACCGGGAAAAGCATTTTACCGACTAAACTACTCTATGTGGTCGCTCAAATTAGTGGATGCATATTAATACCGAGCCGCTAGTTTGATGGTCGCAAGTTTAGTAGCTTGATCCTTCAAGCGACCAAAATTTTGGGCGCTTGCTAATATTTTAGTTGCTTAAGCCATGTTTTCTTGTAGTGCTTGCTTTCTCATATTTCTCCTTGTCACTTTGACATTTCAGTGAACTACAAGTACCCAAAGAAACATACCTGACTTCTTTAGGATTGATTGGATCCTGCCAACATGCTAACCACGCAACACTATTGTCGTACTTCACTTCTTTCCATCTGGAAAAGTATGAAAAAATGTGTTCAAAGGTCTGGCATAACGAAAAACAAACAACTGAGGAGAAGTTTCAAATTGTCAAATGCATGCTTCATATACAGTTTTGGTTTAAGGAACCTTTCACCAGGGATTATACATTCTGGAATTGACTCCCCTTTTCCTGTATTTATTGTAATATCTTTGGGATAAATTCGTTTCTTTAGCTTTCCCACCTGACATGTAATACAAAAGATAACATAAATTCGAGATGCCATTTACAGTGGAATCTCTAAAATCAGAAATGCTTAAAAGTCTCAACCTAAGGATGGTATCCGTGGCCACGGAACAGTCCGGAGGTTCTATTCTGAAGTTCCCAACCTGCCAATTAAGATGTCAAACAAATTGGTAAGCAGACATGATCACGGCATGAAGTACAAAGAAAACATAAGCAAACACGATATATACAAAAAACAAGGATTCAAGCTATACCTTCTGTTTCTTTCCATCAACAATAGCCCACATGTATTTCTCCTCCTGCTTCAATTTTTTTAATTAACGGAGGTTACTACTGCTGGTCTCTAGAATGGGGTCGACAGGATTTCGAAGAAGAAGAATCGGCTTCTAAAATGTGTTGGAAGGTCTCCAACCTCACCCTAATTTGGAGATATTTTCCGTCGTGTGTTTTCCATGCTTGAAACCTCCAAAGTGGAGGAGTTCACATTCCTGTCTTCAACAACGAACCAAATATGAACCTCATAATTCCTTTCCCTGCTGTTAGAATACGGGCATCCAATTCAAAACCAAATGGCAATGAGTGGAGAGGCCCTAAGGATTATAAACCGCAGGATTATAGATTACCCAGACAATGTGGGACTAATAATCTCAACACGCCCCCTCACGTGTAGCCTCATTGGGTCTCACATGTGGACAATTAAATCGGGTGACGCGGAGTAAAGGCGCGGTCAAATGACTCGCCACAAATAACCTGCTCTGATACCATGTTAGAATACGGGCATCCAACTCAAAACCAATTGGCAATGAGTGGAGAGGCCCTAAGGATTATAAACAGCAGGATCTTAGATTTTCCAGTGAGTTAAACTAAAACCTATTTCCACAGCTAATAGGATACAAAAATACCATTTAAGTTCTCATTTGCATGAAAATTTAAATAGTAGTCCGTACTGCATTAATGATAATAAGTCTAATTGGTGTCCTCATGCACAAGGCATTGCTAAATTTAATGTTGATACGTATTTTGACCACAATACTAATCAGAATGGTACTGGTGTTGTTCTACGTGATCATTCAGGTAACTGTGAAGGTATTAGAGGAAGTTTAAAATTTGGAGTCTTAAATCCAGAGCAAGGGGAGTGTCTAGTTGTACGAGAAGCACTATTGTGGGCTACCGAGATGAAGCTAGACGATATTCAAATTGAGGCTGATGCTCAAGTGGCGATAAAAGTTGTTACTGAAGATCCATGGCTAGTGCATTGGGAAAACATACACTTAATCAGAGAAATAAATCATTTGAGTTCTTTTTTTAATTCCTGCAATTTTACTTTGTTAGAAGAGATGATGATCAAGTTGCTAATGTTAGAATTTTGGGTGATTAAACTTAGATGATTTTGATGAATTTTGATAATGAAGGAGTGGGAACTTTTGGTTCTTCTCACTCTCTCTCTATTTTGATTAATTGAAGAGATAATACTAATTCTCTTCTTTTTGTTTTTACAACTTATGGATGTCATGCACCCACATGTGTAGTCTACACACACACAACTTAAATATAAAGTTGACACTCCAATTACACTCTTAACATAACTCACATTACTCAACAATCTCCTCCTTAATGTGATGTTCTTCTACTCCTAGTAGTTCACGGAAAAGTTGAAATTTTCCTTTGGGAAGTGCCTTGGTGAATATGTCCGCCAATTGGTCTTCCGTCTTGCAATATTTGAGTTCTATCTCACCATCTTCAACCGCTTCTCGAATGAAATGGTACTTGAGTTTGATGTAACTTGCTCTACAATGCTCAACCGAATTTTTGGACATAGCAATTGCCGATTTGTTGTCACAAAAGATTTCGATGCTTTCTTCTTGCTTCTCTTGAATGTCTTCCATAATCCTTCTTAGCCATACAACATGAGATGTAGCTATTGATGCTGAAATATACTCCGCTTCCGCTGTGGATTGAGCTACGGTTTCTTGCTTTTTCGATGCCCATTAAATATACCCGAACCAAGAGAAAAAGCATACCCCGATGTACTCTTCATGTCATCAATACATCCTCCCAAGTCGCTATCACAATAGCCAACTAATTTGACATCCAAATTTCTAGAATACATGATTCCAAAATTCATTGTTCCTTGTATGTACCTCAACAACCTCTTTGCCGTGCCAAGATGTAGATGACTAGGTGAACTCATGAACCTAGAAAGCATACTTGAAGCAAACATGATGTCGGGTCTTGTATGTGTAAGATACAACAAGTTTCCAATAAGACCTCTATAGTAAGTCTCATCAACCTTTCTTCCTCCATCATCTTTCTTGAGTTTCTCATTCACTACAAGTGGTGTTGATGTGGGGTTACAACCAAGCATACCAAATTTCTTCAACACTTTTTCGGCATACTTACTTTGAGAAATGAATACTCCATCTTCACTTTGATGAACTTCTATACCAAGGAAGTACTTGAGCAAACCCATGTCACTCATCTCATATTTCATCATCATTTCTCTCTTGAATTGTTCAATCATATGAACATCATTACCCGTAAAGATAAGATCATCAACATACAAGGCAACGATGAGAATAGACGTACCTTTGGTCTTCACATATAGTGTAGGCTCACTCTTGCTTTTGCTGAAGTTTTGCCTTTTGAAGTATCCATCTATCTCACTATACCAAGCTCTTGGTGCTTGCTTGAGGCCATACAAAGCTTTCTTCAACTTGTAAACTTTTTCTTCTTCTCCTTCCTCCACAAAACCTTGTGGTTGTTCTACATAGACCTCTTCATGAAGTTCTCCATTCAAAAATGCTGATTTGACATCAAGTTGATAAAGTAACCAACCTTTTTGGGAAGCCATAGCAATCACGGCTCTAATGGTGTCAAGACGAGCAACCGGTGCAAAAGTCTCATTGTAGTCGATGCCGGGTTGTTGTGAATATCCCTTTGCCACCAACCTTGCTTTGTGCCTTTGAACTGATCCATCCGCATTATACTTCACCTTGTAGATCCACTTCACACCAATAACTTCTTTGTCACTTGGTCTTTCTACTTTCTCCCATGTATTGTTCTCGTCGATGACAAAAACTTCTTCTTCCATAGCTTTTATCCAAACCGGTTCTTTTGATGCTTCTTCAAAATTTTCCGGTTCCACCATACAAAAGTTACATCTTTCATACACTTCACTCAACCGTTGCATCTTCTTTGGTCGTGGTGGTGGTGATGTTGACGCACTAGTAGTTGGAGACATACTTGGAGATGCTTCTTGTCTTGTATTTGGAGGTGTTTGAGGTAGTTCTTCCTCATTTTCTTCACCTTCTTCAACTTCATTTGTTGCTGAATTTTCTTTCTCTTCATCAACAATAATGGTTCTCTTCTCAATTTTGCCTTCTTCCCAATTCCATGAACTTCCTTCATCAAACAAGACATCACGACTTGTAATCATTGTGTTGTTATTCAAGCTAAACAACCTATAACCTTTTGATTGGAGGCTATAACCGAGAAATACACATTTGTCACTTGATTCATCAAGCTTTGTTCTCTTCACCTTTGGAATTTGAGAATAACACACACTACCAAAAACTTTGAGATGTCTTACCGATGGCTTTCTCCCACTCCATGCTTCAAAAGGAGTTTTATCCCATACGGCTTTTGTTGGACACCTATTCATCAAGTAGACGGCGGTGTTGATGGCTTCGGCCCAAAACACTTTAGGCATACCCTTCTCATGAAGCATGGACTTCGCCATCTCCATAACGGTTTGATTCTTTCTCTCGGAAACACCATTTTGTTGAGGAGTATAACCCACGGTTAGTTGCCTTTCCAATCCTTCATCTTCACAAAATTTATCAAACTCTTTGTTGTTGTACTCTTTGCCTCTATCACTTCTCAAAACTTTGATGTAGTGACCACTTTGCTTTTCAACAAGGCTCTTGAACTTCTTGAAGATGCTAAAAACTTCGGATTTTTGTCTCATGAAGTAAACCCAAGTCATACGACTAAAATCATCAATAAATAAGATAAAATATATATTACCTCCATGAGTTGGTGTGTTCATTGGTCCACACACATCGGTATGTACCAAACCAAGAAGTTCATTTGCTCTCCATGCTACACCTTTTGGAAATGGTTGGCGATGTTGTTTCCCAAGTGCACAACCTTCACATACTCCATCCTTGTGGTTGATATGTTGTGGAAGTCCTTGCACCATGTTCTTGTTGGAAAGTAACTTGAGACTATTGAAATTCAAATGCCCAAGTCTTTTATGCCATAACCATGTTTCATCAATGGTTTCCATCCTCAATGCAACATTCTTCTCTTTTTCAAAGATAATTGGAAAGCTTCTATTTTTCTCCATCTTGATACTCTTCATGAGTTGTCTCTTGTTGTTGTTCTTCTTGTCATAAATGGTGCAATATCCATCTTCAAAATGGACAGCATAACCAAGCTCCACAAGTTGCCCAACACTAAGCAAATTTTGTGCCAAATCCGGAACATATAACACATCTCTAATGTATTTTGCACCATTGATAGTTTGCACGCAAATTGTACCTCTTCCGTTAGCTTGAACCATGTTTCCGTCACCCATCTTCACTAGAGAGTTTATGGATGTATCCATGCCAACAAAAAAGCTCTTCACACCGTACATATGAGTTGTACAACCACTATATACAAACCACACTTCACTTTTGGAAGTCTCCATAGCACTTTGACAAGCATAAAACAAATTTTGTTTTTCTCCTTTCTCTTCGGCTCTACCGGCTTGTTCTTCACCTTTGTACCTACAATCCTTCTCCAAATGTCCATACTTCTTGCAATGTTGACATTGGGGTTTTCCTTTGTTCCAACAATTCTTCTCCAAATGACCATTCTTGTTGCAAAAATTGCACCTTGGTACTTGAGAAGTATCACTCTTTGTGTAGTTGTTGGAGTTAGCTCCTCCTTTCTTCCATTTTCCCTTTCCTTTGAAGTTTGATGTTGATTCACCCTTGTACTCATTTTTATATGTTGCTGAATTTTTTGAGTTCAAGCTCAATTTTGATTGAAATGCACTTTCAATTGATTTTTCGGAATGCCTTGACACCCTTAGTTCATATACCTTCAAAGTAGCCCATAATTCTTGTGACTTCAATGTATCAAAATCCTTTATCTCCTCCTAAATTGCCACAATGGGTTCAAATTTAATTGGAAAACAATTCAATATCTTCTCACAAATTCTTCTTTCTTCCATCTTCTCTCCACACATCAACATATTATTAACAATTTCAACAACTCTTGAAGAAAACTCATTCAAACATTCATTCTCATTCATTTTTAGATTTTCAAAATCTCTTCTATATGATTGTAATTTTAATTCTCTTACCTTCTTATCACCTCCATACTCCTTTTGAAGAATATCCCAAGCTTCTTTAGCTTTAGGAAAATGAATTACTCTTGGTAGAATAGTGTCTCCAACTCCTTGTTGAATGTACATGGATGCTTTAGCATTCTTCTTCCTACTCTCCTTAAGTAAATCCTTTTTTTCTTTTTCTAGAGTTGTTGTAGCTTCAATTTCATCATACCCATCTTCAACAATCTCCCACACATCTTGTGACATGAACAAGGTCTTCATTTTGATGGCCCAAAAATCATAATTTTCTCCATGGAAGAGAGGTATTGAAGGTTGTTGAATGTATAAACTTGAGTTACTACTACTTGCCATTGATTTGGTTGAAGATTGATTGAAAAATTGGGTTTTTTTCTTTTTTGGATCTAGATTTAAAAAAAATTGGGTTGCTGATTTTTTTGAATTAATGGGTAGAAATTGATTTTTCTTCACTCTCCAAGATCCGATTCAAACGATCTATGCTCTGATACCATTTGTTAGAATTTTGGGTGATTAAACTTAGATGATTTTGATGAATTTTGATAATGAAGGAGTGGGAGCTTTTGGTTCTTCTCACTCTCTCTCTATTTTGATTAATTGAAGAGATAATACTAATTCTCTTCTTTTTGTTTTTACAACTTATGGATGTCATGCACCCACATGTGTAGTCTACACACACACAACTTAAATATAAAGTTGACACTCCAATTACACTCTTAACATAACTCACATTACTTAACAGCTAACTCTATCGCCAAAAGTGTTAGAGCCTCCGCAGCTGATATGCATAAGTTTGATAATTTCGGGCAAGACATTTATGATCTTTTAGCCCAAGATCAAAACAACATTCCTGGTTAATAAATAAATTTCTTGTTATATAAAAAAAAAAGAATCAAAGTTCCATCAATATAAGAGTTTGAGCGTTTTATGTTTAGAACATCACTATGGGGACTGTCATCCCAACTAGGTTGGCACCACCACCGATTATTATTTGAGGCAAACTGTATTAACTTTCTAAACAAAAACCATAAACAAAAATACATACAAAACCTAAATTTGTTATTGAAACCAGATTAATCCAACTTTGTTGCACATGGCTTTGAAACACGTCTTCATCTTTGTTGTTCTTCATGGAGCTCCCCACATGCATATTCGACCTCTTACAATCCCTCATCATCCATTTATTTATATCTCCAGGCATTGTTCACCTCTTCCGGTGAGTTCTGAAAATCGGACACTATTCCAGAGTAAGTGACCAAAACTAGGTCATGATACTGCGAGCATGTTGAACATACAGTGACGAAACATTATAAGTGTCAAAAGGCATATTGAAATATTATACACCACCATGTCTTTAGCTTACTTGTCGATACCTTCATTGCTGATCATAATCCATGCATGGAATTTTGTAACTCTCTGTTGGACAACTTTCAACGTAAACTAATACCGTGCTGGATATGTCCATCTCCTGCGGCACATAGCTTTGAAACGCGTCTTCATCTTTGTTGTTCTTCATGGAGCTCCTCACTTGCATATTCGACCTCTTACAATCCCTCATCATCCATTTATTTATATCTCCAGGCATTGTTCACCTCTTCCAGTGAGTTCTGAAACCGGATACTATCACGATTAATATCCAGAGTAAGTGAAGAAAACAGGAACATGATACTGCGCGCATGTTGAACATATACAGTGATGAAATAATATTAAACCAGCATGTCGATACCTTCATTGCTGATCACAATCCATGCATGAAATTTTGTAACTCTATGTTGGACAACTTTCAACATAAACTAATACCGTGCTGGATATATAGATGTGTCAGCTAGACTCTCAGTTGCAATTCCAAACTGAATCCTGCGGGATAATTAGATTTTTAGGAAAAGAAAAATAAATGAAAATGTAAACTAATGAAAACAAAGAGAGAGAAAGAGAGAGTGAGAAGGTACCTATTGGTGTTGGATGGATGATATGAATTGCAGCAGAGCTATCTGATGATTCTGATCGCATTGGACCTCCTCAAACCAGCACCAAGATAGAGCTCTTCAAGAAAGGTTAAGGATGACTTATTGAGATCATAAGGTAGTGACTCCTCGAAGTTGTTGCAGTCGGTGATTCTTAACCTCCGGAGAGAAGATGACCATAATCGCAAATCTGGTATAGATTTCAAATTAAGGCACCACATGATATCTAATTGCTCAAGCAAAGGAAAGGAATTAACAGTTGGAGGAAGTGTACACCATTCTTCTAAGTTTTCCATTCTTTCAATTTTGAACACCGTTAGCGAAGGGAATAATGTTATTGTTGTAGCTTTTGCAGAACCGTTGCTTTCTTCTTCTTCCTGCTGGTAATAAAATTGTTCACCCAAACTCTTCACTGAATCCATACCCTCAATATGAAGAACCTTAAGACATGGGAATTGACCCAGGCCTACAAGATTTCCACAACCATTGAAGTTTTTAAAGAATAATTCCACTAAATTAGGAAGACAGGAAGATGAACTCATCCACTTCGGAAGCTTTAAACCAGGAAAACCCCAGATCCACAATATCTCCAAATTAGAGTGAGGTTGGAGACCTTCCAGCACCATGGTAGCACCAACAGCCACTTCTTCTTCTTCTTCTTCTTCTTCTTCGACTTCCCATCGTAGCCATAAATCTTGAATATTTAGCTTGTCTTTTAACTTTGCTTTCTCCGCCTCTAATTTGCCACCTCTCACATTCTCTAGATTTAGTATCTGTAACTTTCGAAGGGAGTTTAGATCTGCTAATTCATAGATAGAACTAGAGGTTCCGGTGGTGCAGACTTCTTCTTTCGTCACCAGGTAAGGTTGTAATACTTCAAGGAGAGTTAGGTTTTCTATACCACTTGGCATCCTTTCACCATCCGTTCTTTCGCCAAAAGTGAGTCGTCTCAATTCAACCCAATTCTTTATGTCTTTGGGAAACTTGTCAAGAAAAGAAAGGTTCACTGACTCTAATCTACAGAGGTTGCTAGTCAAAGATTCAGGCAATTCACTTAATTGATCAGTACCATTTAAATCAAGTGACCTTAGTTTTGTCAAAGCTCCAAGGTTACGGGGTAATGTTTGTAGGATCCGGCAACAGCGGAAGGTTAACTTCTTTAAACCGTAGATGAGACAGATTGAGTCGGGTAATTCCATGATTGATGTATAGGAAATGTCAAGGGAAGATAGATTTTGGAGAGACCCAATATTTGTTGGTAATGCCGTAACACCACAACACCTCATATTTAAAGTCTGCAAATTGGTGAGCCTAATGATGGAATCAGGTAACACTTTGGTTTCTGTGCCAGAGATATCAAGATGACGTAAATTTGTCAAAGAACCAATTCTGTTGACAATGTTTTGAACAGTTGAGTATGGATGAGAATTGTCGGTAGCTCGGAGTTGGCTGAATTCATCGGGCAAATTTTTGGGACGGGGAAATGGAGTATTAGAGTATTCATGCAGGTTGAGAATCTGCAGATTGTAGAGTTGACTTATGGAGGCAGCATGAAAAGATTTAATACAGGAATAACTGAGGTCAAGGTACCTCAAGTGTTTAAACTTCAAAGTTGAAGATATAGTTTCCAGATTATCAGAACCAAGCCGATGAATTACGCGCAGACGCTTATTAGTAACCGAACTCTGACAAAAATAACCTTCTTGGCAGAAAATTGTGCGCAGCTTTCCTGCATTTTTCGAGACACTAGAAGATGTTCTTGATAATTCTTCGGTGATTAACCGCAAACGACGAATTTGAGACACATCATAATCCATTCCACATGTTTTTAGAATCGTGACTTCTTGACTACCAACGACACTTACTGCAAGATCATGCACCAAATCATGCATTTTGAACGTTTCAATGTCACCTAACTCATCATCCCTTTCTACATCTTGAAAGAAGGAGCTAGACAACAAACTAAGGAAATAATCGTTACCAACATCTTCAGGTGAGATTTGATATCTTCCAGTAGATGGATGAAGGAATCCTTCAGCCATCCACAATCGAATTAGTGTTTCTCTATTAAATTTATGATCTTTGGGAAATAAACTGCAGTACGAGAAACACTTTTTCAAATGGGAAGATAAATTATCATAGCTCAATTTCAATATTAGTATGATTTTGTTTGGATTTTCTGGTGTGTTGAAAATGGTATCGTCTCTGATCGCCAACCAATCAGATTCCTTTTTTTTCAAGCGCATTAGATTTCCAAGAAAAACAGCTGCAAGTGGTAAACCACCACATTTTTTCGCTATTTCCTCTCCTATCTTAGACATAGTTAGACTCATAACTGCTCCACCTGGAGAATAAGCTCTATTATTAATGATTAACCAGCATTCTTGATTACCTAAGGTTGTTAGATTGTACGGTGGAATGATACCCCTAATAATACATGCAACATTTTCTTTACGTGTAGTAATTAAGATTTTACTCCCTTGAGCACCTACGCTTAAATAACCCTTCAGCTTCTCCCAGTCTTCGGCATTCTCGTTCCATAAATCGTCTAACACCAACAAATATTTCTTCCCACTAATTTCTTCCTGAACTTTCTTTACTAGTACACCGACATTTGAAAAATCATCACACTTTTTTTGAGTAATGGACTCTAGAATATTTCTTAAAATTAAAAAGATATCAAAATCCTCAGAAATACAGACCCAAGCTCTTGGCTCAAATCTTCTCTCAATTGAGTGGTCTTTGAATACCAATTGAGCTAAGGACGTCTTCCCAAGTCCGCCCATACCCACTATTGACACGACTGAAACATTTTCTTGTGAACTAAAATTGTCAGATGATGATGACGATGAAGGGTTCGTTATCAATAACATCCTTACTATTTTTAATTTATCTTGTTCTCTCCCAACAATTTTAGAATCACCTATAAAAGAATGTGTCTCTCGGTCTAGTGGCTCAGTAAGATCATCAACACTATGTTCCAACTGAAACATAATGTTGTGCTTAGCAATTTCATCCAACTCTTGATTGATGTTTTTGATTCGTTTTGCTATCTCCGAACCAAATTTAATTTTAGATAAGACTGTTACCTTCCCCGCGCTTCCATCTTCTTGGTATTGACGCATAGCTTCGTAAGAAATATCATCCAAAAGGTCGTCAGCATCATATGCAACATCCTGGAGCCTTGTCAACCAAAGTTGCACGACTTTGTCTTTCACCTGTTTCTTTTCAGCATCAGAGGTGACAGCCGCGATCATCTCCAAAGTGTCCTTAAGCTTTTGCAGATCTTTGTCTACAGCCCCAACCTTTCCAATTTTTTTGGCAGCAACAGAAACCAACCTTTTCATGAACCCTGTGGCACCATTAACAAAGATCTCTTCCAACGCCATAATAACAAGTAAATGATTTCAAGAAGAGAAAGAAAATAACAGAATGGATGGATGAAGAAGAAAGTAAATGGAATATATGATCTGAAGTTTTTTTCTTTTCTTTTTTGTGTGTTGATAACTAAGAGTAAGTGATTACAGTTTTGGGAAATTAGCCATATATAGGAACTGCACAAACATATGCACAAAGTCAAATACAGCTAGCTCTGCACATGATCAGCTCTTCATTGGGGTTTAATTACATCATAATTAAATTTAATTTTCTGATTAAGTTGACTTCATGCCCTGCAGAGGAAGGTGCATTCATATCCAGACAACCACTCCTTACCAGACAACAACATGTGATGTGAATGTGTGCAAGTAGATTTTGTTTCAGTACTTAAACTTGAGCAAGACCCGCTCAACTTCAGTTCTTTTATTCAACAACCTGATGTAGTTCAAGTGTATCAACAACTTAACTCAAAATTTAGTAATCCAAGTTGAATAAATTTTAGTTAACTAATATGGATCAGGGTACCTTATTCATTGCATCCGTTAAACACGGCACCAACCAACCTATATGGGGAACACCTATCAAGTGGCTAATAATCAATAGCCAACTACCTGTATGTGGTCGTTGGACATACTGCCTAATCTAAATACATTATCCATTAGGCAGTATGTCAAATAATGGGTACTATTCGTCTTAATCACATTTTCTTTTGTTATCATGCAACTGGGAGGAAGATAAGATCAAATAGGAATTATGCAAACTACCCGTGGGTTTAAGTACAATACAATTGTGATCCAAGTTTTTGTGTCTTGCTTATGAAGATTAGGTTATTATGTGTTACCTCTATGGGAAAATGGGGACACGTTAGGTGAAAAAATTTCGTGCTAAGATGTATGCGTGTGTGCAAGTGGTGTTTGTTTAAGTTCAAGTTGCGCCAAAGACCCGCTCAACTTCATTTCTATATATGTATATATTCAACTTGACGAGACTACTCCAATTTGTAGACAAGGCTTACATAAGGCTGATGAGTGCCTGAGTTAAATTAATTGATTGATTTATTGAGACGCCATAAATGATGTTCAATATACATGTACATGCAATTAATGTTGGATATTTTCAATAACTTAGAAAATAAAACTGTTTTCGTTTTTGGTTTGTCACTATGATGGGGAAGTGTTCTGTGTTGGATAAACACAATGGATGTTAGTTGGAGATGAAGGGACACCTCTAATAGGTGTGATGGTTCATAAAGGACACAACCATTCCCAACAGACACCTTATGTGTCTTTTGGAAGTGAAGAGGCATCTCCAATAGGCATGAATAACCCTATAAGATGTGAAGGAATTCTCCCATTCTAATATATGAATTCAATGTTTTCTCTCCATCTAAAGCATCATCAGAAATCTCTCTCATGTGTTCTTGGTTGGGTCAAGGGGTGCAAACCTTGAATCCAATTTCCTGTTGTAGGGCTTTCATTGTATCCTGAAGGCATTATTTCGCATATCTGTTGCAATCGCCAATTTATATTGGGAGGGTAGAAATAATCGTCTAAAAGAAATCACCCGAGCCTTGAAAGCTTTTGAGTACAACAACAATTTCTTTTAGTGTTATCATCCTCTGTTTTATACCCAAAATTTCCAACAGTTTTAGACGATTAAATTCAGACAAGACAGAGGAAACGAGAATAAGGGAAGTTGGAAAACAAGCTTCAAATTTATAGTGGAAACCGTGTTCGGGAACATGATGTTGTTTATGGGAATTTGATTCAATCATTGGCTAAACTCTCAAGGGTTGTGGTCAAGGGAAACTTCCATGAAATCAGATAAGTATAATATTTCCAACAATCTTAAAGACTAATACATCCTTAGTATCTCGGTTTCTTAGAAATAGTTCTACATGTGTATGTTATGTGGATGAGCCATTATAATCACAATCTGTGCATATTATCGTCTAGCCTTTGTTAATGCTCTGTTATGTTCGTAAAGCATATCATAAATTTGCAACTGTGATTTTTACATCCACATATTCATCTGTGACATGATTGGTTTTCCCAGTAATGCTTAGTCCTCTTGATTGGGGTTAGTAATGCCATATATATATATATATATATATATATTTTTATGATAGCATGAGATATCTAATAAATGTATTAGAAGTCGGAATCCTTTAAGGGTGCATAACGGTTGGATGTACGTGGTTTAAATTGACTGTTCAATTTACCCGCATGTGGCAGTTGAATGAGGCTTTGTTTAGAATGTTTGCAAAGGAAAGCCAGATCCATAATGATGGTACCTGCCGGTATATATTGGATTTGAAGTTTTAATTTCTATTTAGAAATTATGGTGTACATGTTTGACACAAATGGTATTTCATGATATTGAGTTGCATTTTGGCATTTGAGAATTATCATGAAATAGGGGGAGAATTTATACGAAAATGTCGTATAAAATTTTCTAGTTGGTGGATTATTTTAAAACCAAAATCGTCATAATTGTTGAGACAACAATGGTATGGCATGAACATAATTCTTGCGATAAGAATTATAGGTTCCACATTTGGAAATTGGCAGGTCTTAAATGACATCGAAAGGGAAAAATGGAATACCGGTCAATATGTAACATATTGGAAGATTGGGCGGCCGACCAAATATCCAACGATGAGGTGTTACGATATTACCGATGCATAAATTATGAACATTTGCATTACATAATGTAGAATGTTAAATAGACATTGTCTATGTTTTTTGGGTATGAATTTGTAGGGGATTGGGCATGAGTAAAAGAGTTACTCATCAAGGTATTATATTTGTTGAGATAGCAAATATATAAGTTGCCTACAAATTTTCTATGCCTCTAGTGTATGCAAGTCTATAATGACTTCTTGTGAATTAACCGTAAATGTTAATTAGGATCACTAGAGAAGTTACAATTATTTTGTAAAATCAAAGAGGAACATTTTTTTAGTAATGTTTTCAGAATTGATTGCATTAGTAGATGCAATTAATGAGAAGAAATGGCTTAAAACCTAACTTGTAGAGATCCTATTTTGGAAGAAGCCATCTCAGGAGGTCTTGATTAATTGTGAATCAGGATATGATCTATAACGTCTTTAACAAGACTTATAATGAAAAGTCAAGACATACAAGTCTTAGACAAGGAACGGTAAGTCAATTACTCAAGAAAAGAGTAATTGCAGTTAACCATTGAAACGGAGAAAAGCTTGGTAGACCTACTTATGAAGAGTCTCCCAAAGGAATTAATTTCAATGAAGTATATAGAAATGGGACTAAGGTCTGTGAAGGAAGGTTGATCTCCCATAGCAGAAACCCAACCTATGTTTTGAAAAAGATAAACAAGGTTCAATGTGGTACCAACAAGTTATGGCTGTAGATTATGGAGCACTAACATAAAACTTCCCATTTCAAGTTAGTGCTGGTTTTTTCTGCAAGAAAATAGGATGGATGTAAATCCTTAATGAGTCTGTGATTAGTAAAAGGTGTCTCGCAGAAACACCTTCGAGACTTACCTATATGAGTATGGAAATGTGGGCCGTTTCCTAAGAGAAGAAGACCGTTCTCTAAAGAAGACTCATGAATAAGGATATAAGCACAAGGCCTTTATAGTGCTTGGCTGAGAACACATGATTTATGGAATCAATATGTGTGGAGACTCCGGTTTTATCATAAGGGATACTTGGTTCAAGACTAGTTTCACCATAGAATCTCGATAAGGCTTTGAGTTTCTTACACTAAGTGAAGGTTCAAACCCAGAAGGTACCTATCATTTATGTATTGATTTCAGCGATGATGCTTAGTCCCAATTGTGCTTGAACTACGTTGGCTTGATCCCACTCGGGTACGTAGGAAGTCACTTGAGTGATGCAGCCACTCGGTTTTATAAGTTTTATTTTATTTTATGTTTTTGGTTTTTGAAAATAGGGGAGATTGTTGGATATTTTCAATAACTTAGAAAATAAAACTGTTTTCGTTTTTTGGTTTGTCACTATGATGGGGAAGTGTTCTGTGTTGGATAAACACAATGGATGTTAGTTGGAGATGAAGGGACACCTCTAATAGGTGTGATGGTTCATAAAGGACACAACCATTCCCAACAGACACCTTATGTGTCTTTTGGAAGTGAAGAGGCATCTCCAATAGGCATGAATAACCCTATAAGTAGTGAAGGAATTCTCCCATTCTAATATATGAATTCAATGTTTTCTCTCCATCTAAAGCATCATCAGAAATCTCTCTCATGTGTTCTTGGTTGGGTCAAGGGGTGCAAACCTTGAATCCAATTTCTGTTGTAGGGCTTTCATTGTATCCTGAAGGCATTATTTCGCATATCTGTTGCAATCGCCAATTTATATTGGGAGGGTAGAAATAATCGTCTAAAAGAAATCACCCGAGCCTTGAAAGCTTTTGAGTACAACAACAATTTCTTTTAGTGTTATCATCCTCTGTTTTATACCCAAAATTTCCAACAATTAATACGTTACGGAGCAGAGTAATGAATCTGTTAAACAAAATATTTACGACTAAACATTCTGCATTAAAATTAATGAATCTCGATCTCAAATGACATCTACTATTAGCACTGTATAACCAAGTTCTGTGTATTTCATATTTCAAAAAATTTGGACAGACCGCCTTTTCGAACTACCTAAAAACCGTATAGACTCATAACACCAAAAGCGGCCTCCCTGTTTTTTCCTAGAGGGGAAGGATCCACACAATTCCTGCGTTTGTACGAATTTCAGTGGTTCAAATGGACGGTCTGTCCAGAACTACTGTTCATGGTTTCATCCAACAAATTAACATCACCAGTCGGATCCTAAGGCAGAAGAAACTTAGAAGTGAAATGGCAAGACTTGATATCTCAATGTTGTTGACCATCTTCAAGATTGTTTGTGCAACAATATTAAGTTTCTGTAGATAATTAATGATCAAGTTATTAGAGTTATTATTACGGGAAATTATATAGACCATAATGATAATACCGCCCGAAATGAAACTCAACAAAACATATGAACAAAAGTCAAAAAGCAGCCTGAGCTCCGATAAAGTTGACTTAGTGCCCAGATAAAGGTACATTCAGGTCCCAGATGGGGACACGTTGGGCGCAAAATATCATAGATCTAACTAGTTTTGGACCTTTGTAGCCGTATGTTTCCAAATTCTAGTTCTACATTAGTAACATTACGTAGATGTCGATTTGGAAATGCCATAACTAAGAAACAAATGACATATATTTGCAAGGCTAATTTATTTACTCATTACGATGGATTGGCAATTCTTTTTGGGGGAACTGTTTGTTATTTGTAAAGAGAGATAAAAATTATGACATTTTAAAAGTGTCATCTGTGGAAAGCATTAGAGATGAACTGTCAAAGAAATATCATAAAAACTGTTTGGGAGGGCACCACAGATTTTCAACGAAAATGATATATGGCGCCCAAAAAAACGAAAACGATTTAAATCCCGCGGGCCCAATCCCACGGATTATACCGCACACTCACAAGGGGTGGGACTCACACCAAACCCACACCCTATTAATCCGCCGACCTATCAACTGTTTGAAATTTTGTCTCTTGCGGGACAACCCGCGGGACTGAGCCCGCGGGATGTCTATCACTTCTCCCAAAAAACCGCACCCAATGCACCCAGTATTAGCTGGCAATAAAATGGAGAAAATCCTTTAAACCCCACGTCAGCCGAGCAGTTAGAATTTGAGTTATTGGGTTTGACTTTTATTGACTACTTTTCAGCCGTACATCTAAATCGACGGCTTAGGTTAAATATAAACTCTGTAGATTAAGTTCTTTGGATATATGTTTGTGCGGTTAGAATAATTGAACCAAAAAATGCATTCCATTCAAAAAATAAAATACAAAAATGCATCTCTACTCAGTGGCAGATATGCGGCTTGGCCTTAGAAAACTACCAACGTTCGCCGTTTGTTTGGTGAATTTTCATGTTTGATGGAGAATAAGCTTTTCCTGTTTTGTGGTTGTAGGTACCAAAAATCACACCGGAGAATAAGCTTTTCCAGACAACCACTCCTTACCAGACAACAACATGTGATGTGAATGTGTGCAAGTAGATTTTGTTTAAGTACTAAACTTGAGCAAGACCCGCTCAACTTCAGTTCTTTCCTGATGTAGTTTAAGTGTATCAACAACTTAACTCAAAATTTAATAATCCAAGTTGAATAAATTTTAGTTAACTAATATGGATCAGGGTACCTTATTCATTGCATCCGTTAAACACGGCAACAACCTACATGGGGAACACCTATCAAGTGGCTAATAATCAGTAGCCAACTGCAATGGAATCATGCGAACTACCCGTATGTGGTCCTTGGACATACTGCTTAATATCTAAATACATTAACCATTAGGCAGTATGTCAAATAATGGGTACTATTCGTCTTAATCACATTTTCTTTTGTTATCATGCAACTGGGAGGAAGATAAGATCAAATAGCAATTATGCAAACTACCTCTATGGGAAAATGGGGACACGTTACGTGCAGAAATTTCGTGCTAAGATTATGCGTGTGTGCAAGTAGTGTTTGTTTAAGTTCAAGTTGCGCCAAAAGACCCGCTCAACTTCATTTCTATATATGTATATGTTCAACTTGACTAGAAAACTCCAATTTGTAGACAAGGCTTACATAAGGCTGATGAGGGCCTGAGTTAAATTAATTGAATGATTTATTGAGACGCCATAAATGATGTTCATATACATGTGCATGCAATTAATACGTTACGGAGCAGAGTAATGAATCTGTTAAACAAAATATTTACGACTAAACATTCTGCATTAAAATTAATGAATTGTTTGAGGAGAATTAGAGGTGAAGGTAGAAGATATAGAGACAAGGGAAAGGATATCTTATTAGAGAGAGTAGCAGTTGTAAGACATAGGTTTCTGTATATACATATAAAAGGAAAACTAGATGGACTACACATCCACGGGCTGTAGGTCCAGTAACATTCCCCCTTGTGCGGTTCAATAACAAAACTTTATACATAGTGCTTCATATATAGTGCTTTGAATGTCATTCTTCAGATGTCGTTCTCTCCTTGATGACTTGTGTCGAAATCAATTGCCTTACTAAAAATTTGACAAGGAAAAACCCAGTGGGATAAAACGTTGGTACAACTCTTGACATGTAGTACTTCATATGTTGTCTCGTACTTTACATGTAGATCATCACATGTATTACGATCTTCAAAGATCGATGAGTCTAAATTAATTGCCTCGTTAAAACTTCGTCAGGAAAATCCAGAGGGACAAAACCTGAACTAAAGAAAAAGAGTACAATATTAAGCAAACATAGAACATAGTTGGACTCAAATATGTTGCCTCATTAAAACCTTGACAAGGAAAACCCAGTTAGATAAAACCTTGACGAAGGGAAAAGAGTACAACGTGACAGATGCAAGTAAAGGTAAGCCATTGCAGATGATCACTTTTCTCTGTTGAAGTTGATTAGTTGTTTCACAACTCTTAAGGAAGAAAATCCTCGTGGGAAAGATAATATTCTGAGTTGGGAAATTACATTCCTGGTGTTTGTTGTTGTCTCATTAAAAACCTTGCCGAGTAACAAAACCCTATAGGAAAAAGTAACCTCGATGAAGGAAAATAGTTCAACACACTATTAGATTCTCCCCCTGATGTCAGACAATTTTCATTAGTCTAATGCATTCAAAAGAAGTTTATCACACTTTACTTTTGTGGCTTGAATGTTTATAATACCATGTTGTTGATTATGGAAGTTACGTTTCTTAACAAACTATCGTGTTTTATTTCTTTAATTCAGATATTTTCGGTAATATCAACGCGATCTTTATGTCTTAAACATTCAACTTACTTGATGCTTTTAATGTTGTATCGAGTAACAAAACCCTTTGGGAAAAACTATTCTCGATCGAAGGGAAAAAGAGTACAACACATAATCAATTTCGAAGTAAAATCTGTCGACATCATATCCTTGGATCCGCCCCCTGATGTCGGCATCTCCCCCTGATTACTTTCAGAGTTGTTCTAGAAAGTTAATCATGTATTTTTTCGAAACTGAATATTGGTAAAGACTTAAAAAATAGTCTACCATATCTCCCCATGATTACTTTCGTTGGAGAAGGTATTATTGTTCCTTCATAATCAACAACTTTTGGATTGTAGTTCCTTTAGCATTCCTTTTTACGTCTTTGCAGGGATACAACAAATTTATGTCAGTGCATGATTTCATTCACTATACCATTCCAATGACGTTGCTTTGGCGCAGATCTATATTTATCTAACAAGTTCCCTAGCGATGTAATATTTAATCGAGTACATTATTATACTAAGTACAACAATGCATCTATTGTACTTAGATATGGGAATTTAAACTCCCAACACATTCGTCTTATTCCTTTGGCGAAATGGTTACTTAGTTATATTTTAACCTCGACTAATCATGGGAGTGCTATCAGGATGCATGTCTTTGTTAAATTTCTTGACAACTTTAGACACCACAAGCTCAGTATTCGATCGAGCTTTCCCTAGAATTTTCATCTCAAATTCGGATTTTTAAATAGATTTTAAGGTCTCTTATTACATCAAGAGTACCCATCATGTCTGTACCGTCGCCATAAATAGCTACAATTCCAAATTACCAACTTTCTTGTGAATACTCAAGAAAAAATTTCTTACTTGTCTATCCCCTCCAAATCAATTGTCACTTAAATCGGTATACCACATCCGCCTGATTGCTTCAATCTATAAGTGAGCGTTCTATCTAACCGTAAACGCACTCTGTGGTTTAGATTCACTTGATTTGGGAAACAAAAGGCTATCAAGTACTTTTGTAAATAGATTTTATCTCTTGATTCTTTCAGAAATATGTAATAACCACATCCATATGTTGCATTTCAAGTCCTTCTGAAATTACCAAGCTAACTAAGTAGCGGAACGCTATAACGTTCATTACAAGAGGATAATTACAGGGCTTTGTGAGAAACCTTGCGCCAAAATTCGAGTCTTGATACTTTGAGACTTTATTCTTCCCACTGTTCTCTATGACAAATAATCATGTATGTCCCATAGGCTTTACACTTGGTTAGTTAGCACTACCATACCAAATACTCATATATTTGTCAAAGAACTAAGTTCTACCTGGATTGCGTTGGCCAAATATGTTATTTATTTGAAATTAATCAAAATAAAGCATGGTTCAATCTCATTGTGCTCTACTTATGGAGCAACCATTTATGTATGTGTACATTATTTATATGTCCCTACTTTTGACACCCAATAAATATGTTCTTATACAACAATAAATATGTCCCTCCTTTTTTATAACCTTATCCATTTAATATTATATTGCCTTAAGACCCTCACTCATATAATATTTTTCTTTATTTGAAAATACAAAAAATTTCTTCCTCTACCACTTCACCACCGCCACTAGCACCACCACCACCAACATTCAACCACCGTTACACCACCACCACCGTTCAACAACCACCACCTACCAACCGCCACCACCACCAATATTCCACCACCACTCCTTCAACGCCACCATTACACCACCACTAGTCCTCCAACACCACTAGTCTTTTTCCGCCACCACCACAAGTTCGCCACCACCATCGCCTCCACCACAATCACCGTCGCCGCCGCCGCCATTGTTCAAATATTTTTGTATCAACAACAATAGTTGATCCAAATAAAAAGAGAGCCAACAGTAGAAGTTCATCTAGTTTATCCACGAAAAAAGGATCAACAGTACAAGTTGATCCAATTTTAGTGGATCAACAATGGAAGTTGATCCATGTAAAATTTGATCAATAATGATAGTTGATCAATGTAAAATGGAGTGAACTTGGCGCGATTCGAACACGCATCATCTGACATGGAGTCATTCATGCTACCATTGCACCACAAGTTCAACGTTGGAACGAATTTACATGATTTAAACTACAAAACACGAGTTCAAAGGATCAACAACAGTACTTGATCCCATATAGATGGATCAACAACCATAGTTGATCCAATATCACTGCCTGCTTCAACCTAACACTACGGGAAAACCATACTTTGACAATCACCACAAGTGTCGTAGTAGGACAAAAACGACACTTCTTGATAGGTTGCGGAAGGGGGGGGGGGTTGTATAAGATCCCCGACTTTCTACGACCATTAGATAAGAGTCGTAACCACAGTTGTGGTTCAAGTTTGGACTACACCTGGGTTTAGTTGTGATTGTATTTTGATTTTTTTTTGAAAGCCTAACACAACCTCTACAATGGTTGTGACTCGTTCTTTCACAATTTATACAAGGATTGTATAATTATCTTCCACGACCATTTCTGTGGATAGTAGAAAGGTTAATCACAACCCGCCCATGTGTTGGGAGTTTTATTTTCACTACACATGTTATGGTTGTCAAAGTCCAACATTATTTTCTGGAGTTTCTTTCATAACCCTTATATAGATTGTGAATCGTCCTGTCACTACACCTATTAATATTGTAAAACTTGAGTTCACAACCTTAAATATGTGTAGTAAATTTGTATAACACAACACACTTAGGTATTGTGACTAGCCCTATGACTACTCCTGTTTTGGTTGTTCAAAAATATAGCACATCTCTTATATGTGTTGTAAATATCTATAAAACAACTCCTATAATGGTTGTGAATATTACATTTACTAGTACTCCCAACCTTTGTCTAGTGTAGTCATAATATCTAACACAACATCCTTAAAGATTGTAATATTTGAAGTAACAAATTCTGTTTTCAATAGATGAATGGGTACATACAACCTTTGTTTGGTGTTGTGTGCATATAATTATCTAAAAAAAAAAATTAGGGATGAAACCAAATTAAAGTAATTCAAATTCACCAGAACAAAGGAACACATTCACCTGAACAAAGAAACCCATTCACCATAACAAAGGAACACATTCACCTAAACTATTTTTAGGTTCACCTGCCAGTTTAACACATTCACATTCTTCAAGTTAAACACACACATTCAAAGATGTTTGTTACCAAAAATAGTTTCCTTAACACTCCAAAAATATTAAGAAGGTAATAAGTCTATGAGAACACTATTCGATCCTTGGGCCATGAGATAATACATCCAACAGCATCACCAACATACTTGAACTCTGAATTCGGCTTGTAGACATGAGATGTGATCACATGAGAAGTCAAGACACACACACTATAGGCTCCGAAACCTATTGGCATTCCGTGTATCTGCTGCGCTGGATCAGTTTCACAAATTTCAGCATCAACCACCACCTCGCCATTCTTGTACCAACTTAGTAACTTGCAAGCTGTAAATTTCTCTGGAACTTGCACCTCATTTGTTCTGCTAACAGGAGTGGTAGTGGGAGTAGTTGACTCTTTCTCATTGCATGGGACAACTCTGCTAGTGCTAGCCTGGTTGTTGCTTCCAACTGGAGTGGCCCTGTGAGTGTGGGAGACTTCATCGCAGACACATTTCGAGATCCTTTCCTATAGAATAAACATACCAGCAGTCAGTGGGGCACAATCATGCTTCATATAAAAATAAAACTAAAAACCAAACTGTTAACAAAACAAATTCTCACCTCTAGCATTACAAGCCGATCATTCATTGCTCTACATGTTTCCTGACACTCTTTAATGACCAACTTGTAGTGGGCATTGGCTACCATCTTTTTACGGGTCACTCCATACCCCATGCCTTTAAGTCTTACACCTTTATCTTCACCAAGAACCTTCGAAAGAATATCGTCTGTCAAGGACGATCCACTACAATCAGAACTATGATTTTCTTGGGCTTCTTCAATTTTTTTCTGTACAAGCTGTGTGAAACATATAAGATATTTTTACATTATTGAAACTCACATAAATTCAGAAAAGGAAGAGAAGATTACTCACAAAATCCTGTAGAACAGCCGGATTTGTCTCCTTTCCATGATGCAGTTGGTGGCCCGTTTTCCATAAATCAGCTCTATCGACAGGTTCAGTTGTGTTCCTCTCTTTTTGCTGCACAGAAATTGTGAATCCTAGTTAGTTAACACCTTCCAAAAGAGATATTAAAAAACTTACAAGTTTTCATTTTATGCATGAAAAACTTGACATCTAATACACAAAGCTAAGCACTGCTCATCATCTTCATTATTAACTTGGGCATTGTTCATAAGAATAAGAAATAAAGCTCAAACTAGCAAACAAATGAAGTACATAAAATTAAAAATAGTAGAACATACCATCTTCGCCTCTAATCGGGCATAACCTTCACGACTAATCGTGTGAGGGGTGGTATGCCTGGCACGAATTTCTTGCATTTTGTGTCTTTTCACCTGCAAAGGAAAATATAGCAATCATTAGACACATTCTAAATTTTTGAAGCTTCAAATAGTCATTCATTATATTAGAAACGGTACTTACTCTGAATTCAGCCGAGTTCACACGTTTCACAAACTCTTCCCACTCTCTGACAGTCATGCTTGTTGGCATTAGCTTTGCAACCTTTTTCTCTCTCTCTTCCCCTTGTAGCTGATCAAAAGCATCTAACACCAAACCGGCTCTCCTGGATCGAGCTTCTTTGAGATATGTTCCCATTTTTCCAAAATAGTAGTCTTTGTAATGTTCAGGAAAAATGAACCGATGCTGCGAATAAACATAAATCATTTTATTAGATCTTCTATGAGTTAAAGAGTTGTCGACTAATGAAAATAGTCGATTAAAGATTTAAGACTCAGTTTAATTACCTCAACAATCTTCTATATGTTTTCCTTGGCCTGAGAAGGAATGAGTCACCAGTCCTGGTGCGTTAACGAAATATTTCTCCGGACTAACACCCCTAGACAACTGTCCAGCTGCACGGAAGGTTCACCAATTGGTTGTTCTTTAAAGTTGAAGGGAACTTCAGTTTTTGTAGTTGTGCTCTCCAGCCTCAATGCATGCATCTGTGTTGGTCCACGTGGAACAAACTTTCTTTTCTTCGTTGGTACCGAAACCTCCACTTCATCACCTTCTGGCTTATCAGTAGCACCCTCATCATCATTCTCCAATTCCTTTGCCACATCAATCTCGGCATCATTACCATTATTTTTTTCTTCATCTTCCGCCTCTTCCTCTGCCATGTCTTTGTTGGGCTTTAAAATATCATCTTCCTCTTCCTCTTCAAAATCTGAAAAAAGTGTTGTTTGGATTCCTGAGTTGAACATTTTTACATGGGCCAGTGCTTATATCCAACTTCCGATTTACTTTCTTTCTCCCCTGTTTGGACTTCTTTAAATTTTGTAGCTGTCGACACATTCTTGTTCTTAGAAACTACTTTCTTTCGATATGGTGTAGGTAGTTTGGAAATAGTTGGTTGTGCAGATTCTTTGAACCTTGGAGATAATCGCGTCTGAGAATCATTTGTTTCAGCTGGAGTTGGTATGATGGTTTCAGGTTGTGTACACTTTGTAGTTTGTGTAGTGCTTATAGGATCAGTTTGTTCTGCGGGCTCTTTGAACCTTGGTGATGATCACCTCTGACATGTAGGTTCAGATGATTCTACGGACTTGCTTCTTGGTGTTCGGGACTTTGAAGTAACTGTATCAGTTTCAGGTGGAGATTCATTATTAGGTTGGGACTGGCTCTTCAGTTGCTTCTTCATCTGCAACAACCATATATATATAACTTAGTTAAAATGAAAAGGTAAAGTAATGTTTGTGTTAATACAATGAAATTGAGATGAAAATAGTTTACCTTGATTGGAAACTGCTTGAGATGCTTTTTATTTACTGGTTCCTTGGTCTGCAACATAAAATACATAAGCTCAGTATACGTTGTCGACTTAAAAGGGTCATTTACATGAATAAGAGAAACGGAATCATAATCTAAGTCTTTACCTTATTCTTTCCCATTGCTGTGAGATTTGTTTTCATCAATGCAGTTATATGAGCTAAAAATACAGAATTCAAAAGTGATTAGTATATATAACATTGTGCAAACTACATCAACTGTACATTTGGATACTAACAAACATTTTAAAAAAAAAATGAACCGGTGCACTCCTTATTCTATGGGTAAGTCGATCGCTTGAGAAGAAATTGTCTCACCCATAAGATAGAGAGTGCACTAGATCTCATCAATCCTTAACCACCAACAATTTTCAAGGTTAAGAAAGCAATAACAGAGTGACAAACAAGATCTCAACTCCAACTCAGTCCAATATGTCACTGATATTTTACATCTAAAATCATGTTCTTCTTAAACACAAGCAATAACAACCAAGCAACTGTGGGATGCTGGTTGGAATACTGAAGCCCTGCAAAATTCTCAGTTCAGAATGATCCAGAGGTTCAGTAATCCCACCAGCATTTCTTTCAGATTCACTTGATAGCTATCATGTTAAAACAAGCATCATATTAAGAAAACAACATAATACTACACCATGCTAAGTTTCTTATCCTACCAAATGTTAAATTCTGCTACAAAATACTAAGCCAATTGCATGTTATAATGGGAAAAAAAAAAAACTAAAATCAAAAATCAGTCAAAATCAAAATTAAACTGAACCTTAAAAAAATCAAAACAAAATCAAAAATCCTAGCTAGGACAAACATCAAAACACAATTGCATGTTCTTAAAAAAGTAAAAGAAAAAAAAAACTAAAATCAAAAATCAGTCAAAATCAAAATTAAATAGAACCCTTAAAAAATTAAAACAAAATCAAAAATCCTAGCTAGAACAAACATCAAAACACAATTGCATGTTATTGAAAAAGAAAAAAGAAAAAAGAAAATCATAAATCGGTCAAAATAAAATGTAGAACCCTAAAACAATGAAAACAAAATCAAAAATCTTAGCTAGAACGAACATCAAAACACAACCAAATAAATCAGAGAAGAAAGGGTTTGATAGATTTATTCTTACCACTATAAAGAAATTTTCTGAAGAGGGTTATGATTACATTTGAGGTCTGATACACCTTCTGTTGATAGTTGGATTTGAGGGTTAAGATTTGTGTTGGATTTGAGGGTTAAGAAAGGGTTAAGATTTGTGTGGAATGATTTGATTTTGATTTTTTCTCTGAGATCAGAGAAGAAAGGGTTTGAGAGAGTTTTTCTCTGAGATGATAAATAGAAAGAGAAAGTGAAGCGTTGAATGGAGAAGGAACCGAGGGAGACCAGTTTTCTGTGGTCCTTAATCTTTTGGTTTTTTTTTTCTTCGAAAATTGGAAGAGGTGACACGTTGCAAAATTGGGGCGGGATGTTTGGGCGGGATCTTGGGTGAAAAAATCTGCAATCCGCATGATATCCTTTAGAGCCGTTAGATTAGATTATATGCAATCTAATTGGTTAAGAGAATAGGTTACGGACTGAGAAATGTGTTTGTTTTTGTCAAACCAAACAAGGAATTATGACCGTTAGATTGCGTAGTGATCCTTGTTTTTTGTTTTAGCTTCATTCTAGATCGTTGGATTAGATATGAAACCTACAAACCATCAAATTTAAATGTTACTATACGTCAAATTCGATATTGAACATGACTCCGAGATCGAAACCTGGCAGATAGTGTAATAATATAAGTTGGAAACTCGGTAACAAGGACGAGTCCAACCAATAATATTTAAGATTCCTTCGTCTTACTCTCCGGAACCTTAAGAAACCCTAAATCCGTCAACTCTGAGAAAGAAAGTGTCTCCGAGATCGAAACCTGGATGGCTATTAATGTCGGAAACTCGGTAACAACGAAGAATCCAAACAGTAACATTTAAGATTCCTTCGTCTCACTCTCCGGAACCTTAAGAAACCATAAATTTGTCAACTTATCAGTCGAAAGTGGCTCCGAGATCGAAACCTGGACGGCTATTAATGTCAGAAACTAGGTAACAACGAAGAATACAACCAGTAACATTGAAGATTACTTCGTCTTACTCTCCGGAACCTTAAGAAACCCTAAATTTGTCAACTTATCAGTCGAAAGTGGATCCGATATCGAAACCTAGAGGGCTATTAATGTCGAAAACTCGGTAACAATGAAGAATCCAACCAGTAACATTTAAGATTACTTCTTCTTACTCTCCGGAACCTTAAGAAACCATAAATTTGTCAACTTATCAGTAGAAAGTGTCTCCGAGATCGAAACATAGACGGCTATTAATGTCGTAAACTCGGTAACAACGAAGAATCCGACCAGTTACGGGTAAGATTCCTTCGTCTTACACTACGGAACCTTAAGAAACCCTAAATTTGTCAACTTATTATCAGTCGAAAGTGTCTCCGAGATCGAAACCTGGACGACTATTAATGTCGGAGACTCGGTAACAATGAAGAATCCGACCAGTAACGGGTAATATTCCTTCGTCTCACTCTCCGGAACCTTAAGAAACCCTAAATTTGTCAACTTATCAGTCGAAAGTTTCTCCGAGATCGAAACCTGGACGGCTATTAATGTCGGAGACTCGGTAACAACGAAGAATCCGACTAGTAACGGGCAATATTCCTTCGTCTCACTCTCCGGAACCTTAAGAAACCCTAAATTTGTCAACCTATCAGTAAAAAGTGGCTCCGAGATCGAAACATGGACGGCTATTAATGTCGAAAACTCGGTAACAACGAAGAAATCAACCAGTTACGTGTAAGATTCCTTCGTCTTACACTCCGGAACCTTAAGAAACCCTAAATTTTTCAACTTATTATCAGTCGAAAGTGTCTCCAAGATCGAAACATGGACGGATATTAATGTCGGAGACTCGGTAACAATGAAGAATCCGACCAGTAACGGGCAATATTCCTTCGTGTCACTCTCCAGAACCTTAAGAAACCCTAAATTTTTCAACTTATCAGTAGAAAGTGGCTCCGAGATCGAAACATGGACGGCTATTAATGTCGAAAACTCGGTAACAACGAAGAAATCAACCAGTTACGTGTAAGATTCCTTCGTCTTACACTCCGGAACCTTAAGAAACCCTAAATTTGTCATCTTATCAGTCGAAAGTGGCTCCGAGATCGAAACCTGGACGGATATTAATGTCGGAGACTTGGTAACAAAGAAGAATCCGACCAGTAAAGGGCAATATTCCTTCGTCTCACTCTCCGGAACCTTAAGAAACCTTAAATTTGTCAACTTATCAGTCGAAAGGGTCTCCGATATCGAAACCTGGACGGCTATTAATGTCGGAGACTCGGTAAAAATGAAGAATCCGATCAGTAACGGGCAATATTCCTTCGTCTTACACTCCGGAACCTTAAGAAACCCTAAATTTTTCAACTTATCAGTAGAAAGTGGCTCCGAGATCGAAACATGGACGGCTATTAATGTCGGAAACTCAGTAACAAGGAAGAATCCAACCAGTTACGGGCAATATTCCTTCGTCTCACTCTCCGAAACCTTAAGAAACCCTAAATTTGTCAACTTATCAGTCGAAGGTGTCTCCGAGATCGAAACCTGGACGGCTATTAATGTCGGAGACTCGGTAAAAACGAAGAATCCGACTAGTAACGGGCAATATTCCTTCGTCTCACTCTCCGAAACCTTAAGAAACTCTAAATTTGTCAACTTATCAGTCAAATGTGGCTCCGATATCGAAACATGGACGGCTATCAATGTCGGAAACTCGGTAACAACGAAGAAATCAACCAGTTACGTGTAAGATTCCTTCGTCTTACACTACGGAACCTTAAGAAACCCAAAATTTGTCAACTTATTATCCGTCGAAAGTGGCTCCGAGATCGAAACCTGGACGGCTATTAATGTCGGAGAATCGGTAACAAAGAAGAATCCGGCCAGTAACGGGAAATATTCCTTCGTCTCACTCTCCGGAACCTTAAGAAACCCTAAATTTGTCAACTTATCAGTCGAAAGTGTCTCCGAGATCGAAACCTAGACGGCTATTAATGTCGGAGACTTGGTAACAACGAAGAACCCGATCAGTAACGGGCAATATTCCTTCGTCTTACACTCCGGAACCTTAAGAAACCCTAAATTTTTCAACTTATCAGTAGAAAGTGGCTCCAAGATCGAAACATGGACGGCTATTAATGTCGGAAACTGGGTAACAAGGAAGAATCCAACCAGTTACGGGCAATATTCCTTCGTCTCACTCTCAGGAACCTTAAGAAATCCTAAATTTGTCAACTTATCAGTCGAAAGTGGCACCGAGATAGAAACCTGGACGACTATTAATGTCGGAAACTCGGTAACAACGAAGAATCCAAACAGTTACGGGTAAGATTCCTTCTTCTTACACTCCGGAACCTTAAGAAACCCTAAATTTGTCAACTTATCAGTAGAAAGTGTCTCCGAGATCGAAACATGGACGGTTATTAATGTCGAAAACTCGGTAACAACGAAGAATCCGACCAGTTACGGGTAAGATTCCTTCGTCTTACACTCCGGAACCTTAAGAAACCCTAAATTTGTCAACTTATCAGTCGAAAGTGTCTCCGAGATCGAAACCTGGACGGCTATTAATGTCGGAGACTCGGTAACAACGAATAATCCGACCAGTAACGGGCAATATTCCTTCGTATCACTCTCCGGAACCTTAAGAAACCCTAAATTTGTCAACTTATCAGTCGAAAGTGTCTCCGAGATTGAAACCTAGACGGCTATTAATGTCGGAGACTCGGTAACAACGAAGAATCCGACTAGTAACGGGCAATATTCCTTCGTCTCACTCTCCGAAACCTTAAGAAACCCTAAATTTATCAAGTTATAAGTCGAAAGTGTCTCCGAGATCGAAACCTGGACGGCTATTAATGTCGGAGACTCGGTAACAACGAACCTTAAAAATCCAACCAGTAACGGGTAAGATTCCTTTCTCTTACTCTCCGGAACCCTAAAAAAGCTGAACGATGAAAATTTAGCTGAAGTGCAAACCAAAAGGCAAACAGCTTTACGATGACTTCTCACAAAGGTTGCGAAAGGGGTTGCAGCAAGGTTACCATCCTAACCATCCATTTCAATCTCTAACCGTCCAATTTTTCGTTTTTCCTTATCATTTTCTCCTCCACTTATTTTTTTTCTTTCATTCTAACCTTATCTCCTCATGCTTCGGTTGCAGCACTTCCTCAGATTTTCTCATCCTTCACCACTTCTCTGTAAAACCACCTCCCCAACCGATTGATTTTTCTTATCATCAAACCTACCATCATCAACAGCTCACCAGAATCAGCATCTCACCAGCATCAACAAAACGACGATCGATGAAAACAGATCGAGGGAGCTGATCCGTTTTCTGCTCCAACAGATCGAGTCGAAGACTTACATATGAATCAACAAATTGACCTAGCTGAAGACTTACACAGGTATGTAAATCGTGTTTCTTGATCTGTTCAGAACTAAGTTGCATTTAATTCAAATGATGAATTATGGTTTGCATTTAATTCAAATGAATTTAAGTGAATTAGGGTTTGCATTTAATTCGATCTGTTTAGAACTAGATTTTAATTTTGAATTAGGGTTTGCATTGAATTTAAGTGATTTGAATTAAGTTGCATTTAATTCAAATGATTGGATTTTTTGTATTAAATTCAGGTGTTTTCTATTATATTGATTGAAATTTTGAATTCTTTTGCAGGATTTGCTTCAATTTTGTCTTGAAATCAGTTTAGGATTCATAAGGATTTCATGTACACATATACTTGGCTGAACTGTGAGGGGTAATATTCTCACTGAAGGTAAACAATTCTTAAATTCAGAGAGTTCAAAGGTATATATATGAATATTTAGAGCCTTGTGAACTGGTTGTTCTATACTTGGATAAACTGTGTGTGTGTTTACTTGTTGTTAAAAGAAGTATAATCAAATGTGCAAGACAGGATTGCATTACTAGCTAGGGACTGAAATTTTCTTGTAATTTATCTTTAAAAACTCTGCGTCAGTCATGGGTGGAGGTGCAAAAGACTCTCCAAGTAGCAGTAGTAGCTGAAACAACAGCAACAGTAAGATGAGAATGAAAAAAATCTTAACTGATGAGTGTGCTATGTGTGAACAAAGGAACCATGAGATAAAAGTGTTTCCTTGGCTCTATTCTAGGTGAAAGCATGTTCCCTGTAATGGTGTGAGAGCATTTCTATGATCTACAACAACTGAAACCTATGGAAAAATGTTCTTAAAGTGCACCATACCAACCTGCACCTACTTTGAATGGTTTAATGATGCTTCTGACCCTTGCAAATCCAAGTCATTGTTGTTACCATCGGAGAAAATCTGTAATGCTTGTGGAGAAGATAATCACTCGTTTAAACATTGTCCACTGCACAGTCAGTTGTGCTTCTCTTCAACTTGTAATTACAAACTCATCCTAAAAATATGCAAAAATCAACACAATAAGCACATAGCTTACCTTATATGTGAACATTGTGGAGCTTTTACATGGGCTTCAGATGCTATCTTCATTGCTGCAAAAAAAAAAGTTAGAGTTTCTACTAATCAAATAGCTGATCTAGTTACAAATCTATGGAAAAATCTTCATATGTAATAATGTATTATTTTATGTGTAAGACATGATTTAAATGACCATATATAGGTCCTTGTAATGGTTCTCTGTATTGTGTAACTATATATGCTGGTTAATTATAACTTACATAATTTGCAGGGATACATCTTTCAGCCATATTCTAACTCTTCTTTTTTCTGTTGCGCGCAGATTCAAGTTTTATTTTAACATATATACATATAAATCAATTGAATTCATTGTAAATGCTGAATAAAGATTGGATTTATTGGCAAAGGTGAATATGTTTAACTTAAGGATATATATCATATTCTTTACATTAGTTTGCTAGATTGTTAATTTGCGTTATTACGGTGCTCTGTTTTATCTATCTTTTATACAGGGGTGGTCTTCCATATCAGGATGCATTGAACAATTTCATAGATATTGTTTGTCAGAAACTAGGAAATCCTTCTAAGTTGAGTTGTCCTTGTGTTGATTGTAAGAATATTGCTTTGCCACTTCCTCCGAATGCAGTGCATCTTCACTTGCTGAAAAGGGGTATGGATCCTACATACACCGAGTGGGTTTTTCACGGTGATCCAGCTATCATTTCTAATGATATTCACCAAGAAGGAGTGACACATGGTTCAGAACAAATGTATGTAGAGGATAATGTTGAAGGTGATGCTCATCAAGATCAGGGCCATGAAATCAGTTAAGAAGAGAGGTTGGACGAGGAGGTTGACGCTCCGTTATACCCTAATTGTAAAACACACACAAAGTTATCTATCACTATGGAATTGTACAGGAACAAGACAGTTAATGGTATGTCTAGGAAGGCTTTTGACGAACTTCTCAAGACAATTGGTTCGCTGTTGCCGCAAGGTCATTGTCTGCCTAAAAGCACATATCAAGTCAAAAAGCTGCTGAAATCTTATCAATTGACTTACGAGAAGATACATGCCTGTGTGAATGATTGTTGCTTGTTTAGAAAGGAGTTGAAAGATGCAGATGAATGTCCTAAATGTCATTATTTTAGGTGGAAGCAAGACACATCTAATATGGAAGACGATGCGGACATGATAGACAAGCCCAAAAAGAAGATACCGGTGAAGGTTCTTAGATACATCCCCCTTATACCGAGATTGAAGAGATTGTATCAATCAGCTGAGCTGGCTGAGCAGTTGATATGGCACGCGACGAGCAAGAGTAAAGATGGGAAGATACGTCATCCTTCAGATTCTTTGGCTTGGAAGAACATAGACAAACGATTTCCCGAATTTTCTTCAGATGACCGTAATCTGCGTCATGGGCTTGCTGCTGATGGATTCAATCCGTTTGGCGATCTTTCTCCAACCCACAGTTGTTGGACGGTGATGATCGTGGTTTATAATTTTTCCACTCAAAAGTGTATGCAAGCCGAAAAAATTATTCTGAGCATGCTAATTCCAGGAAAAAAGCAACCGGGTAATGACATTGATGTATATTTGCAGCCATTGATTGATGATCTGATTGAGTTGTGGGAGAAAGGCGCGAAGGTATATGATGCTTTTAGTAAATCCGAATTTAACTTGAAGGCTTTATTGATGTGGACGATTAATGATTTTCCTGCATATGGTAATTTATCTGGATGTACGTATAAAGGGAAGGAAGCAAGCCCTCTTTGTGGTGATAACACACTTATCAACTGGTTACCGTTTAGTCGTAAAACTGTATTCATGAATCATAGGAGATTCCTTCGTCATAATCATCCCCTTCGACAGAAAAAAGACTTGTTTAATGAAGAAATTGAAGGAGGAAAAAACCACCTGTTATGTCTGGTGCTACTGTATTTGAACATCAGAGCACTATTGTTAATGATTTTTGGAAAGCGAAGAAGAACGAGGAGGAGAAAAAGAAACAAAAAGAGGTAAATAAGAAGAATACTAAGAAGAAGAAGATGACAAAGGAAATCGGTCAGAGTAGTGCCGCAAAAGGTGCAAAGAATAGTAATTCTGAGTGTGGGAAGCGGAAAAGGGGTGCTGTTTCTAATGTGGCTAGTTCTGCTGCACCTCATGATGAGGAAACTGAGCTTCGGGTGTTTAACAAACGGTCGATATTCTTCGACTTTCCTTACTGGAAGGTCAGTTCTAACTACAGATTTACTTGTTAAATAGTTTTGTGCACATGAGCTATATATGCTTGAACTCACTATAATTAACATGAATACCCTTTTTCTGTCATGTGTGATTAAACTCACTATATCTTCATATCTATGTGTTAGCTGGTTTACATGGATGTGTACCTGTTTTTCTAGTTCTTTTACTTACTGAACAAACTAGCTAGATTTATAGGTTATTATCATCTTTTGGAATTACTAATGTTAGGTTTTTTCATGAATTCCTAGGATTTGTTACTACGGCATAATATTGATGTTATGCATACAAAAAAAAATGTCTGTGAGAGTGTCATTGGTACTATTTTGAATATAAAGTTCAAAACAAAAGACGGTTTAAATTACCGTAATGATCTGAAGAGTCTGGGAATAAGATCAGAATTTCATCCGTAAGAGATAAATGGCAAAATAATCCTTCCACTAGCACCATACAGCTTAAGCAACAAGAATAAGGCTATACTTTATAATAGGATGAGAAATTTGAAGGTTCCATATGTGTATAGTTCGGATCTTAGGAAGCATTTCTCGAAAGATGGTCAATTAGGTGTCCTTAAGGCTCATGATTATCATGTTATTATGCAACAAATATTACCTGTAGCTTTGAGAGGACTTTTACCTGAGGGGCCAAGTAAGGCGATTTTTAGGTTGTGTTCTTATTTTCACGAAATATGCCAAAGGGTAGTTCATCTCGAAAGATTAGTATAACTTGAGGTGGAAGTAGCTGAGACTTTGTGTATGTTGGAGACGTACTTCCCTCCATCCTTTTTTGATGTGATGGTGCACTTGATAATTCACCTAGCTCGAGAAGTGCATTTATGTGGACCTGTACAATATCACTGGATATATCCATTTGAAAGGTATGCTAAATTTTATAAATGTTATTTCTGCTTTTTTATTATTTTGTTTCAATCTTTTTTCTATTTGCACAATGTGTTAGTAGCTTAGACCTACTAATATCCAAATGGTGAAGTTTTGTAAGACGTATACCGACTTCGTTTCCAACCTTTTAACTGGTAACTATTTCCTACACTACTTTCATATAGGTATATGAAGACATTCAAAGAATATGTTAAAAATTACGCACTACCTGAAGCTTGTATAGTAGAGTGTTATCTTGGGATGGAGTATGTTAGGTTTTCTATTCTCATGGATCAAGCAGCTGAAATAGGAGAAAAGCCAAGCTGTAACAAAAACTTTCAAGATGGTTCCACACAGGCTGCATGCCCTCTTTCTAAAGGTGTCCAAGTGCGTATGGAGGATGCAAAGTTAAAGATTGCTCACATATATGTTCTTTTTAATACGGCAGAAATTGACCCATATCTAACGTAAGTATTACATTGACGTTCATTAGAAATGGTTAATCAGTTAATACCTCCTGTTTTAATTTTACTTTTATATTAGAATGCATATAGATGAGTTAAAATCTTCGGTTGGGAGTTCTATTACCAGTGAAGACCATCTCATTTCCATACACTCAGACACATTTGGAGATTGGTTTAAACAAAAGGTACATTTTTTCCACTTTTATTCAGATTGCACAGTTTAATTAGTGGTTTATCACTAACGGATTTTGAGACTTCAGAAAATACAAATAGAACCATCGTCCATGGATGTGCTTTATAGTTGTTTGATTCTGTATGGGTACAACATATTCTATTTTATTTTGACACCTAGAACCATCCATGTTAGGCAGAACATCGCTATAAAAATATCTTTGCTCAGATAACCATTTTAGTTATGTATTTATGTTCTGAGTATGCACGGTGTAGGTATATATGCAAATTGAACAAGGCATGTCAGTTTCAAACACGGTAGAGTGGTTGGCAAAAGGGCCTTTAGAAAAATGCGTGTCATATAAAGGATTGCTAATCAATGGGTCTAGATTTCTTACGAAGGATGTTCAAAGAGTCACGCAAAACAATGGTGTCTCAATTGAATCAAAAACTTTAGTTGCAGGACGATCAGAAACCACTGGTTTCTATGGTGTTTTAGAATAAATTCTAGTGTTGGACTACATTACTTTACAAGTTCCCATATTCAAATGTGACTGGTCTCACACCTATTTTGTTGTGAAGGTAGAGAAAGGCTTCACAATAGTCAACTTAAAACAGCATAAGAACCAATTTTGTAATGACCTGTTCATTTTAGCATCACAAGCGCGACAAGTTTTCTATTCTCGAGAGTCAGATACATCTAACTGGTATGTGATGTTGAAACCACCACCTAGGGGTTTCCATGAATTAGAGGAATTCAATGAAAATGATGGAAGTTGCCAACCTGTGGATACTTCAACTCTTGGCTTACAAATAGATGGCGAGAGTGAGAGTTACGCAAGAGAGGATGCTGAACCTATTGTAGTGGCGACAAAGAAGAAAAACAAGAGGAAGAAGAAAAAGAAATTCACAAGTTAATTAGGTCAGTATGTAGTGTATTGTGTTTACTGGAATATATTTTTGCGGTCTTCATCGTTCTCGTTGCTGTCATTGTAGATCTTGTTGTCACAGTTCTTGTGTATTTCCTTTGCTGAAACTAGTATCGTTCTTGTGATTGTGATGTTTCATCTTATTACTGTGATTGTGATGTTTGATATTTGTTCCGAGTGAACACCCTTTTTTAACTCCACCAGTGAAAATGATTTATCATTTTCATTGCCGGTCTCAAGCCCGGACAAAGGAGGAGAGAAGAATGGAATATTTGATAGTACAGTCATTTACAGTCATGGAACTAGATATGCACAATAATTTTTCTTCTGTTTTTTATGTTTAGTTACCATTTGGTGCTATGGGTTGTCATTGTTTCTTAAGAAAAAAACTCCATTCTTTTTTATGTTTTTTGGTGTATTGGAAGAAATTGGGTACTTGAACTATGAAATGAAAGTGCCATGGAACTAACAGATATAAAATGAGATGCAATATCATATTGAATGTATGTGATTCTTTATAAATAAGTCTTGTAGAATGTATGTGATTGTTTACAGGGAAGGATTTGCGATGTTTGTGGCTCAGGGGACTGAGCCTTATTTATGTACATCTGTTTTTATTTTTACGACTCTTATAAAGGTCGTCACCCGTGTTCAACGACTATTATAATGGTCGTCAAATATGGTGATAAGTTTAGTAAATAAGAACCACAAACATGTGGGAACTGTGATAGCGTAGGCTAGGTTGTTGGTGCGGACTTGCCTCAGGCCCTGCAAACTCATTTGCCAACTATATTTTTAATTGGGCAACTCTTATAAAAGTCGTTATATGATTCCTATATTTTTACTTCAACAACCCTTATAAGGGTCGTTATACATTTTCATTTGAAGAAAAGCCCCAAAAAACACAAACTTGCGTAGTGTAAGGATGGTTCATAGGTTAGTCTAAGGCATAGTAGGTTCACGTTCGAATCCCCTCATCCAATATTTTATATTTTCACACTAGTCTACAAGGGGTTATAAATCACGCATGAAATCTGTTATAAAACATATTTTATCACGATTTTCATCCGTTATTAGAATCGTTATTTATTTGGTGTGACTTTTTAAAAATGACAAATAGGAGACGTTATTAAATTTAATGTCTAAAATTCGTGATTTAAAATCACATATATAACCTGTTATTAAATATCACGGTTATTGTATGTAACATTAAATAACTGTTAATTTATGTCATATAAGAATCACGGTTAATATATGTGAAATAACGGTTGATGCATGCTATTAAAAAAACACGGTTATTAGGTGTGAAATAAAACAATGGTTCATAACCATTATAATTGGAGGTATTTTCATTAAAAAAAAAACTACCAATTCTAACAAGACTGATTCATCATTTTCTGGCTACGGATTCAGATTTTGGGATCTGAACGAAATCAATTCAGAATTATATTTAGTGTATCAGAAATCCAACCAGATTAAAAAAATAAAAGAAAATAAACGTTAAAGAATTATTAATTATTTATTAAAAGAGAATATAATATTCAAACATAGGCCAAGTTGCAAGGAAATAAACGTTAAGCCATTTTCTGGCTTCTTTTAACATTCTCAAGTACAACATCATCATCTCCATCGCACAACATCGCAGTTGGATCAATAATTTCCTCAATCATGCAGTCGTGGTGGTCATCAATCAGTAGCTTGGTATCAACATATGCAAGTGCAACAACCTTTTTTCTTAAGTTCCTCAAACAGCAAAGACCAAACGACGAATGAAAGGACGAAGGGATCCCAATACCCTGTGTATGTAACATGACAAACTTTAAGATACCATAATAGCAGCATCGTATACATCTGACTATACATTACTAAGAGATATTAGAGGTCACCTGTTGATGAGAGCTATCATTGATCTGACTATGTACTCCAATGTTGCTTTTCTGTATTTCAGCATCCAACTGTGCTTTCAAAGCTTAGTTTTTATGCATCTCTTTCTGCAACTTGTTCCTCACTTCCTGCAACTTGGCCATCATAAACTCAGCAGCAAGAATCTGAGATTTAGAAATACCAGCACCCATTCCGCGTAGGTATCCCTTTTGATCAACGCCATATATCTAGCCATATACATGAATCGAATTCAAATTTATTGAAATTCGGTCAAACAATTAATGTAACATAAGGGAATTTTCTAGACTACTACTATGCAGATGGTCACAAGGCGGCAATTGCAGTATAACCATATAGGGACACTTCGGCAAATACAGTCTAGCACTTATGTCTTCAAGCATATGTTACATCTTATCACGAGTTCAAGGATACTACTTGAAAAACTAGTGAAACCTACATGGAGGTGCTGACTACTTGAATATAGATGCAACAGTATTACAGTGTAGTAATACGATTATAAGAGAGAGAACAAATTTCAAACGAAATCAGCAAGCAGTACTATAACAAAGCAACGTAATCACTACCACCATCCAATATGAAAATTCAATAAGTAAAAAGATTCACGTAACAAAAAATTCACCACTAACCTCAGTGACAGCGTCAGTACCCAAATATTTTTTTGATGAAGGATCTTTATCATATGCCTCCTTCACTAGTGCCTACACATCAACAGAATCCAACCAGATTCAGAGATTAACTGACATCATCAATATCAATAAACAATATAAAAATAGAATAACTTACAAGTTTTGCAGCTGCCTGTGATTTAAAAGACGAGGGATCATCATCTGGGGTGGATCTATGTGTTTTCATAAACACATCTGGCATATATATCTGACCAGTGGGGATTTCTTATTGTATGCTGGCAACTTCCTTTTCTTTTCTTCCACAGATGTAACATCATTGAGCAATCGTTTTTTTATTTGACTTTTCAGTTCTCCAGGCACAGTTTGCTTTTGCTAAAACATACTTCTTATGGATAGCTGTTACCTGATACATATTCTGTAATAATGCAGTGTAAGCATTTAATTTCAGCACTTGGTAAAGGTTATAGAAATCCAAGAAAATATATATGAACATAAGCATAAGCGGAAAAAATCCAATTGGACTCACATGAACAGATTTCCAAATATCTTCTTTGTATTCTAGAGGAACCTCTTTCCAAGTGGCATACCCAACCCTATTTTTGACCTTGTAATCTCTCCGATCAAGGTTGCAAAATTTGGTGGCCCGTTCCATTGCCCATGCTCATTAAAGAATATTGGAAAACGACCATCTAGGTTTGAAAAACCAAAATTAGAATAAGTAATGAACCATCTGTGATTTAGAAAAGAATGTATTTGAAGGAACAAAACTTATTATAAGCAAATAAATTATAGTTGATATAACTTAAAAAACTAGGGAAATCAATGAAAATATATATAACATTACCAGTGTTCTCAATTTAATTGTCTTGAGAAGTTAGAGCATAGTCTGATTCATGGGTTAACACAATCTCATCAGATTGCCCCCTGAACTATGTGCACCATGACTTGATCCAGATACTATGGGGATATGTCTCGGAGGCAAGGGAGGCCAGTTAAATGTGGGGCTTCCTTCTCTTGAAAAAGAAGTGGACATCTGAAACATCGACAAACATAATGAATATCTAAACAGACTTATATATGGTTCACTACAATTATATTATTGATAATGCTGCTTGAATCCAAGCTGTTCAACAAAGTTTTTCTCCATACAAATACTGGATCAATCTTACTATAATAAAGAAAACGGGTATATAATGAAGATATCAAAACTATGGTCGGTAATAATGTTACTGCAATAAACCTATCTCCCCCTCCCATTTATTCCTATCGTTTTACTGTTGTTTTGTATGGTGGTGACGACATTTGTCTTCTTCCATCGGAAGAACATAAACCATGAGCACAACTATTAACTAAGAAAACAAAGCAAACCATCAGACACGTGACTTCAAAATATAAAAGCAATACATTCACATTGTGAAAACTGTTCATCAGAAAATCAACTAAGGACTGCATTCTCAGTACATAAACTAAGAAAACAAAGCAAACCTAACGATCCAACAGTGATCTAAAGAAAATGAATTGATTAAAGTGATAATTCATACAAAAGATACATCTAAGACAACCTAACCTTATCTTATCTTCCGAAATAATTCATTTAACAGCACAACGTAAAACTAACACAAGAACATGATACTCCCAACCTTATATTCCTAAACAATTGCGTACACTAAATTCAAACAATGCTTACAAGCTAAAAAATAGCTTCAAATATCACTCTAAGCATCCAAAACAAAACACAACTATAATCCTTAGAGCACCAAAATTAATTGAGAAAGCAATAGACAAGTCTTTTACAAAATAGGAACGATTGGCAAAAAATAGCGGAGGTAATACAGATGCACAACCACTACAGTCATAGGGAAGAAGGACAAAAGTAATTGAAATTATAGGGAAGAAAAAATAGTTGGATGAGTAATTTTGTCAAACACTATGAGTACATTTAATAGAAAACATCACTCACGAACCATTACAACATATACTGAGTTCTGATGGAATTAATCAAAGAAAAGAACAACTTCTCTTATATATTATAAGATAATCAATCTAATATGTAACCCATGAGTCTTTTCAATCAAAGATTGTCTAATAAGATTGTTTTGTTACAAAACTAGATCAATCCTATGTAACCCCAATTTCAGATTCAATCGAAGAGTCTAATATGAACTCATGCATCTTCCAAATCAAAAATCAAAATTTATTTCGCTATATATAAGCATAAAAAAGATATACCTCTGAACATCTCAAAATTGATTTTAGGGTTGAGATTTATAGCTATTCCAAAAAAACACCAAGCGGGAATAATCCCCGCCCAAAAGAATTTTTTTTTGATTTTCATCCCGCCCAAAAATTGTTAGGGATCGAAATTTTTTGACAGAGATTACTACCGCTTGATATTTTTTTCCATTCCTTCTCAATATAATCAACACCATCATCCTACGGCGATGAAGAACTGTTTCCAAAATTATAGAACAAAACTGCAATGAATAATTCCTAACTTTCAACCAAAATATCAGATTAGAAGAAATCTTCTCTGCCTAAGATAGAGACTGGATAAAGTGATGAAATATGCTAGATCTGGACTTTCCTCTTGAGGAGAAAACTATGTTTACATTCTTCACAACAAAACACGCGCCTGTTTTTTTCTTTCTTTTTGTTTTTTTTTATAGTTGGGCGTCCACGGCACAAGTAAAGATTTTGTCCTTTGATGAAAAATGACGCATTGGCTTTTCTTTTAATTCGTGTGAGTCGGATCAATTAGAAACGACTAACTCACTTTATTGAGTTGGGTTAATATATTTTAGCCTTCTGATTTAGTATGAATTAGGGTGCCGACTAGCTTTGACATCTTACTTTTAACGATTTTACCTGCTGGCAGAGGCATCTTTTCATTGGACTCTTTTTTCCTTTCGTCTTTTCATTTTAGTGGATACAATGGATTTTCTCGCTCCATACTTCTCAGTTAAATACTTAAATTAGTGATCCTTGACTAGAGTTGACTCTTTCCGATAAGAAAAAAAAATCGCTAAACTAATTTGTGAAGCATATAAAAATTATAATACCACACAAAATTGATTAAAATTATAAATTAAAGTTCTTCTCAAATTTTTATTAAAGTTGCGTAAAAAAAATTCAGTGGTTTGGGATAATTTCCGATCTCAATCGTAATCATGTTGACTTTTAATTACATGATATTATCCAATCGTAGAATAATTGTCGAGTTTCACACATATTATCATTAAAATCTATCTCGTATTACACGGTTCCCATCCAGGGTCTACTGAACTTATGGCAAGTAAGCTGGTGTCTGTGTTAATCCATTGGTTAGCTATTTTTGTGGTGCCTACAAGAATCTCATTGGGGGCGTATTAAAATTTATGATATTTGACAGATTTATTCTGTGATATAATGGTTCAAAAAAGATCACACACCTGCAAATTTATCACATTTTAGATAAATTTGAAAATAACAGTTTTTTTGTGTTAAATAATGGGTCCCACTATTTTCATATTATATGACATTATTTGTTTGTGATATCTCAATCACACAATTAATCTGTCATTTAAAAACGTGATTTATTGCCCCTTCTGGACTAGTGTCATATTTTGGTTATCTTCAAAAACCCTTATAAACGTAGTTGTACAATTTCATAAAAAACTAACATAAAAACCCAAACTTGTGAAGTGCAAGGATTGTTCATACCAACTCTTTTTCTTGAAGAGTTGTCGTTCGTTTTCTTGTCGCAACCCTTTGCTTCTAGGGATGGGTAGTGATGCCATTTTAAAACACTTACTTTGAAAAAGGTTGTAAAACATGGGATATACTACGACCTTTAGGAAAAGGTTGTAAGTTTCCAGTTGTAGATGTATATTTTTCCTGTAGTGTAAATAACCATCATATTTCATTACTTGTAGCTTCATAAACACCAACAACTCCAGGACCAGCTTCAAAACAAATATCAGTTGAATCAACAATGGATGTTTATCCATTTCAGTTGGATCAACAGTGGATTTTTATCCATTGCAGTTGGATCAACAACCATAGTTGATCCAATATCACTGCCTGTTTTAACCCAGATAACCACCATATTTCATTCAGCAATAAGCTTCAATCTCTGTAACAACAATGCATACCAACACTTCCACGAACTCATACAATATAAGCCACCACTATCACCTGCAGTGTAACAAACATCCAGCACCACCGCTGTAACAACACCTTCCACCACCACAAAAATAATAGCAACAACAACAATACCAAAATTTTTATATCACCACCACCACCACCACAATAGTATAAAAAACCCTGTTAAATCACAAATCAAGATCTCAATTTAAAAATGAAATAAAAAAATGAAACCATGTTGAATCAACACCAAAAAATCAAACCCAAGATCAAATTTAGGCTACTACTTAGAATAACAGTAAGAGATCAAACTTATCTTCATAAACACCAACAACATCAAGATCAGCTTTCATCCATTTCTTCCACAGCAGCAGATCCATTTGCCTTCTTAATCACTCGAAATAAATCACCGCAGCTTAAGAACAACTCATATCATATAGCTTCAATTTCAGCGCAATATTGTTTTTGAATCTTCCAATTAACAAAACCCAACCTTCAATTTCGTCTACAAACCATGAAAATCATAATTCACCATAACCTACACGATTCAAACAGCACCAGTTCCCGTAATATCTTAGTTCGACATCAACATTTATATTTCTCGATCTGTTCTCTCTTCCTGTGGCTTAATCTTCACAGAAATCCCATCTCAACTTTGTTGCTTTTTATCTCAACATCTTCTCGATCACTAATTCAATCACATAACTCTCTATCTCTCAAATCTTAAATCGAGATCAAACTCATTGGATCTGAACCTTTAACTCGTAATCTACTGGAAACTATCAAATCAAGATCCAAAATCAAATTAATCTTTGTATCTCTTTTGAAATCATTTAAAATCGAAAGCATAATTATAATAGACAGATTTATAGAGACTGGCAGTATCATCTAACGGCAAAATATCTTCGGTTGCTGCTCGCTTGGCTGTAGTGGTGGCGTCGATGGGGATCGTGGTGGTGGTGAGAGGCGATGGATATGATGGTTGTGAGAGCGTTGATTTTTTTTTCTTCGCTATTAAGGATTAAGAATTGAAGAAGAAGGAAATAAGAGAGGGAGGTTAAAAAAGGAATTATAATAATTGTGTTTTAAAAAGTATTTTCAATTATGCCATCAGGGACATTTGTAAAGTCTGTTAGGGATATTTGTGAAGACCCATCAAAAGGAGGGACAATAATTCAATTACCACTTTATGTATTATATCATCATTGTGTACGCATGATCCTTCCATTGGCTCATGTGCATTCTCATAATCCATCAGGATTTAATTGTTCTCTAGAATCATTTAAAACTTCGGAGTGTCCTCTAGTATTGATTCATGGACATAGTTAGAGTTAATAAAATGAGATGATTTCATTAACGATACAAATTAGGTTGTTCCTTACCCATCTATTTCCTTTCTAGGTGAGTATTGATCGAACGTGGTGGTCTCTCCATCTTCTTTTGTGGAACCACGGCCTTAACTACACTTCTACTGAGTGTATTTGCAACACTTTAGTTTATGGTGTATGTCTCGTATTGAGGATTTATAACTTTTCAGGTAGGTTTGCAGCTAGTATGTTTGATCTCATCACTTTAGCAACATCAGTGTACATTCTGAAAATCTAATATTCTTTATCACTTCACATTTATATTTGTGGAGTACAAGAATCAGTATGGGACACAGTGGTAACACACCACTATAATTCATGTTGTTCCCTTAGAAAATGTTTTTTCTTATCTCCCCCTACGATGGGAAGACTGTCTCATTAAGTGATAACCCACAAATCTAGCGGTAAGAGATCTCCTTACAAAAGTTTTAAAATACGGATAAATGTTGGGAACTTATTTCCAATATAAATACTTAACAGTTTTGAAGACCCATCATAGTACGAAGTGGAGTTGTAATGGCACATATATAGTGCAACCAAAAATGCGTAAGAACACGAATGTCAGGATTAAATCCAGTGACCAACTGGTACGCAAAAAAGGTTGACTAATATTGGGTTCTAAAAACGAATTAAGTAAGATGCGTGTAATATTGCATATCCCCAAAGCAATAAAATATAGGTTGGTACGCATAACTTATTCCTTAGGTACCTTCAGTAACTTTTTATGGTAGTGTAAAGACCCTCAAGGTCGTCAACGCTATTATACCGGTCAAGAGACGATTTAGCCGACGATAACTCGATTAGCTTAACACGAACATTAATTAATAAAATTAATCTAACAACGATCTAGATACGAAACTACTACTATTGAATAGATATCGAAAAGTTATGTGAAATAGCCTACTCGAGTGTGTCATTCAGATACCTGAAGAAGAAGGAATCATCGGAATAATGGGAAGGAAAAAATATTCTTTTGACATTTGACAGTCTGTGACTTCTCTTATCAATTTATCAGGTGTTCCATAAACTCCCTTTGGTGTTATCTAGACCGTATCGATAAGATAAACTCGATCTCTCTTCTTTTCTTTTCTCTTCATTCTTCTTTTATATTCTTCTTTGTTCCTCTTGTGTCTTGTACTTCCATGCTCGAGTTTTTGTGAGAAGAGTTGGGTGCTTTGAGATTGGGAATTGGTAGAAAACATTAAATGATGTTCGTTAGTGATGATGTTGTGGTTGAATGAGTTCGAGAAAGGAAAAACTTGATGATGTTGTGATTTGAATTTAGGGTTTCTATGTGAATAGATGAAGATGAGGATGTTAGTGAGAAATTGAGGATATAATTAAGTAACTAAGAGGAGGTTTTTTTAACTGTTGTTGTATAACTGTTTTGATAAAGAATCATAGAATTAAGGTTTACAACAAATTCAGATTATGATATTAGAGATGAAATCGAGGTCTTAAAGGGGGGATTTCAGATAATTTTGATTTCAATTCCTGATGTTCTTTCCAAAATAAGTAAATTAGAGTTTTGGTTATTCAAGTTTGATTTTTTGTAGAACTGGCTGGTAATTGAGTTGTTGATAGATAAAGAATGACGGGTTGTGTTCAATTGAAGTTATCGATTCGATTTGAATTAGATGAATTCATATGTAAGGTTCAAACAAGAAGAAGATTTATGAGGTTTGTCCAAGTTGTTGGTGTTAGAGTTAAATTAGTTGGGACCTGAATATGAATTGTATATGGGTATAGTTGGTTTTTTGAAGTGGCTGTGATTGAACCAGTGGTGGTATGAGTTTAATCAAATTGTAGAATTAAGAATGATTGGGTTTAGGTTTGAAATGTTGGGGTGGTCACAAAATGTTATTGCAGTGAGTGAATGGAGTTAGAGAATGGAATTAGTGGACTGTTGGTTGAGCTGAGTTATCTGTGATGGTGTTGTAAGGTTCAGGGTTTGATCTTTATGAATTGAAATGGTTTTGAGATAGATGTATGTGTATGGAACTGGAGGATGAATTATTACACTGAACTGGTGATTGAGACAGTGAAGAGTTGGAGATTGTGGATATGAAATTGAGTTACATTTGTAACTTGTTGAACTGGTGGTGCTGAAATGGTTAAGATGGACATGGTGATGTTGATGTGAGAATTTATAAAGTTATGGTTTGAATCTCTGGTTGTAGTGTATTGGAGTGAAGTAATGACCTTGCATCACGGTAAATGGTGATGATACAATATGGTGGAGGGAAAGATGAGACCAGGAATAATGGTGATGATTATGTTAGTTCTGATATGGTGATTGCAGGTGGTCGCCGTTGATGATGGGTATTGACTGTGGGTATGTATGTCAATGGAAGAGGATATAGGTTTTATGAATTCATCTCAGTGAATGAGTTATTGTAGAGAGTATGTGTGTTATATATTTTGAGATTTAGCTGATCTATGGTGGGTGAGTTATGGGAATCACATGGCTGCGTATATAATGGATAAGTTGTAGGTGAACTGCAGTTAGTGAGTTTGGTAGTGATATTGTCTAATTATTAGTAATGATTGTTGAAGTGTAGATAAGAAGAGGAATCTGAACTAGTGTGTGTTGAATTGAATCTCCACTGTGGAAGCTTGCAACTGCATTTGCAGGTAAAGCTAAGTTTGTAGTTGAAGTTAAATCATGAAGTTAAATTGAAATGTATATGTTTCTTTGTTGTAATCAGGATTGTAGTTTTAATTTGATTGAAGTTGAACAGGAGTTAGAGCCGCAGTTATGTGAGTAGTTTGACCTGTACAATAGATCAGGCCAGTGTTCTGTCATCCATTCAGATGTCTGACTAATTTAGTTTAGCTGACTCAGTTTTTTGACTGAGTTGTATAGATGTTGACTCACCGAGTTTCACTATCTTGACCAGAGTCAGATCGTTGACCGATTTAGATTATAGACTTTGACTATTTGACCCGACCTTGGACTTTGATTGTTAGTTGAACCTTGATCGTTAGTTTGGTCGTTAGTGACCGTTAGTTGACTCAGATTAGCTGGACCTTAGTTAATGGACTTCTTTAGTGGACTTGGGCTTAGGACAATTTTCTTAATTAAATGTTTTGGACCTCTTGTGGTCTGAATTACACTTTGGTTCCTTCTTCAAAGTTGTAGATACTTATAAGACATAGCTAATGGACTATAGATTCAATCTAATTGGATTAGTAGACCTTAAATATGCTAAATATGGAGAAGTAAAAAGGTTTAGATCCATAAATGGGCTTAGAATCATTAGATAAACTTGTATGATTCTTGTATGAGCCATTTTGGCTAGTTTCTTAGACTTCTCGTGTGATTAACAGTTAGTATTAACAACGATCGATTCAAAGGATGAACCCGTGGATCGTGGATCTTGAGGTAGGCGTGGCTTGTCATCAAAAAAGGTGGGAATACATTTGACACTTTTGTAATCATTATTGTTGTTTTATAAAAGTTTATGCTTAACAAACTCATGCATTGTCTGTTCGTGCATTCCATTCTTTGTTTAAAATGCATTATGCTAATCCTGTGAATTCTGTGAATATTTCCACGATTTGGAAAGGAATTGTAATGTGTTGTTGTCAATATGAATTGTTATGAGAAATGAGAATTTCCACTTGTGGTATATAGGATACGCTCCTTCACATTTATACCTACTTTAATTCATCTTTTATGCTTAGAGTTGGTCACCATGGTCTTGGTGGAATCCATATATATTAGGTGTGAATTGCCGGTATTTAGGGATTCACAACCATATTAGTACATTGTTTAACGAAGGAGTTTGTTCCATATACATGTATGATTATTTCAGTGACTTAGTCACTGTTTAATGTTTTGGATAAACATGTATTGTTTTCCAACTCTTTCCTATGATTACTTAGAAGTTAAATGTTAATTATTCCCACTTCAGTTTCTGTGACAGATCAGAGTTGCGCAGCGAATGCTTCAAGGATTTAGTTCGCTAGTTGATTAACTTATGTTATGTTTATTATGTTGTATATTTTATTTGAAACCAAATGACTATTATATATGTATCATTTGAGAGAAGATATAGTATATATATTTCTGAGAGGGGTTAGTTTTGGGTTAAGTTTTATAGGAGATTTCTTATTTGATTGATTCAGTAAATGTTTTGTTTTAGTACCTCTATATTTAGTTAGTCTCTTGGATTAGTCAGTTGTTAGCTTAGGGGGGCGCTACAGTGTTGGTATCAGAGCTCACTATTAAATCTTATATATGGGAAATAATATGAATTTCCAGTGCCAGTTAGTGAACTAGATTAGTTTAGAATTGAGTTGGGTTGTGAGATAAATCTCAATTACTATAAATTATCAATAACTAAAAGTGTGATTTGATTGATTGATTTGTTTGTTTAGTTGTTTGTATATGTAATAAAGTAAAAATTGTAGGGTACACCAATAATCTTAGCTAATAAGGATTTGAGAATAATAATTTTAATAAAGTAATGTTAGCGCTTATCAATTAGTATCATATTCAACTTAAATTAACTGAAACTTCATTAAGAATATATCACGATAAAAATAATAATTATGATACCTATAGAAAATTACTAACGCTTCACTACGATTAATCTTTGTTAATTAATTAATTAATTACAAATTAGAAATATGTGTGTCGCGTCTAAACTATATTATTAATATATTACTTACTAGGTGTTAGACTTAAGAAGGTTATAATATAGTATATAAATATAAAGACTCAACTTGTTAATAATCTTGTACCGAAATTATCGTTAGTCTAACTAATGATCTAGTCAATATCTAAAATAAAATAAATAAACATGAAGTAGTAATAAAAGCATTATGATACTTAGTGCAATATTAGTATTAAAAGAAAATAAATTCGTAAATTAATAGGATCCTTCTTCGTAAATAAATTCAATCATCTATTGAAATGAAGAATTAGTATGACAAACTTAAACTGTTAGAATTTAAGTTAGTATTATATTGAGCATAACTTAAATTAAAATCTCATTTACAGATATATATTGATAAAATAATTATTATGATTAAATAGCAATTGAAAATTATTAGTGCTTATCTACAATTAAGTTTATCAAAGTTAACTAATAACAAATTAAAATTATGTGTTTTGCGTTTAAACAAGATAGATAAATGAGACTTATTAAGTAGTAATTAAAAAAAAATCACATGAATAAGATACTTTTTATTAATACCAAAATCACATGATGCGTGTCGTATGCGTCAAAAATAATTCACTTCCTCACTTAACAATATAAATATAGTATTCGATAAGAAAGAGTTTGTATCCACAGAGAGGCGATTGTTGTTATGCAATTTTCAGATTCTTAAGTAACCAAATAACCCAAAAGTGTGTTTTGTTTTTATCAAAATAATAAACTAATTAAAGCAAAGCAAATAAAATTGGAATAATCAATAAGGAGAAGATATTGGTCACGGGATAGTATCATTTACAAACATATATTTTTCATCTACGATTAGAATTGGTAATTTAATCTCGCAATTATCAAAAGCCCTAGGATATCTTGATCGCAAGAATATCCCGTTTATTTCATGATTTTAACACAAACAACATTAAAAGATGTTATTGTGAAATCTTCTTAAAAAGCAATCTAATGTGTAAAAGCACAATTAAATTTAACTCCCTAAGAGAAATAAGTTCTATGAAGTAAGACTAATCAATGCAAACAAACGTGTAAAAGCACTAATTGGTTTTAACAAAGGTTACGATTCATATGCGATTAAAAAGATGTATCACTACAAGTAATAACCACAAGGTGCTACTAAAAATCAGAGAAAACAACTTTTACGTATTGAAAACCCTAATATAGCTTTTGATATGAAAACAAATCCAATTGATTCCGGACTCAACCAAACTAGTATTCAAATCATATGATAATAAAACGATGAATCATAAACGATAGAATTGAGACAACTCTAATTCATAGAATCAAATAATATGTTTGAAGAAATCAACTTTTATCCCATAACCAACAAGTGTATTTAGTTACTCATAATATTGGAGTTCATCATCATAATAATCAAAGGAAGAAGATGTAACATGGAAGAATAACTAATCCTAGAAAAATATAGTTCTCCAAAACCCTAACAAGAATAATATTGTGCAAAATTTGTGTGTCCCAAAAGTTGTAGAAAACTTCCTTTTTATAGCTTTTTCTCCTTCCAAAATTAGGTTTTGCCTTCAAGTCCATTGGTTAGAAGTCCACCAAGCCCACAAGAGAGAGAAACCCGTGTATAAATTCTGTCCCAAAATTGCTCGCCGAAAAATTGTGTTTTTAGCCGGAACTTGGAAGGAATCAGGCACCGGAAAATCATCGTCGGTCACCTAAAAAGTCAACCGGTCAACGAGTCAACTCGGGAAGTCCACTGAGCCCACACGGTCAAACTCACTGAGTCAACACCTAGTCAGATATGAGTCAGAAACGAGTTAGATTTCTCTAGCTGAAAGGATGAGTTTCCAGGACAGATATATTGCAATCATTGCACATCCATGATGGCCCTGCTGCACCTTCACTGCCAGCCATGATGGTTGTTCTCCAGCTGCAACCTGCAGTACTCTAACAACATCACATAACCTCCTAAACTCATCCAGCAATTGCCATAATCTCATTCCATAGCCTTCCCACATTACAACACCAACACCTATCCAAATCCACCATTTGCATCCAGTCATAACCACCACCTCCTGAAACAGCACTCACAGTCAAAACCCCAACTTCAGCTTCATAACAGCCTCCATATCTCACCTGAACCATTCAAACCAAGTCTGTAATCTGAGTAGCACCAAACCACTTGTAATTCATTAATCTTAGCTCACAGCCAAAACAATAAGCAACACAAATTCAATAACAGACCCATGCTCTAACTTTCAGCATCACTCTCATCTCCGTTTCATCGAGTTATTTTCTTTGCCACAGTCCCATGGAAATCCGCAAATAACAACACCACTCCTTGTAATGCACTGACTTAACCCATTCAAGATGCATCATCTCATTTCACTTTCTGTAGCTTCTCCATCATCACACACCTGACCTATCACACAGCACAACACCACTTGCCACAAAACAATTCAGCTCATCCTCTTAAACAATTCCACCAACTTGACTGCACTCAACTAGCACCACCTGATAATCATCATTCTCAGATCCAATTGCACAGTAGAGGCATCTTCCTCATCTTGATTTCTTCATCTATGCACCAAAACAACAGTAACTACATGAAACCCATCTCTCTATATACTCGATTTCTACCAACAGTTCATCACGATTGACACATTTAATCCAACAATCATCTTCAATTTTAGTACCACCTCATAGAACCCATCTCCTCTCTCTCGATGTAGCTCTTGAATCCATCCCCTTTTCGATCTCTCGTATTTACAGCGGCAACTGCTGCTTTTGTTTCTCACTTTCTTTTGGCTAATCAACCAAACCAAACTCCCATTCATTTCTCTGTCGTCTCTTGTTCCGTTACCCTCATCGATCCATGAAATCACATACTTGATCTGTGTTCTGTGTTCTCAGCTTAAGAAATTTTGGGGAAGAATACCTTCTCTCGACCTAGATGTAAGTTTTGAATGTGGGATGGTTATTTGCACCCACTGTGCATGTATACGACCACCCAATGACAGTCCCTTAACCTCCGCTGGGCTGGTTTTAGTATTCCTCCAGAGAGCTGCCTCTTAACCATTATCGGGCTCCAGATAGTGTTAACCTGTAAAATGACAGCTTTTCCCTCTCAGCTCAAATTGAATGATTATTCTTCCGTATGACTCCAAAGTACCTATAAACTCAAAAACATGCGTAAAATACATAATTTACAAGAAAAATAGCAAAGAAAGCATAAACTCTACATAGTAAATACGGTGTATTCTACACCTATCAAATTCCCCCACACTTAGACTTTGCTAGTCCTCGAGCAAATCAAACAAAACAATTTTAGAACATACATACAACTCCGTTTCATCGATAAAACGGTTAAGTTTAGCATAAATAACAAGCCTTTAAACCCCTAGGTGTCCCTAGTGGACGAGTTATAGTTTCGTGAGGGCTTACTAGAGATATACCCACAAAACCTACTCCAACTTCAAAGCGTTCCAGCGTCCCAAGCATTCAAAGAGATATGAGGACATAGAATTTCTGCATGCTAGTAATAAGAAGTTAGAAATATCAAAGAACACATTCATTCTTAAATCTTGAGTGAGAAATAATCACACCATAATGAAAGAAACCCGTGTTTGAGAAACGATCAATAAGCATTTCGCCTCAACTTCTGCCTCACCATAAATGATTTTATGAAATTGCACTCAAAAAGACGGATTTTTTATGGGTCTCACATGTGCGCAGGTAGGAATGAAGAGAATTCCTGCAACACGTTGAATAGTGAATTCCTGCAACACGTTGAATAGTGGGAAGTATAACTTCCGAAATTTTGAAAAACCCACATATTTTAATATTTTGAAAAACCATTTTTCTGATGATCTCTAAGAAAGGAAATCAACCATTTATCGAGGAAGAGATTACTTACTCACCTTCACATCCGATTACCAATTATGATAGAACCACTCTCAAGGAATCCATTAGAAACGTCTTCCGCTCCTCGTCTTCATCTTCTTGGTCTTCGACTTCAACTATTGGTGATAAAACTCTTGAACTTTGTAAATTCTTGACAATTTGTAACCTTTTTCCTTAAAATCCATGTCTCTTGAAACTTCCTTATAAATTTTCCTTCCCCATGGCTTATTAAACAAAAAACAAACAAACAAACCATAATAGATATTTCTCTTGTCTATTTTTTTTCTTTTCTTTTTTCATTTTTTTTTTCTATTTCAATTTTTCATTTTTTTTTTTGAGACGAGAGAAACAAAATACAAAACAAAGTGCAAAATAAAACAAGCATGGCCATGGAAAAGTACTTTACCACTTTATTCTTCACAACTTGTATCGCCTTGAAATCATAAACTTCAATAATTCTCACTTTTTTCTTTTCTTCGCTCTTGTAAATAAGTCTTCATACTTGGATATAAAATCCGCTCATTAAATTGTAAGTCTTAAACACGTGTAAAAATATTCTCTTTGTATGTAGCTTTACTTGAATATGAAATTTGCTCTTTTTCTTGTTCCATTGTTGCTTGTAAACCTCAAACGTCTTCAAATTTCCTTGTAGATTTTGATATCGCTCCTCGTTGATAATTGTGGTGTTTCTATGGACCCATTGTTGTCGAGAGAGAAAATGGTGCTAACTTCAAATCGAACTACAAGAAGGAGGCTTTCGTCTATAGACGTCACCCTCATGATTGACAAAATTAGCACTCAAGAGATCAAAAATAATGCTGAAATTGGTGTGAAGTTGGGTAGCTCACCATTCTACCCGGAATTAACGTACGGTGACACACACTCAAAATAATCTCTTTAGAAAAGGAAGAAGTTCTGGTCGGTACCTTGGTTGATATGAAAATGGGTAGTCTCCACTACTGATTGATCAGCAACTCTAATAATGCATTTCTCTCTGCTCCTAATTTGCATCACCGGCATGATTAAATCCATTATTTAACACTCAAATTTGTAAGAATATCCGAATGTAGTTCCCTAACACTTCCAAGTTCAATTATGTCGGTCAGAATTCTCTATGTAAACTTACCTAGAATGATGCAAGTGATAGGTGTAGAATACACCGTATTTACTATTTAGAGTTTATGTTTTCTTTTCTATTTTTCTTGTGAATTATGTATTTTGCGTGTGCTTTTGAGTTATTAGGTACTCTGGAGTCGCAAGGAGGAAAAGAAGAAGAAATCACCTAATTTGAGCAAAAAGGGCAAATATGTCATTTCAGGCAAGTAATATATAGTAGCAGTCGAGCCAAGGTTAAGGGGCGACTTTATTTAAAGGACTTCTAAGTACAGACTAGCTTAGGTTAAGGGACTGCTAACTTGGTTATCCCTTATCAAAATTAACCAGGCACCAATAACAATTCCCTACCTATAACCCTAGAAGTTAGAGAATGGTTTCTTTATTATCTCAATCATTTTGTCCCTGAAAGAGAGAAATAGAGGAATATCAGAAACCCAATCGAAGTAAAAGAAAGAATTGGAGAGTTCAAATCCGGGTGTTGGGTTTGACTGGGAGATTATATCCATGAAGATAACAATTTATTTGTTTCTTGAAATACAGAAATCAATGGATAATGAGTCTGAAGCTCATGAAAATCGGATGAAGAAAGTGTAACCCAGAGAGATGCTGTTGATTGTGCGGCTGTAGCAGAAATTAAAGATGGGTTATGACAAATTCAGAGATGAGTAAGCTTCTGGTGAAGAAATTGAGGAAGAGTCATGGGTTTGGAATCTGGTATCAACTGTAACAAGATTCAGAAAAGATGATGGGGTTGTGGCTTTGTTAGAATTAGGGGTTTGATTGAAATGGGTCTGTGATTTAAGCACCATCTTGTTGTTGGAAGACGTATAATGAGTTTGAATTGAAAAATCAATACATGGAAGATGAATGGAAGAAATGGATGTATGCTTCTGATATGAATGAGGGTTTCATTTGTGGATCTGAGAATGATGTTGAATGGGTTTGAGCTCAATCCGATATGGGTTGTGATGATTGTTGAATATTGAAGTCACTATGGATTTTTAGCAGTGAAAGAAGAATGGCAGTTCATTGCTATACTGCAGTGAAGAATGGTTTGAACATAATTAGATGTATGTTAGGAGTTGGTGATGAACCTGATTTATAAGAAGGAACTGAGGATGGGTTTGTATTGGATTGAACTTACAAGAAATGTGGATTGAACTAAAATTTCAAATGGAGTAGCTACAGTGTTGTAGATGTTACAAACTGAGAATGGTGGATGTGATGTCTTATGTTGGTGAATGCAAAGATATGCAGTGGATATGGAGGAGATGGGAACTGATAGTAATGCCAGTTAGAGCTGATGTGCAACTCAGATTTGAAGCCAAAGAAGGAGGTGCATGTTGACAGGTTGATAGTGAGCTGGATTACAGTAGTTGGTTGCAGCTGTTAATGGGAGGAGAAGGTTGTAAGCTATAGGATGCATGAACTGCAGTGAAGCCTAGGCTTGGAATTGCAGTGACATGGAATGATTTGTTGGCTGAGTTTGTGTGAGTTTCCGCTGCAATTCCAAGCAACTGAGAAAGTTAGAAAGAAGCTAAGGGAGGATGAATGACTAAATTCTGAGATTGGTTTTGGTGATGATGCTGTCAAGTTAAGCTGGTGATTTGGTGTGAGTAAGTGGTGAGGATGCATAATGGTTTTGTCAGCTGAAACAAGGTGGTTATGACTGAGAATGCGCAGAGATTCCAGTTGGATAAAGAACTGAAGCTGTAGCGCACAACCATCATAGCTGGGAATGAAGTGAAGGCACATCCATTATGGCTGAAGTGCAATCATTGTGTTTAACTGAGTATGGCATATGCAAGCCTGGCCTGGACCGAGTTGAATCAACTTCTGACTTGTTTGACCTTTTTGATCGTTAGTCCTAACGGTGGACTGACGGAATATTCAATCGACGGGGGACAATTTTCAGGTAGCCGACGGCGACCTTCCGGTGCCGGATTCCGGCCAAAAACCCAGTTTTCCGGCGATCGTTTGGGACAGAATTTATACACGGGTTTTTCACTCTTGTGGGCTTGGTGGACTTCTATCTAATGGACTTGAAGACTAAACCTAATTTTGGAAGGAGAAAAAAAGCTATAAAAAGGAAGTTTTCTACAACTTTTTGGATACACACAATTTTTACACAATTATTATTCTTGTTAGGGTTGTGGATAACTATTTTTTCTTGGGTTAGTTATTCTTCTATGTTTCATCTTCTTCCTTTGATTATTATGATGATGAACTCCAATATTATAAGTAACTAAATACACTTATTGGTTATGGGATAAAAGTTGATTTATTCAAACATATTATTTGATTCTATGAATTAGTTTTGACTTAATTCTATCGTTTATGATTCATCGTTTTTATTATCATATGATTTGAATACTAGTTTGGTTGAGTCCGGAATCAATTGGATTTGTTTTCATCTCTAAAGCTATATTAGGGTTTTTCTCTGATTTTTAGTAGCATCTTGTGGTTATTACTTGTAGTGATACATCTTTTTAATCGCATATGAATCGTAACCTTTGTTAAAACGGATTGGTGCTTTTACACGTTTGTTTGCATTGATTAGTCTTATTTCATAGAACTTATTGCTCTTAGGGAGTTAAATCTAATTGTTATTTTACACTTTAGGTTGCTTTTTTAAGGAGATTTCACAATAGCATCTTTTAATGTTGTTTGTGATAAAATCAGGAAATAAACGGGATACTCTTGCGATCAAGATATCCTAGGGCTTTTGATAATTGCGAGATTAAATTACCAATTATAATGTTAGATGAAAAGTATATGTTTGTGAATGATACTATCCCTTGACCAATATCTTCTCCTTATTGATTATTCCAATTTTCTTTGCTTTGCTTTATTTAGTTTTATTACTTTGATAAAAACAAAACACACTCGTGGGTTATCTGGTTACTTAAGAATCTGAAAATTGCATAACAACAATTGCCTCTCTATGGATACAAACTCTTTCTTATCGAATACTATATTTATATTAGTTAAGTGAGGAAGTGAAATTATATTTGACCGGCTGACAACCGATCAAATTTTGGCGCCGTTGCCGGGGAGGCATTCGGCTTTGTTATATAATTTTTAGTTTCTTTTTACTATTTCTGCTTGCATAGTTGCGTTTCGTTTATTGTCTTGTTTCTTACTTATTTGCGAGAATATTTTTTCAGGTACCTAATCCCTGGCTTCTAAAGATTTGAATTATCCAAGGTACGGGATATCTACTCGAAAAGGCACAATACTCCAACCAAGGCAAGGAATAACGGAAGAACACAACTTGGAAGTAGAAAAAGAAGCTCTTCACCAAGAAGGAGAAGTTCTAGAACATGATATTCCTTTTGAAGAGGAGGTAGAAGAAGAAGAAGCAATGGGTGACGCTGCAAATCGTACACTCAAAGACTTGGCTTCTCACAAGCTGGATACACAGCAGGGTTGCATTCAAACCGACTCTACTTTTGAGATAAAGACGAGATTGCTTAGAGAATTACCAAAGTTCCATGGCATGGTGAATGAAGATCCAACCAAACATCTTATGGACTTCCACACCATTGTCACGGCTATGCTCCCAGCGGATATGGAGATGGATGGTGCTATGTTGAAAGTTTTCCGATTCTCTTTGACGGATAGTGCTAAGGATTGGTTATATTATTTGCCTCGCGGAAGTGTCACAACATGGAATGGGTTGAAGAAACTCTTCTTAGAGAGATATTTTCCTGCATCAAAGGCTACTCAAATTCGCAAGGATATTTGCGGAATGACGAAAAACGTAGGAGAATCTTTGTATGAAATGAAAACTTGTATAAGATTTTTAATATCTCTTTTCGAAGGTGTTAACTAACTAGGACTCACAATTTTTGTGCATCAAAAAGCGAGGAACACAACTGAACCTGTCGATAGAGCTGATTTATGGAAAATGGGCCACCAACCGCATCATGGAAAGGAGCCAAATCCGGCTGTTCTACAGGCTTTTGTGAGTAATCTTCTCTTCCTTTTCTGAATTTATGTATGTTTCAATAATGCAAAAATATCTTATATGTTTCCACTGCTTGTACAGAAAAAAATTGAAAAAGCCCAAGCAAATCATAGTTCTGATTGTGTTGGATCGTCCTTGACAGACGATATTCTTTCAAAGGCTCTTGGTGAAGATAATGGCGTAAGACTTAAAGGCATGGGGTATGGAGTGACCCGTAAGAATATGGAAGCCAATATCCACTACAAGTTGGTCATTAAAGAGTGTTAGGAAACCTGTAGAGCAATGAATGACCGGCTTGTAATGCTAGAGGTGAGAAATTGTTTGTTAACAGTTTGTTGGTGGTGCTGTTGGAAGTATTATCTCATGGCCCAAGGATCGAATAGTGTTCTCATAGAAATCTTACCTTCTTAATCTTTTTGGAGTGTTAAGGAAAATACTTTTGGTAACAATAATCTTTGAATGTGTGTGTGTGTTTAACTGGAAGAATGTTTTAAACTGGCAGGTGAACCTGGAAACAGTTCATGTGAATGTGTTCCATTGTTCTGGTTAATATGAATTACTTTCGGCAATTTGCTTTCAGCCTTTTTTTTTTTTTGAAAATAATTATATGCACACAACACCAAACAAAGGTTGTATGTACCCATTCATCTACTGAAAACAGAAGTCGTTACTTTAAATTACAATCTTTAAGGATGTTGTGTTTGATATTATGACTACACTAGACAAAGGTTGGGAGTACTAGTGAATGTAATATTCACAACCATTATAGGTGTTGTTTTACAGGAATTTACTACACATGTGGGATTGTGAAATTAATTATATAACAATTTTAATAAGAGATGTGTTACATATTTGAACAACAAAAACAAGAGTAGTCACATGGCTAGTCACAATCCCTAAGTGTGTTGTGTTATAGCACTTTACTACACATATCTATTGTTGTGAACTCAAGTTTTATAATACTAATAGGTGTAGTAACAGGACAATTTACAATCTATACAAGTGTAGTGAAACCCCAACTCCCAACACATGGAATGGTTGTGATAAAAGTTTCTACTATCCACGTAGATGGCCGTGGAAGATAGTTCTACAATCATTGTAGGAATTGTGAAAGAGCGAGTCACAACCATTGTAGTGGTTGTGTTAGGCTTCCAGAAACAAATCAAAAGACAATCACAACTGAACCCAGGTGTAGTCCAAACTTGAACCACAACTATGGTTATGACTCTTAGCTAATTTTCGTAGCAAGTCGGTGATCTTCTACAACCCCCCTTCCGCAAACCATCCGTAAGTGTCGTCGTTGTACTACTACGACACCCGTGGGGAGTTGTCAATGTATGTTTTTCCCGTAGTGATTGTTCACCGGATACGTTCTCAATCCCTTGTTGTCCTCTTGATTTCTGAAAAGTAGTGGCCGTCGGTCGTTTCCTCTATATGCCTCCATTATACGTTTAATTAGTTTCTCTTTTTAGTTTCAGCAAATAGTTAGATATGTTTTCAGTTAGATTGAGTTTTTCTTGTTCTTGCTATATTACGAAGAATGAAGAACACTATCTGAATTTTATAGCTAGCATAAAACTTCACACAGCTAGCTCATTCCGTTTGACTAGGTAATGAGACTTGTTTGATCGTGCTAGAAAGGTTAAACTTTTATCAAGAAAAATATGAAAATTACATGGACTTAAAGTCCCCAATCACAATCCAGTTTTGTCTACATTAATTTTTACTGACAGTCATAAATTACTTTCCAGTGAGTCAAATCCCTAAAAGAAGAATGTCTAAACCAAATTCTTTTTCTTCCCATTGATATATCTTTGTCTTTAATGTTTATGGACTTCTAGGATTCTTGCAGCTACAATAACAACATTATTCCCTACGCTAAGGAAGTTAAAAGAATTTAGAAGAATGGTGTCCAACCGATAATTCCTTCCCTTGACTAGAGAAATTAGTGATCTTTGCCTGCGATAATTAGGCCGACCGAGCGAAGCGAGGGAGGACTCTATATATGGTGACTTTGTGTTAATGTGAAACATGATATTTTTTTCAGTTACACAAAAAAGATTGAATTTTGGTCCGGACACCTGGAAACGACTAAGATGTCTCTCTAAATCAAATTTTACTTTTTTCTTTTAGAAATTTTCGTAAATAAACCAAAGAGGAAGGATAATAAGGTATTAGATATTTTCGTAAATAAACCAAAAAGGAAGGGCACAACAGTAAATGCATTTTTTATATATTTAAAAACCTCGTATATTTCAAATTACAAGTCGTATTTTTATAAATTTTATATATTTGGAAAGCCCTTTAAATTAGCTACGCAATGAGCACAAATAATGATATTAAATTTTTGTTTTTCAATTATTTTTATTATTCTCCTTTGTATATTTTTCTCCTTAAAAATTAAACGTAGCTTAAAATTAGACATATCTTAAAAAAATTGAAAAAACTACAAGAAAAATAAAATGATTGATTTTTTTATTAGTATAAAAAATAACTAATTTTAAAATGAAAAGCACAACATATGGTGTTGAATCACCACCAAATTATTTGCAAAGTAAAAATATATCATGACCTACATGTCTGAAAAAATGTTACTTTTGCGTCGTGTTTGGAAAAATTATACCTTCGTGCCGTCTCAGTAAAAATAATAGTTTCACCTACGACAGAACTAAATTTAGTTTTACGTCAATTTTTTCGGTCGGCCATCCCACCGTGGTAGCGGTCATCTAGTTTAACATCTGTGCCAGATTTAAGATTATAGTCTTCTTCTCTCAGGCATTTAATAATCTCCAGCTGCAACAAGTTAACGGAATCAATAACTTACGATCTCAAGAAAACCCTCACTTTTCTTGAAACACTCTATATGAAATTTGATGGAGGAGTAGAAGTGGATCATCTAGCTCTGGTACAATTCATATCATCCAACACCACACAAACAGGTCTTCTCATTCTCTGCCTCTCTTTCCAAATTTTTAATTTTCAAATCTAATATTTTTTTTGCCTTCATTGATTTACTTTTTCATCTAAAAATCTTATCCTGTAGGATTCAATTTGGAATTGCAACTGATCGACCCATCTATGGAACATAATATTATTCTGGAATCGAAAGATGATTAATGCTTGGAGATATTGTGATAGGTCGAAGATGAAGATGTCAAATTTCAGAGCCATTCAGTAGGAAAATGGGTAATTCATCTCAGAGCAATGAACAAAAGTGAATGAGGGTCTAAAGTTCAGTTTTGCGTATTTGTTTATGGTCTTAATTTTGTTTAGTTGGTATATTTTTGGCTCAGAAAATGATTTGTGATATGATAAATAAAAGGGTTGGTTAAAAGTCTAATGTCTTTGGAACTTAATTTGCTTTCTATTTTGATTTTAATTTATTCTCTTGGTGGTTCTAGTCTACAAATTCAATCTCTTACTGTAGTTTTTTAACATCCGAGGCACGTTGAACTCAGCTCTTCCGTGTAGAAAGTGTCCATCCTGAGTCACCTTATACAATTTGCAGACTTTGGACCTTCATGGAGGGTATAATTTGGAAAAAAAATACTCGAAGAAATTGGATCTTTAAGTGCGTCCACAATGGTACGATTATACTAAAACCAAAAATCATACCAAAAATTAAAAATATTTGGTTTTGGGGGTGCTTGAACACAACGACATATATAATACAATTATAGTCAGGCGTGGTTTTGATCTTCACCCAAAACTGTTGGGGGAGGCTTACGAAATCCGAGCCGCTATGCGCAATACGAAACCTACACAAGCAATGAAACACAATGCGGAAATACACAAACTATGACGATATAGAAGCAATCACACAACACCGGCAATTACGTGGAAAAACCCCTCCAAGGTGAAGGGTAAAAAACTACGGGCAAATCTTCCACTATAACAATAATGGGTTACACAACAATTCTCCCAATTTGGGGATAACAACAACCTCAAGGTGCCTATAGCACTTGGATACCAATTTGCCTAAATTACACTCACCCCTAAGGATGGATCAACAATTCATTCACCAAATAGATAATAGACACTATCAATTTGACAATAGCTAGAGATTTAGAAACTTACTACTAGGGTTTGAACAAACCCTAGATTTTTCCCCCTTTGAAGAGATGTGGAAATTGATCAATCAATTCTCCACCATAACAACCAAAAGATCCTTCAACAAGAACCCTTTCTTCTCCTCTTCAAGATGCCTCTAATCTCACCAAAAATGGTGGTTTAAATCTCTCTCACTCTCTTTCTCTTCTTCCTCTCTTTCTTTCTCTTTCTTCTTCTCTCTACGGGTTTAGAAGAAAATGAAACTCTTAATCGTCTCCTGATGCCTTTTGTCTTGTTATAACATAACAAGGGAAACTGCTATGTTACTCCCCTCATTAGTTAAGGGGCATCCAAAACTTGTTGGGCCATGAGACGTGATAACCCAACAATCTCCCCCTCACGACTTATGGCAAGGTACCCGTCACCACCAAACCTGCCCTGCTGCAGAAATACACATGCTTGTATTTTGGTAGCGACTTTGTCATCATATCAGAACCATTGTCATCTGTATGGATCTTCTCAATATACAAGAACTTCTCCTCGAGAACTTATTGTATCCACTGATACCTAATATTGATGTGCTTGGACCTCGAGTGAAAACTCGAATTCTTGCTGAGATGGATGGCACTCTGGCTGTCACAGTAAACGATGAACTTTTGTTGCTTCACACCGAGTTCTCTAACAAACCTCTTCATCCATATAATCTACTTGCAACTCTCTGTAGCTGCAATGTACTCTGCCTCTGTAGTAGACAATGCCACATATTTTTGTAACTTGGATTGCCAAGACACATCTCCCCCTGCATAGGTAAATAAGTAACCCGATGTAGACTTGAGATTGTCTTGAGCACCTGCAAAATCTGAATCTGTGTAACCAACTAACTATGGCTTGTCACCTCCATAGCACAAACACATATTAGAAGTACCCCTTAAATACCGTAGTATCCATTTCACTGCTTCCCAATGCTCCATAGCAGGATTTGATAGAAATCTGCTTACCACTCCAACTGCATGAGCTATATCCGGCCTTGTACACACCATTGCATACATCAAACTACCAACTGCGGACGCATAAGTAATTTTCTCCATCGTCCGTTTCTCAACATCATTCACAGGACATTGATCACGAGTTAACTTAAAATGGTTTGCAAGTGGACAACTTACCGGCTCAGCCTTGTCCATGTTGAATCTTTGCAACACCTTCTCAATGTAGATTTCTTGTGATAGCCACAACTTCCTCGCTTTCCTATCACGAGTGATCTCCATGCCAAGAATACGCTTTGATGCACCCAAGTATTTCATAGCAAAAGACTTGCTCAGATCTGACTTCAACCTGTCAATATTTTTCTTAGCTTTGCCAACAATAAGCATGTCATCAACATATAGCAAAAGAGTAAGAAAATCACCATCATCAAATTTTTGAATGAATACACAATGATCTGAAGCCGTCCTCTTGTACCCATGTTCCTTCATGAACGATTCAAACTTCTTGTACCATCTTCTTGGAGCTTGCTTCAAACCATAAAGACTCTTCTTTAGCTTGCACACCATGTGATCTTTGCCTTTGACTTCAAAACCCTCGGGTTGTTCCATATACACATCTTCCTCCAACTCACCATGAAGAAATGTTGTCTTGACATCTAGTTGTTATATCTCAAGATCCAAACTAGCGGCTATTGCCAAGACAACCCGAATAGAAGAAAATCTCACCACCGATGAGAAAATCTCGTCAAAGTGAACACCCTTTCTCTGCTCATAACCCTTCACAACTAAGCGTGCTTTGTACCTTGGTTGTGAGTTACCATCTTCAGTCTTGATTCTATACACCCACTTGTTCTTCAGAATTTTCTGGTTCTCAGGCTTGTTCCAAACTTGGTATAGAAACCACCCTCAGTGTTAAAACACTATTATCCATGAAAAGATAACTATGACAAACAACGTAAAAAATCCCTTCCAGATGTAAAGTTTAAGTAAATCGTAAACTACCACGCATTATTTTTTTCCGCTCACCTGCTTGTCAAGCTTTAAGCTACCTCGTGACAGCATCAGCCATACCACCTGCCCACGACCCCCCTTTCCTCTACCATGACCACGCCCTGCAGATCCACGCCAAACAACATTACTTACAAAAAAAATGTCAAACACTATAAAAACAAGCTCTCTTCTTTTCCATCTCCTCTTATACGTGTTTAATAGGAAATAGAGACTGCAATTCAATACTAGTCTTTTGAATTACTAACAAGTGCCATATAATATATAATGCATGCTTCAACATAAATATGCAAGACTAGAACTTACCACGTGTTTGGGCAGGAGGCCATAATTTCCTCTGCCACCAAAGCCACGTCCACCTTCATAATTTCCTCCATCTCCATTGAATTTACCACCACCACCTCCATTAAAGTTCCCTGCACCCAAGATAAACCAAATCATATTAGGAAATGAAATTTCTAACCCTTCTTCAGGATAAACACTTATTATGGTTGCATAAGAACTGATAAAATCATACCCATCAATAGAAATGAATCATAGAAATACAAGAAACTTAAGTTCACAAAAATTAAAAGAATTATAAACATTATTCTTCCACAAAAAATGATATCCTTCTTTTTTCAACAAAAGTTTTCCCTAGTTACGTGACCGATGATTACATTTCTTCACATTAAAAAATGCCAAAGATGCCATAGAATACTATCATCAATTGCTAGAGATAAACTAAACAAAATCAACTGCATAAACAAGGAATGAGATGAAAGGAAAACTTGATTACAATAACAATAAATAAAGTTGATGTGATCTAACAACAAATTTCATATATTAGGTTATAAACCTCTCAGCATAGAAAGGACAAATATTTACTACTTTAGTCCTACTAGAATATAAAAACACCTTCTAACTTAGCATATTAACCATGTAAGCTAACTCAAAAAAAATTAAACATAATAGTCCTATTAGAATATCTAGCTTAGCATATTAACCATGTCAGCTAACTCAAAAAAAATTAAGCATAATAGTCATATTCGAATATCTAGCTTAGCATATTAACCATGTCAGCTAACTCAAAGACAATTAAGCATAATAAAATCCAAAGGACAAGATAGTACCTCGACCTCTTCCACCCCTTCCTCGGTCACCACGTCCTCTACCTATACCACCAGGAGAGCCCTCTGAAATCCACATTCATTGAAAATATTGTCATAAACGGTCAACGAGAGCATCCGGAAAACTTAAGTATAAATCTAGCACATTACCTCCTTCATAATCAAATTCAGTCCATGGTTTGACTTGACCAGCTAGAATAGGTGGTTGGTACCTGTGCTGTTAATAAGAGATTATCAGAATGCACATGCAGTTGGAACATAAAACAAACAAGCTCAAAAATGTTAGATAATAGGCTGCCAAAATATGATACCCAAAATCCTCACTAATATGTCTTGGTACAATCCAAAACCTAAGCAAAAAAATTCACAAACTGGAGAGGGAGGGAAGCAACTAGCAAGGTAATCCAGTGATCTGAGGAGTTGCTTAGTGCGGGTGTTTGTTCACAGTGGAATGGAGCACAATAAGCTAAACGAAGTTAACATTTCTCTCTCGTCAATAAAATGGTGGTATAAATACTACATAGAACCATAATAATTGTTGTAAGTTCTATAGAATCACTGAAGTGAGCACACGCTCCTAAACTTTCATGACAACCAAAAAAAGATTGAAAAATTGCTAGAAATTTAATGAAAAGAGGTTGCCAACCCTCTTGTGAGTGAATCATCCAATTCAGTTGCAGTTATACCCTAAAACGTTATACTTACACCCTATAAAACAATATACACAGTGGTACTAAAAAACACACTTAAGATGAAGAGTAATGATGTTATAATTCTAACCTTTACTACATCCTTCTCGAGCTTACTGCGAAAGCAATGGCTAGTCTAGCAACTACAAGTGTATCATCATTCAAATAAAATATCAGAACTGTGTAATTTCAAAATAAAATATCAGAACTGTGCAATTTCAGGTATCAACTCTGTATAAATTGACCCAATTTCACCAAATATCCTATTTTTTTAACATGCTCAAATAAGAAAACAACCAGGATGAAAAGATGATCAACCAAAATTCTTACACCAGCAGTTTCACTCAAGGGTTCCTCCTCCAAGAATTCTCACACCAGTAGCCCACCACCATGTCCTCCCTCGGCACTGAATCACAAAAAAAAAACCCCGCTTATAAGCGATAAATATCTTGATGATATTAAAATAAATGCACTAACTAGCAGAGAACAGATAATAAGCATCTTTTACCCTTTGCAAGTTTATGGTTAATTCAAGCTCTGTTGTCTGAAATATACATATTTGTCAATGCAGACTGGTTAAATAGATTACATGAAGGAATACTTTATAACCATTCCATCAAGAAAACCGGTCCCAAATAGCTCCTTGTCATTAGAGGGAGAATTAATAAAGACAACTTCAGATGTATCCAACTAGTCTCAGTGAAAAGAAACTTTGTCTGTCAATGCGGAGGCAAAGAAAGTGTGGTTAAAAGGATTACCATATCCAGTCCATTCAGTTTAGCTGGTGATCTCTTTGGGCTAATACCTCCATTTATTCTGCGAAAACTTGGTTCTCCCAAATATATTCAGGTGTATAAGTATTTCTTCCTCAGGGTGTCAAAGATGGGCACCGAACATCATTACTGCATCATTTGATAATTCTATCAGTCATTTTATCAAATACCTCAAACACAACAACAATAAAAACTCAAAATAAAACAAAACAAAAAAATAAAAACCCACTTACGAAATCAACAGAAAACTAAAAAGCTCAATTCATAAATCATTCAAAACGATAACTAATATTTAAAACTTGAAAAGAAGAAATTAAAACGGAGGTTAAAGAGAGTAGAATCGTTACCTAAGCAGCGAGATATCAAACACGACGATTAGATTGAATCGTCAACTTCAGACCAACATTGAATTGAAATCTAGGGTTTCAAAATCAATGAAACAAAATTGAATCTTCAAATAGAATGATTTGTATCCTTTGTTATTGCTGTGAATGGTGACGGGGGTAATGATGTCCGGTGGGTAAACGATGGTGAATGGTGGTATTGTACTTAGGGTTTCGTCTTTAGAGGAGTATAAGATGCAGAGGCGAAAGGAGTAGAAGATGTAGATGCAGAGGCCGAAAAAATGAAGAACAAAGAAGGAGAAGTTTCTCTTTTATACTTAGGGTTACGCAGATGGAGGTTTAAGATTAAACTACCTAAAAAAATAAATGGGTATAATTTGGACGATTTAGATCAGTTCGGGTTCGCCGATTTTGAACCTCAAACCATGCACCGAGCTCGGTTCTCATTTCATAAGTCGTGAATGACCATTGCGTGAATGCTTCGTCTTGGTTCGGCTCAAAATTTCCCAGTTCTCGGCTAGCCGGTTGCTGTGAAGCCCTGTCTATATAGGGGGCTTATAATTTGTGAAGACACACCAAATTTAATCATAAGTTCAGAACAGAAAAAAATAAGAAGATAAGAATAGAATAGAATATCGTTATCAATTTTTAACTAGACATAATATGAAGAATGAGATTGAATATAAAAAATGAATAATGAAACCAGGTTAATCGTATGTTAACCTTCTCCGAAACACGAATCCTAAAATATGTATAAGAACGAGAATGAACCCCGAGAATGAGTAATCATGGAACTAGACATACTTTGGAGTTCTGCTATAGATATTCTGATTAATCAGAGACTGAACGAGGAATATTTTAGTTCATTGGTAGATATTGACCTCCTGATACATTCTTGTCGACCGAATATAGAACAAAAACCGATTCGGTGGTTTATTCCTAGATTTAGAGTTTTTTTTTTTTTTTTTTTTTAGATATTTCAACTAATCCGAGACAAGACAAGGCATATTTTGGTTTACAATGATAGATATTGATCTTTAGTATACATTTTGATCAACCAGATATGCATCAACCTTATAAGGTGATGCATTTATATCATCTACATGCTCTAGCGATAAAATCTCCAAGACAAATTTTAATTGTTTCAAAAGAATAAACTTTTCAAAATCTAATATCCTTGCGTGCTTAATTAATAAACCATGAAACTTGCTAGTTATCATATCTTGGTGGTTGAAAGATACTAACCACACCAACAAACTAATGTTTTGGTACAAGTGTCTACCAAAAGATTGACTTGGTGGCTACACATGGTGTCTTGAAGTATTTACCTTCTAGTGTACTTTGTAGTTGTTAGGCTCTCGTGGCTGAAAGCTACTAACAATGCCAATAATTTGATGGTTGGTTGAGGTGTCTACCAACAGGTTGTTTCGTGGGTATGATAAGTGGCAAAAGGTATGTACCTTTTAGGGTACGTTTTGGTTGCCCAAACATGATGGTCGGAGGTTAATAATAACAAATACGATATTTTGGCTGTTAGGTTGTTCATGATATAGCCTTCCACCCACTATCGTTGCTAGAAGACTGGTGGTTAGACATTTCCGCCCACCAGATTTGTTTTAGTTACAAACAGTTGTTGCTGAAGAATTCCACCAACTATAGTTGGTAAGATAATAGTCGCTGAAGACAAGTTTTCTTGTAGTGATATAAAGTCTATTACCGGGCATACTCAAGATTCGGCTCACAACTATTTTTTTACCTAGGTTCGCAAGGTTCGACTGATAACTTTTAAGCCGAACTTAGACAAAATGTATGCCCGGTAATTTTTTGGTATGCCCAAACACATCTTTCTTTTTTAATCTTTTTGGGTCGCATAAATTTATTCGGTAAATTCCAGCCCATCTCGCTAAGTAACTTTTGGGCCCTTTCAGTGGATTAGGAAAGGGGTCACGTTGCATGATATAGAAACAAAAGGTGATTTAGAGGTTTAAGGGTGATTCATCTAGGAAACCGAAAAATCTATATAAAGAGCTCAACATAGGATATCTGACGTTATACAAGAATATGAGAGGGAGGGTTTGGCGAGAGAATTACTAGAAATGGATGCTGATGAAGTAGATTCAAAACAGCTATGGCTAAAAGAAAAATTATTCCTTCGAACTTCTTTTGATTCAAAAGGATACATGGCAGATCAACTAAGAAGATTCCCACCTTATGCGAAGTTCCAGTCATAGCTTCAAGGTGTCATCGACATCGTTAAAATCTCAAATAATTGAAATAATTCTTAGTACTAAGTTATCTGACAATGATTCTTCTTTGTTAGCGCGTATGCGGACACCACTTCATACTAAGGTTATGATGTTTAGACATAATGTTAACATTTCACAATCTGCTTTGCAAAACCAATTATGCCAACAGCTGAAGCTTCTTATTCTACAGAAGTTTCAGAACTTCTTCTCGACACATTCCATGTTATATGTAAGGTTGTCTATAGTCTGGTTACCCATCTTGAAAATGACTTTCTTAATCATGTACTTCATCATCTTGTGGCTGGAATGATTTACCATTGGCACAAAGGTGAAGCTAGCATGGTTGGCATGATTTGGTGTGGTTGGTGTGGCTGGCATGATTTTCCATTAGCACGGAGGTGCGGATAGCATGGTTGGCATGATTTGGCGCTGTCGGTGTGGCTGGCATGATTTGTCATTGGCACAGAGGTGCGGCTAGCATAGTTGGCATGCTTTGGTGCGGTTGGTGTGGCTGCCATGATTTTCCATTGGCACGGAGTTACGGATAGATTGGTTGGCATGCTTTGGCTCCGTTTGTGGCTGACATGATTTTGCATTGGCACAGAAGTGCGGCTAGCATGGTTGGCATGCTTTGGCGTGGGTGGTGTGGCTGGCATGATTTGCCATTGGAACACGTGGGAATCAGGGTTTAGCTTGTCGTAACCTTAATTTGAAAAAGATACCCCGGTAATTATTTAGAGACACATTAAAGGTTTCAGTAAATGTGCTTAGTAAATGCTTGTTACTTTAAATGTTGTGACATCACTGTCTGCTAGGGTTTAGTGTTTTACGATTTTAACCCTAAGCTAAAAACTACCATCAACATTAAGTCCCCTGCTTAGCTCGGAACAAGTGCCTTGTTGGGAGGTAAGCATATGATGGTGACAAACAATGACGGAATCGAAGTGTAAATCATTGCAAAGATGGTCAGGAGAATCCGACTAACCTTTTTGAGTGGTGAAGAGAGTTTTGGCTTCCCGTGTTTGCGGCGCTGCGTAAGTTTTACTGGGAATACAGGTCGTGGAGTGGTGAGATGAAATTTAACGGCTTGGTCTGGTCGTACATCTCCAAGGCAAAGGGAGCACAGTCTTGGAAGGAACAGCAAGTGGACGACTTGTCTCGAGGGGTCAAGAGGTGGCATGGTCTTGGTAAGGAAAGCGCGCGTGGATGATAGGGTCACAACAGTGGAGCAGGCAGCTTGGCATAGTGTGGCCTTGGCAAGATGAGACGTACACAGATGGCTAGGCGTGGTGGGGATGTGTCAATGGAGCGAACATCTTGGCAGGGGCTGCAACAATAGCATGGTGGAACGGGCAAGCACGGATAGGCATGGCGGGGCCATGGGAATAGAGCGAATGGCTTGGCAGGGGCTGCGGAAATGGCATGGTGGAACGTGCAATGACGGATAGGCATGGTGGGGCCGCGGTGATGGAGAGAGGGCTTGTCTAGGGTCGCGGTAATGTCATGGTGGAATGTTCAAGGATGGCAAAGCATGGTGGGGCCGCAACAATGAAACGAATGGCTTGGCAGGGGCCGCGGTATTGGTATGGTGGAACGTGCAAAGATGGCTAAGCATGGTGGGGCCGCGGTGATAGAGAGAGGGCCTGGATAGGGCATACATGGGCGGCTAGGCGTGGTGGGGACGTGGTATGGCGTGAGTGGTCTTGGACGTAGAAATTGGTCTATACGAGACCGATTTCCTATTTTCCTTCCTTAGCTCAAAATTGGAAATCGTTTCCTTGTTCGAACTCCCAAGTATTAAGCCTATAAAAAGGATGGTCGGCCTCTCCCTTTCATTCACGCATTTATTGTTTCTTTTTTTTGTTGGTTGGTAAAGGTGAAGCGGGAGATCAGATTAGGTATGTCTTCAAGTACTTCCTTTGTGACTTGCTTTTCCATCGTTTTCTTGTGTTGGTGAAAAACCTTAGTTGTAGGCGTAACTTTCCGCGATCGTAGTAACGTTGACCGCCTTAACTTATTGTGCAAAGTAAGAACGCGATAGTAATTGCTATCCCTTTTCCATTAAAACCTAGTTTTTATGGTTTACTCCTTGTGTTGGCGTAGCCGTGTGCATGATCCCATTTTTCTTGTTGTTGGGCGCATCTATCTGGCTGGGCGCGAGTTTCCGGCTGCATGTAGTGGTGATGTAGAGTGTTCCAGTCCCCATTTTTATGCATGTGCACGAAAGAATTTGAAACCAATTGGTTTGTGCCCAGGGTGACTCCCTTGTGTAAAATAATTTCTACACGCCTTATGTAATAATTCCTGCTTGTCTTGTTCCATTATAGTTATCGCAGCGGTGAAAACAACGTATGATAATTTTTGGTGAGATGTCAAAAGTTTCAGTGGTATCAAAAGATGTGAGTAATTCCAAGCCAAACATAGATGACGAGTTCTTCACAGCATCCACCACGGCTAGGAGAAACTATCCCCAATACATGCCAATCCTTCTAACCGGTTCGAAGAGTGAAGGAGAGGACCGATCGGTTCGGACAGGAGGCGTAATAAGGTTTTTCCTTTATATGAACGATTATCATTCTTCTCCTATCGACTTTAAAATCCCTGCGAGTCCATTGCGTTCCTTTTAGAAATGCATGTGATTCATGATGGATCAGAAGCCTGTAAGACCAATTTGACCAGGGCGCAGATTGTTGATGCTGTTGTGGCTTTTGCAGTGCTTCATATTAAGAAATACATTTCAGGCTTGGTAGCTTTTGTTTCTAGATGGTGTCCAGACACCCATATGGCCATATGCAGGTGGGGAGAAATGACCATCTCTTTGGAGAGCATGGATGTCTTACTAAATCTTTCTGTAATTGGAAACCTCGACATCATGATGTCTACAGATGAAGAAGAAATGCATGCCACCCTGATTGCGAAGTCAAATGGATTCGTTCGGAAGGAAAATAAGACGAACTACTTTTATGACTGGTGGGTATCTCAGTGTTTTCTTGACGAGTTGGAGTCGGACGAGAAGAATATCGTACTTCATGTTGCGACGTTCTTGGATTTTTGGATATCCAGGGATATTCTTGACGACGGATCCATCAAGAAAGGGATAAGACAGAGATAAAAAAATTATACCTTTTAATTCATTATTTTTACTGCGAAGAATGTCGCAGTCCAGCGAAGAATTGTTAAACTTTTGATGAAGAGTATCACATTCTTAAGTCTTGGCTTGGAGATTTTTCTTCAAAGCTTCAACTTCCTTCTTTAAGGATGTTTGCGAAATCATCTTATTAGAACCGAAATATTTACCTAAGATCTCGCAAATACCAAATTTAACAGGGTGAATAAAAGATTTCTTGACATCATCCAAAATATCAGATAAAGCGTTTAAGACAGTAGTTATCCCCTCCACAACTTCTTTAGAAAAAGGAGAAGATTTAGATGAAGAAGTAGTAATAACAGAAAGTTGATGGTCATCATCCTTTGTTAACAAGATCTCATTAGAAGAATGAATTTGTGGAAGATTAATGGTTGGGATGGAATTAATTTGAGAGGAATTGGTTGCATGAGAAGAAAGGGATTTATTCGCAACAGACTCAGTTATAATAGTAGAATCTGTTGCGATATTCTCGCAAACAAAAATTAGAGGTTCAGGTGTATGAATCAATGGAGGAAAAGAAACATCATTATCAACAATCTTAGGTTGGCGAGACTTTTTGCGAGGTTTACTAGTGTCTTCATCACCCTACGAATAAAAACTTAGATAAGAAACATAGGCAACAATATTGTTATCAAAAGAATAGTGCTTCTTATTACCTTGTCACTCGTAGGATTTCTTTTTCTCGCAATAATCTTATGATGAGAGCCTTTGGAATCATTAGGATTTTGCACTATAATTTTAATACTGGAAGAACTTTTGCTGAAACAGAAACAATATGAGAATTACACAAAGAACATACAACATGATTCCAGTAAAATCAGTTTCAACAAAACTAAAAGAAGAACAAAAGAAAACTAACCTGGGTGACTCCATGAGAGCAGAAGAGGCCAACAACAGGAAAATAAATACGACGAAAAAGGAGATTACAAACGATGAAAATTTGCAGATAAGATAAAGATGAAAGAGATGAAGACGAAGTAAAACAAGAAAATTATGTTCCCACCTAATCCCTCTATAAATAAGCAAAATAAGATGACCGGTTAAGGAAAGACGTGTCGGTAAAAAGAGGAGTGTTTGACATGTGTAAGCAGTTATTCTTAATTCGCGGAGTCATGTCGAGAAGAGAATAGGTAAAGAAGGGTAACTACGACATTATGAATATATAAGATTCTCATGATCTTCTCCCTTTCGCAGAGAAAACATGAGAAGAGGCAAGATGTAGATCAGAATATCGCAGGAGCAACACTCTTGCGAAGGTAATAATAACGCTCTTGCGAAATTCTCAACAACTCATTACAAATGTCGCAGAATGGTTAGGGAAGTGACGTAATAGATGACGGTAGTATAAACATGAAGAAAGTGTGATGATTTTGCGAGTGAAAGATGTTTGCGAAGATGATTAATTCTTTTTCATTCTTTGCCTCTCTTTCCAAATTTTTAATTCTCAAATGTATTTTTTTTTTTTTGCCTTCATTGATTTACTTTTTCATCTAAATTTCTTCTAAAAATCTTATCCTGTAGGATTCAATTTGGAATTGCAACTGATCGATCCATCTATGGAACATAATATTATTCTGGAATCGAAAGATGATTAATGCTTCGAGATATTATGACAGGCCGAAGATGAAGATGTCAAATTTCAGAGCCATGCAGTAGGAAAATGGGTAATTCATCTCAGAGCAATGAACAAAAATGAATGAGAGTTTAAAGTTCAGTTTTGCGTATTTGTTTATGGTCTTAATTTGTTTAGTTGGTATATTTAGGCTCACAAAATGATTAGTGATATGCTAAATAAAAGGGTTGGTTAAAAGTCTAATGTCTTTGGAACTTAATTTGCTTTCTATTTTGATTTTAATTTATTCTCTTGGTGGTTCTAGTCTACAAATTCAATCTCTTACTGTAGTTTTTTAACATCTGAGGCACGTTGAACTCAGCTCTTCCGTGTAGAAAGTGTCCATCCTGAGTCACCTTATACAATTTGTAGACTTTGGACCTTCATGGAGGGTATAATTTTGGAAAAAATATACTCGAAGAAATTGGATATTTAAGAAATTGGATATTTAAGTGCGTCCACAATGATACGACTATACTAAAACCAAAAATTAAAAATATTTGGGTTTGAGGGTGCTTGAACATAACGGCATATAGAATACAATTATAGTCAGGCGTGGTTTTGATCTTTGCTCAAAACTAAACGTACTTTTAATCTTCGTTCGATTGACAGATGGATACATACTTATACGCCCGAATAGGGCATAAATTAAACTCGCGTCTGACATCATACGGTTTTATAAGTTACGCCTCAAATAAAATGAATGTTTTGGTGTCCGCGCGATAAAAAAATGGGATCTTCAAAATATGTCCCATGAGGTGCAAGTTAAAGGTACACTGAAAAGAGAAGAAAAATAATCATAAAAATAAATAAAAATAAAGTAGGCGTTTAAACTGTCATGCGCCTCTGTTAGGGTTCTAGACCAAAACACAAGGTTTACGTAACTGAAATAGGTTTAGAACCCGGATAAGAAGAAGAATTAAGAGAATAAGGAGATTAAGAAGAGGAAAATAAGACTAGAAGAGATTGAAGAAGAGTTTCTCATATTAATTCTTTAGTCTTTTACAAAGCTCATGAGTTGTATTTATAACTACGTATACTTGTGAAACAAGTAATGCTAACTATAGAGTTTAAACTAAACAAGGGAACTAATATTGAGAAACTAAATAAGTAAACTAATATGGATAGGTACATCCCACCCTTCTCGAAAAATGGATTGTCCTCAAGCCTGAAATTCTGGAAATATATCACGACATAACGAATGTGGCGTGTCTTGTATTCTCCATATAATTCTCTTAAGCTTCTGATATAACTTGCCACGATCAAATACAAAAGTCACATGATTAGTGATTGTATTTCAATCAACCCTGCAATCTGTAGCCACGAGCACAAATAATACTTCTCCGAAATTTTGATCTACACCTTTAAATGCGCATTCAAACGATCCGTTCCTCTGGTGGTCCACGAAATAGAGTATGCCCACTTCAGTATTTACATTTTCGTTTTCAAATAAAATTCTCCAACCAAGTCTTCTAACTTTGACGTAACGTTTAGCATCGATGGTGCTATCCAGTATCCCAACAATAATTATCGGAACTATACGAGTTTTAATGCTTCGACCCAGCTGTTGTACCCAAAAAAATATTATTTTCTCTTGAAGCAAATGCGAGCTGTCTTTGTACTTGGAATGACGAATTAGTTGTTCCGTTGAGATTTCTTTTCCTCTCTCGAAGTAATTATCCCAAGTGACCTAGTTAACACCTTCACCATGTGTAAGATAGACTACACCTAAAGGATATATAAACATCCTCTTTTGTTTGTATTCCTTATCATGTACATCAACTACCGGGTCTTTGGCCCAGCCTAACTTCTTTGTTTTGGGGTCCATGGTGATCAGTGGACTAATACCTATCCTTGCAGGATAAACATCTTCACACCTTACCTTACAATGATGGTAATCACCTGACGTATCCAATATGCATTTAAATTCATCTTCGTATGATTCAGGAAACACTTTGACCTCAGTAATTGAATTAATCTTTCTTCCCATCCAAGCAAACATGAAGAAAATTCGTCCATCCTTGAATTTGGAAACGATTAGTCCCATATCCTGATGAAAATAAAAATCATGGAAAACAATGTGTAAAACACTGCTCGGACAATTAATGGGTAGTGCATACTTGTTCACTATTTTCCTTCTTGAGTCACAAAATGATCTAGCAGGAATAACTACTGTTCTTGTGTATACAACGAACTCTTTTTCTGGTAGACTATTGTTTGTAAAGTAAAATCTCTTCTACCTCAAACACAGAAATTTGTATGATGTCGTTGCCGGGTCGATCGCTGCTTCAATCCTCACTTGGTTTGGTTAATGGAGAAAGATGGGGGGTACCTGCAAAAAACCCTCCAATGCCTAAGTTAGCATGAGAATATTTTCGCAAGAGTTTTTAATGGGAAAGATTGCATACCTCATTTGTTATAAAACTCACCATTTATACATGGCTAATTTCCGTTTTACATCTTGAACTTTATGGCAGATACCAATTGCCATTAACTGGCCCCAGCATGCCTCCTTGCAGTAACAGTCCCAGAAATAATAGCCCCTGCATGCCTCCCTGCAGTAACTTCCCATGCAGGTATCAATTCCAGAAATTTCCATCATTATGATTAATTAACCACATTGGGTATGGATATCCCATAGTGCAAAATAAAAGGGTGTAAGCAGATGAGGCGCAAACATCCGCAGGGTAATTGGACTGAGGCGTAAACAGCCGGGACTACAGGATTCAATATGGACCGAAAAGCACCGAATAACCACCACCAAAAAATCGTTACCTATTAGTCGCCGATTAATCGGCATATAGTGTTAATCGTTGGAGAAGATTGGCGATTGCCGTTCGCACAGGCCGCCGGCTCTGGCCGCTGGGCTGGCCGCCGGCTTTGTCCGCCGGCGGTTATCCGCCGATGTAAATCCGTGACCTAACAGAATATTCCCGTATATCCCGACGCCATTAGTAACGGCGTTAAAGTTAACCGAAGATGCTGACGACGTCTAACTTAAACGAAATATTCCAGGTATATGCTGACGCCGTCGTTAACGGCGTTACGGCTACACGATTAATCGGGAATTAATCGCCGATTCCACTGTACGTCTAATCGCCGCGTAATAGCGATTAATCGCCGACGATTACCGCTGGGTGTGCTGCCGGACTTGTTTGCCGGATTGGCCATCGGACTTTGCCGTCGGACTCGGTCGCCGGACTTGGCCGTTGTCGTGACGGACTTGGTTTCCAGACGGGAAATTTGTGGAGTGGCGGTCCTAATGCGGAACTTTCTAGCCCAAGTTGGGGTTTTTGCTCATGGGCTTGTGAATTGAGTGTTTGTTAGCTAGGCCTAGCTTAGTTTGTTTCCCATGGGTTTGGACATGGGGGTTCTGAAAGCCAAAACTAGCCTATTTCCTTGTGTATAATATTAGGGGTACAAACATCGCCCCCTCTTAATCCATAACCTGTTATGGGTTAAGAAGTTCGGGTTTCCCTACGGATTTGTATTTTTCTGGAGTGTTACATGACTCGCCCCCAGAAGTATAATGATTTAGCTAGGGTGTCATACATCCTATCCCCAAATGGTTGAGGTGACATACAACTCGCCCCCAATGTGTTTTGTATCATGCTGCTCAATGCTCGCGCAGGGGTGCACTTCCCTGCTGCATGTTGCTTGCACATGGAGTGAAAAGTTGTGTTTTTCTGCTATCTTGAATTTGCACGGGGGCCAATCCTGCTATTCAAGATGCGCGCAGAGTTTGATTTGTGTACATCCTCACGTGCCTGGACAGATGAGAACGTTTGCCACATTTGTTGCTGTCCCGTGTGATGGAGATAAAATTGAGATAAGGTTGAAAAGCTCGAACCGCGCATTCAACCTATCCGAGAGTTGTCAGTGACATTGCTGACAGCGAACTCGAACTGTATTGTTTTGTCACTTAGGGTCGACTGCGGATCCGATCATCCGTAGCAGCTTATAATTAATCCGAATAACAGTGATAAAGCATGGAATATCAAAATGACGCTGAATTGAAATAACAAGATAAATACCTACCGCTTGACAAGCAGCAAAGAATTGCCTCATTAAAACCTTTGAGTGGAAAACCCAGTGGGATAAAACCATCAAAAAGGAAAAAGAAAAGACAACAGGATTTGTATCTACTCCTAATAATAAAACTTCTTCAAGTGGAACGAATTCCACGGCTTCCATGGCTTTGAATCCTCCTTTCCATTGAGATTCCTAAAGTAGTAGGACCCCCGAGACGCTGTCCTATCCACTATGTATGGACCTTCCCAGTTTGTTCCGAGCTTCCCACGTTTGGCTCCATCGTGGCTTCTCGGGTTTTCTTGAGAACATATTCCCCCTGGCTTGAATGACCGTTCTCGACCTTGCGATCATATCCCAGCTTGATTGCCTGTTGGTATCGAACTATATTCTGCAAGGATGTTTCTCTATGTTCTTCCAAAGAACTCCTTATCTAGAGCCGGTATCTTTGTCATTTTTTCAGATTTGACAAAGACGGGTTTTGGTAGTCTTCAGCTGCACCTCGGTGGGTATGACTGCCTCCGTCCCATATGCCAATGTAAATGGCGAAAAGCCAGTGGATCCTTTTGGAGTTGTTCGGTAGGACCATAAGACTCCTGGGAATTCTTCGGTCCACTTTCCCTTCGCCTTATCCAATCGTTTCTTGAGATTTTCCATAATAACACGGTTGGTCGCTTTTGCCTGCCCGTTTCTCTGAGCATAGTATGGAGAGGAGAAATTATGACGAATATTCAGGCCTTTGCAGAAATCTTTGATCACTCCGGAATCAAACTGTTTCCCATTGTCTGATATTATCGCGTCTTGGATTCCGAACCTGCAGACGATATTTTCCCATATGAATCTTTTCACATCATGTCTGGTAACGTGTACCAGTGCCACTGCTTCGACCCATTTGGTGAAATAGTCGGTGGCGGCTAATACGAATCTGACACCTCCAGGTGCTTTTGGAAGTGGTCCGACGATGTCCAATCCCCATATAGAGAATGGCCAGGGACTGAAAACTGGATGCAACTCGTTGGCTGGCCTTTTCGGAATTGGAGCATGTTCTTGGCATGACACGCATTTCTGTGCATATTCTTTAGCATCTTTCTTCATGTATGGCCAGAAATATCCCTGGGTAAGTATCTGTGCGCGAGACCGCGCCTCCAGAATGGCTTCCACAGATTCCCTCGTGAGCCTCTGCCAGTATTAGTTGTCCTTCCTCGGTTGATACACATCGCATAAATGGATCCAAGGCTATAGGTTTGCGGTATAACAGCCCTTCGATCATTGAGTATCTCCATGATTCCCTTTTCACCTTCGCATCAAATTTCTCATCTCCAGGGAGTTCGCCAGTTGTCAGGTACTGGATGTAAGGTCGACGCCAGTATGCAGTGTTTTCAGCTCGATCTCCTGAATTATCTGTCACCGAACTGTCAATATCCATATTGCTGTCGATGTTCTCAGTTTATCCCTGTGCTGATGTAACTGCCCTCTCGCCCCCACTAGCATGTTCGAAAGCCAGAACAAAATGGCTGTCGGGGATGCTAGTTAACTCTTGAAAATCTACTACAACGAATCTGGCGGTATCTGTTGGCACTGCGGAAGACAGGTATGCTAAAGCATCAGCGTGCCTGTTCTCCAATCGTGGTTGTTGCCCAATAGAAAACCGGTCGAACCCATTTGCTAGCTCTTTCATATGGTCCAAATACAATGCCATTCTTACCTCCTTTGCTCTGTAGGTCCCCAGAAATTGGTTAACTACTAGCATAGAATCTTTCACCAGCTTTACGTTCTTCGCATCCAACTGTTTGACAGCTTTTAAACCAATAATCGCAGCTTCATTTTCGGCTTCATTGTTTGATGCTTGGAAACCTAGCCTGGTCGCTTTCTCGATCCTCGAACCTTCGGGAGTAAGGATTACGCATCCTACTCCATCACCACTAACATTTTAAGACCCATCAGTAAATACGGTCCACAATGGTTCTGGTGTATCAATCTCCATTGCAGTCTCGCCCCTAGTATGATCAGTGACTGGCTCAATAGGTTTGAACAACTCCTCTTCTTCTTCAGCGACCGTCTCAATATCATCCACCGGAAAATCTGCTAGCAGTGCAGCCAGTGCGTGTCCTTTTTATGCAGTTCTGGTTTCGTACTTTATCTCATACGCCCCCGTAAAATTTGACCATATGGCTAGTCGATGGAATCATCAGCACGTTCTAGGATTCTCTTCAGAGGGTATTCCGAGTATACTACGATCTGCCTTCCTTGGAAATAAGGTTTGAGACGACGAGATGCATGGAACAGTGAAAGTGCTATTTTCTCAATTTTCTTGTACAGTGTTTCCTCCCCCGTCAATGACTTGCTGACAAAGTAAACAGGTTTCTCATATGGATCCGCAATAAACAAAGATAGACCGATGGCGTTTTCCGTTGTGACTAGATAAACTCCGATAGGTTGTCCGGCTTTCGGGCTCACCAAAACTGGTGGGGTTGACAAATACTGTTTTATCTCAGCAAAAGCCGTTTCACACTCAGCCGTCCAACCAAAATTGACTGCTTTTTTCAGAACGTCAAAAAATGGCTTGAATCGATCCGACGAGCGTGAAATGAAACGGTTTAAGGCTGCCAAACGCCCTGCCAGCTTCTGAACTTATTTCTTCGTTCTAGGGGATGGCATTTCTCTGATGGCTTTGATTTGATCCCGGTTCGCCTCGATTCCTCTGTGTGTCATCAAGTATCCTAGGAATTTTCCTGATGACAGCCCGAATGAACATTTTTCTGGATTGAGCATCATACGATACTCCCTTAAGATATCGAATGTCTTTTGCAGATCGAGAGAATGCGATTCTTTTTGCTGAGATTTCACTACCATATCATCGATGTATACCTCCATCAACTTCTCGATCAGATCCTTGAACATATGGTCCACCAAGTGCTGATAGGTTTCCCCTGCGTTCTTTAGCCCGAACGGCATTACAAAGATAGCAAGAACTCCCAGTCGATCACTTAACGAACGCGGTATGCTCTTGATCGTCCTCGAACAAAGGTATTTGATTGTACCCAGAAAAACCGTCCATGAATGACAGTCTTTGAAACCCTGCGGTTTTATCCACCAAATCTCTTATCATTGGTAGCGGGTACGGATCACTCGGACACTCTTTATTCAAATCGGTAAAATCGATACAGACACGAATTTTACCATTCTTCTTTGGAACGGCTACCACATTGGACAGTCATCGAGGATATTGAACCGGTCGAATAAATCCTGCTTCCAACAGTTTTTTGAACTCTTCAGTTACTCCATCTTTTTTGCTTTGCGACATATTCCTGATTTTCTGTCGAACGGGACGGAAATTCTCATCTATATTTAGCCTGTGGCAGGCTACATTCGGGTCTATCCCTGGAATCTCAGCAAAACTCCATGCAAAAACGTTTGCATTTTCCCTTAGCAATGTAATCAAATCATCGCGTTCATGTGCCGGCAGATCTTCCGCTACGAACGTTGTCTTATGCTCCTCATCTCCAATCTGGACCTCGATAAGTTTCTCGACTGTCGGCGGTTCAGCTGCGTCCTCTCCCCTGTATGATTCTGGAGGGAGAGGGTTCTGTAATTTCTATTTCTGCTCAACCCGCATGATCTGGTTTCCAGTGACTTCTGACTTCTTGTACTCATCCATTGCATTCTCATGACACTTATGGGCGGCCATCTGATCTCCTATAACTTTCACAACTCCGTCTGGGGTAATAAACTTCAGACAATGATGATTAGATGATGTGACTGCACCGATCTCATGTAGCCAATCTCGTCCTACGATCGCGTTATAGGGTGCTCTGCAATCCAAAGAACAAGAAAGTTCCCAAGACGGACTTGTCACCATCATTATCGGTATCTTCACTTTTCCGATTGCCTTTGTAACTTCGCCGCTGAAACCGATAATTGGGTTTTTATCCTCCTCGATCAGGTCATGTGGTAGATTCATAGAGGCGTAAGCTCCTGAAAACAGTACACTCACCGAACTTCCAGTGTCCACTAAAATCCGGTGCACACGAAACATGCCAATCCAAGCAGTTATAACGACAACATCGTTGTGTGGAGCATATACACCTACCATGTCTGCATCAGAGAACTCGATCTTTCTTCACCCAAGCTCCTTAGTTTTTGCTCCATTACCGCTGACGAAATCGATGTGATTTTTCAAGTACCATTCTTTCAACTGTCTGAGATTTCTCCTGGTCTCGTCTTCCGATGCCCGCCTGGTCATTGAATGGATCCTGGCGTGACTGACATTAATCACACGAGCGTTAATCACATGTGCAGTACCAAACTGACCCAGCCCTTTCCCAAAGTCCTTTTTCACGTATATTCTGAGTTTTCAGCGTCGATCATTATTTGAATCTCGATCAGTAAAGAGCTAGTTCTCGATTTTGTGACCATGGTCTTTATGGAACTTGCAGATTTGCTCCTATCACGTTTGTCTCGTGTTTCGCCGCCAGAGGACGGGGGGGGGGTCAAATCCTTGTGTATTTTTTCGTACAACTCTATAAGACTGACGTTCAGCGGGGTCATCTTTATATCGTGAAATTTCTGGTACCCAGATTCGGTGTGTTCGCCCTGATTTTTCTCTCGAGCATCACCACGATCATTATGTTGTCCGTTTGAACGGTTCTTGGATTTTTCCTTCTTCCCATCATTTGGATGATTGGAAGATCTGTTGACTTCTTCTCGGGCTTTAGAATCATCCTCCACTCGGGCGTACTCTTCAACTCGATCATATAGTTCCTCCAAAGTTTTTGGTGGTCTCTTGACCAAAGAACCGTACACACCTCTTTGATCATCTTTGGTAAGCCTGTTTTGTATCTCTGCAATGACAACTTGGTCGTTGGCTTCATCCACGTCCGCTAACTCTTGCTTGAAACGCCTAGTGAATTGTCTGATGCTTTCCTCCTTCCGGATTCCTATAAGGAACAATGAATGGCATCCTTTCCGATCACATTTGTTGTACTTATAGTTAGAGCAAAAATCATCGATCAGCTTATGGTAAGTTCCGATCGTATGTGTTGGAAGCTGATTGAACCACGTTATAGCTCCTCCGGTCAGGGACTGCGGGAACATTTTACACATCAACTCGTCGCTTTACTGCCACAAGGACATGGATGTCTCATAGTGTAAAACATGCTGATCTGGATCATCAGCTTTTTCATCGAATTCTGGTAATTTTGGGACTACAAAATTTATTGGTGGCCTGAATTCTCTGATAATCTTCTTGAAAGGATCCCCTTCTGCTCGATGTAGCCTTTCCACTAGGCCAAATATCAACATAGGTGACATTTCAAAACTGTCACTGTATCGATTCCATGACGGTTCAGGTGAAATTTGAAAGTGTCACCAATGTCGATGTCACCGTAGGGGTTATCTTATACTGACGCTTATGAACTGTCACACAACTGTCACCAATTAGCCTTCAAAACTGTCATGAAGTATATTAAACCGTCATTGTAACAGACATCCACGACTGTTTTTTATTGAGAACGCCCCCTTAACGATGTTATGGTGACTTTTCCCCCCACAAACCGTCATTATAATGTTGAAAAGCATCAGCATAAATAATATTTCTAATGGTTTTCTTATACAACTGTCAATTTTAGAGACTGCAATTCAATACTAGTCTTTTGAATTACTAACAAGTGCCATATAATATATAATGCATGCTTCAACATAAATATGCAAGACTATAACTTACCACGTGTTTGGGCAGGAGGCCATAATTTCCTCTGCCACCAAAGCCACGTCCACCTTCATAATTTCCTCCATCTCCATTGAATTCACCACCACCACCTCCATTAAAGTTCCCTGCACCCATGATAAACCAAATCATATTAGGAAATGAAATTTCTAACCCTCCTTCAGGATAAACACTTATTATGGTTGCATAAGAACTGATAAAATCATACCCATCAATAGAAATGAATCATAGAAATACAAGAAACTTAAGTTCACAAAAATTAAAAGAATTATAAACATTATTCTTCCACAAAAAATGATATCCTTCTTTTCTCAACAAAAATTTTCCCTAGTTACGTGACCGATGATTACATTTCTTCACATTAAAAAATGCCAAAGATGCCATAGAATACTATCATCAATTGCTAGAGATAAACTAAACAAAATCAACTGCATAAACAAGGAATGAGATGAAAGGAAAACTTGATTACAATAACAATAAATAAAGTTGATGTGATCTAACAACAAATTTCATATACTAGGTTATAAACCTCTCAGCATAGAAAGGCCAAATATTTACTACTTTAGTCCTACTAGAATATAAAAACACCTTCTAACTTAGCATATTAACCATGTAAGCTAACTCAAAAAAAAATTAAACATAATAGTCCTATTAGAATATCTAGCTTAGCATATTAACCATGTCAGCTAACTCAAAAAAAATTAAGCATAATAGTCATATTCGAATATCTAGCTTAGCATATTAACCATGTCAGCTAACTCAAAAACAATTAAGCATAATAAAATCCAAAGGACAAGATAGTACCTCGACCTCTTCCACCCCTTCCTCGGTCACCACGTCCTCTACCTATAACACCAGGAGAGCCCTCTGAAATCCACATTCATTGAAAATATTGTCATAAACGGTCAACGAGAGCATCTGGAAAACTTAAGTATAAATCTAGCACATTACCTCCTTCATAATCAAATTCAGCCCATGGTTTGACTTGACCAGCTAGAATAGGTGGTTGGTACCTGTGCTGTTAATAAGAGATTATCAGAATGCACATGAAGTTGGAACATAAAACAAACAAGCTCAAAAATGTTAGATAATAGGCTGCCAAAATATGCTACCCAAAATACTCACTAATATGTCTTGGTACAATCCAAAACCTAAGCAAAAAAAATTCACAAACTGGAGAGGGAGGGAAGCAACTAGCAAGGTAATCCAGTGATGATCGAGGAGTTGCTTAGTGCGGGTGTTTGTTCACAGTGGAATGGAGCACAATAAGCTAAACGAAGTTAACATTTATCTCTCGTCAATAAAATGGTGGTATAAATACTACATAGAACCATAATACTTGTTGTAAGTTCTATAGAATCACTGAAGTGAGAACGCGCTCCTAAACTTTCATGACAACCAAAAAAAAGATTGAAAAATTGCTAGAAATTTAATGAAAAGAGGTTTCCAACCCTCTTGTGAGTGAATCATCCAATTCAGTTGCAGTTATACCCTAAAACGTTATACTTACACCCTATAAAACAATATACACTGTGGTACTAAAAAACACACTTAAGATGAAGAGTAATGATGTTATAATTCTAACCTTTACTGCAGCCTTCTCGAGCTTACTGCGAAAGCAATGGCTAGTCTAGCAACTACAAGTGTATCATCATTCAAATAAAATATCAGAACTGTGCAATTTCAAAATAAAATATCAGAACTATGCAATTTCAGGTATCAACTTTGTATAAATTGACCCAATTTCACCAACTATCCTATTTTTTAACATGCTCAAATAAGAAAACAACCAGGATGAAAAGATGATCAACCAAAATTCTTACACCAGCAGTTTCACTCAAGGGTTCCTCCTCCAAGAATTCTCACACCAGTAGCCCACCACCATGTCCTCCCTCGGCACTGAATCACAAAAAAAAACCCCGCTTATAAGCGATAAATCTCTTGATGATATTAAAAGAAATGCACTAACTAGCAGAGAATAGATAATAAGCATCTTTTCCCCTTTGCAAGTTTATGGTTAATTCAAGCTCTGTTGTCTGAAATATACATATTTGTCAATGTAGACTGGTTAAATAGATTACATGAAGGTATACTTTATAACCAGTCCATCAAGAAAACCAGTCCCAAATAGCTCCTTGTCATTAGAGGGAGAATTAATCAAGATAACTTCAGATGTATCAAACTAGTCTCAGTGAAAAGAAACTTTGTCTGTCAATGCGGAGGAAAAGAAAGTGTGGTTAAAAGGATTACCATATCCAGTCCATTCAGTTTAGCTGGTGATCTCTTTGGGATAATACCTCCATTTATTCTGCGAAAACTTGGTTCTCCCAAATATATTCATGTGTATAAGTATTTCTTCCTCAGGGTTTCAAAGATGGGAACCGAACATCATTACTGCATCATATGATAATTCTATCAGTCATTTTATCAAATACCTCAAACACAACAACAATAAAAACTCAAAACAAAACAAAACAAAAAAATAAAAACCCAATTACGAAATCAACAGAAAACTAAAAAGCTCAATTCATAAATCATTGAAAACGATAACTCATATTTAAAACTTGAAAAGAAGAAATTAAAATGGAGGTTAAAGAGAGTAGAATCGTTACCTAAGTAGCGAGATATCAAACACGACGATTAGATTGAATCGTCAACTTCAGACCAACATTGAATTGAAATCTAGGGTTTCAAAATCAATGAAACAAAATTGAATCTTCAAATAGAATGATTTGTATCCTTTGTTATTGCTGTGAATGGTGATGGGGGTAATGGTGGCCGGTGGGTAAACGATGGTGAATGGTGGTATTGTACTTAGGGTTTCGTCTTTAGAGGAGTATAAGATGCATAGGCGAAAGGAGTAGAAGATGTAGATGCAGAGGCCGAAAAAATGAAGAAGAAAGAAGGAGAAGTTTCTCTTTTATACTTAGGGTTACGCAGATGGAGGTTTAAGATTAAACTACCTAAAAAAATAAATGGGTATAATTTGGCCGATTTAGATCAGTTCAGGTTCGCCGATTTTGAACCTCAAACCATGCACCGAGCTCGGTTCTCATTTCATAAGTCGTGAATGACCATTGGGTGAATGCTTCGTCTTGGTTCGGCTCAAAATTGCCCAGTTCTTGGCTGGCCGGTTGCTGTGAAGCCCTGTCTATATAGGGGGCTTATAATTTGTGAAGACACACCAAATTTAATCATAAGTTCAGAAAATGAAAAAAGAAGAAGATAAGAATAGAATAGAATATCGTTATCAATTTTTAACTAGACATAATATGAAGAATGAGATTGAATATAAAAAATGAATAATGAAACCAGGTTAATCGTATGTTAACCTTCTAAAAACACGAATCCTAAAATATGTATAAGAACGAGAATGAACCCAGAGAATGAGTAATCATGGAACTAGACATACTTTGGAGTTCTGCTATAGATATTCTGATTAATCAGAGACTGAACGAGGAATATTTTAGTTCATTGGTAGATATTGACCTCCTGATACATTCTGGTCGACCGAATATAGAACAAAAACCGGTTCGGTGGTTTATTCCTAGATTTAGAGTTTTTTTTTTTTTTTAGAGTTTATGTATAGATATTTCAACTAATCCGAGACAGGACAAGGCATATTTTGGTTTACAATGATAGATATTGATCTTTAGTATACATTTTGATCAACCAGATATGCATCAACCTTATAAGGTGATGCATTTATATCATCTACATGCTCTAGCGATAAAATCTCCAAGACAAATTTTAATTGTTTCAAAAGAATAAACTTTTCAAACTCTAATATCGTTGCGTGCTTAATTAATAAACCATGAAACTTGCTAGTTATCATATCCTGTTGGTTGAAAGATACTAACCACACCAACAAACTAATGTTTTGGTACAAGTGTCTACCAAAAGATTGACTTGGTGGCTACACATGGTGTCTTGAAGTATTTACCTTCTAGTGTACTTTGTAGTTGTCAGGCTCTCGTGGATGAAAGCTACTAACAATGCCAATAATTTGATGGTTGGTTGAGGTGTCTACCAACAGGTTGTTTCTTGGGTATGATAAGTGGCAAAAGGTATGTACCTTTTAGGGTACGTTTTGGTTGCCCAAACATGATGGTCGGAGGTTAATAACAACAAATACGATATTTTGGCTGTTAGGTTGTTCATGATATAGCCTTCCACCCACTATCGTTCTTTTGGAAGACTGGTGGTGGTTAGACATTTCCGCCCACCAGATTTGTTTTAGTTACAAACAGTTGTTGCTGAAGAATTCCACCAACTATAGTTGGTAAGATAATAGTCGCTAAAGACAAGTTTTCTTGTAGTGATATAAAGTCTATTACCGGGCATACTCAAGATTCGGCTCACAACTATTTTTTTACCTAGGTTCGCAAGGTTCGACTGATAACTTTTAAGCCGAACTTAGACAAAATGTATGCCCGGTAATTTTTTGGTATGCCCAAACACATCTTTCTTTTTTAATCTTTTTGGGTCGCATAAATTTATTCGGTAAATTCCAACCCATCTCGCTAAGTAACTTTTGGGCCCTTTCAGTGGATTAGGAAAGGGGTCACGTTGCATGATATAGAAACAAAAGGTGATTTAGAGGTTTAAGGGTGATTCATCTGGGAAACCGAAAAATCTATATAAAGAGCTCAACATAGGATATCTGACGTTGTACAAGAATCGAGAGGGAGGGTTTGGCGAGAGAATTACTAGAAATGGATCTGATGAAGTAGATTCAAAACAGCTATGGCTAAAAGAAAAATTATTCCTTCGAACTTCTTTTGATTCAAAAGGATACATGGCAGATCAACTAAGAAGATTCCCACCTTATGCGAAGTTCCAGTCATAGCTTCAGTGTCATCTGACATCGTTAAAATCTCAAATAATTGAAATAATTCTTAGTACTAAGTTATCTGACAATGATTCTTCTTTGTTAGCGCGTATGCGGACACCACTTCATACTAAGGTTATGATGTTTAGACATAATGTTAACATTTCACAATCTTCTTTGCAAAACCAATTATGCCAACAGCTGAAGCTTCTTATTCAACAGAAGTTGCAGAACTTATTCTCGACACATTTCATGTTATATGTACGGTTGTCTATAGTCTGGTTACCCATATTGAAAATGACTTTATTAATCATGTACTTCAGCATCTTGTGGCTGGAATGATTTACCATTGGAACAGAGGTGAAGCTAGCATGGTTGGCATGCTTTGGTGTGGTTGGCATGATTTTCCATTGGCACGGAGGTGCGGATAGCATGGTTGGCATGATTTATTTATTGTCGGTGTGTGGTCAGCATGATTTGTCATTGGCACAGAGGTGCGGCTAGCATAGTTTGCATGCTTTGGTGTGGTTGGTGTGGCTGCCATGATTTTCCATTGGCACGGAGTTGCGGATAGAATGGTTGGCATGCTTTGGCTCCGTTTGTGGCTGACATGATTTTGCATTGGCACAGAAGTGCGGCTAGCATGGTTGGCATGCTTTGGCGCGGGTGGTGTGGCTGGCATGATTTGCCATTGGAACACGTGGGAATCAGGGTTTAGCTTGTCGTAACCTTAATTTGAAAAAGATACCCCGGTAATTATTTAGAGACACATTAAAGGTTTCGGTAAATGTGATTAGTAAATGCTTGTTACTTTAAATGTTGTGACATCACTGTCTTCTAGGGTTTACTGTTTTACGATTTTAACCCTAAGCTAAAAACTACCATCAACATTAAGTCCCCTGCTTAGCTCGGAACAAGTGCCTTGTTGGGAGGTAAGCATATGATGGTGACAAACAATGACGGAATCGTAGTGTAAATTATTGCAAAGATGGTCAGGAGAATCCGACTAACCTTTTTGAGTGGTGAAGAGAGTTTTGGCTTCCCGTGTTTGCGGCGCTGCGTAAGTTTTACTTGGAATACAGGTCGTGGAGTGGTGAGATGAAATTTAACGGCTTGGTCTGGTCGTACATCTCCAAGGAAAAGGGGGCGCAGTCTTGGAAGGCGCAGCAAGTGGACGACTTGTCTCGAGGGGTCAAGAGGTGGCATGGTCTTGGTAAGGAAAGCCCACGTGGATGATAGGGTCACAACAGTGGAGCAGGAAGCTTGGCATAGTGTGGCCTTGGCAAGATGAGACGTACACAGATGGCTAGGCGTGGTGGGGATGTGTCAATGGAGCGAACATCTTGGCAGGGGCCGAAACAATAGCATGGTGGAACGGGCAAGGACGGATAGGCATGGCGGGGCCATGGGAATAAAGCGAATGGCTTGGCAGGGGCTGCGGAAATGGCATGGTGGAACGTGCAATGACGGATAGGCATGGTGGGGCCGCGGTGATGGAGCGAGGGCTTGTCTAGGGTCGCGGTAATGGCATGGTGGAATGTTCAAGGATGGCTAAGCATGGTGGGGCCGCAACAATGGAACGAATGGCTTGGCAGGGGCCGCGGTATTGGTATGGTGGAACGTGCAAGGACGGTTAGGCATGGTGGGGCCGCGGTGATATAGAGAGGGCTTGGATAGGGCATACATGGGCGGCTAGGCGCGGTGGGGACGTGGTATGGCGTGAGTGGTCTTGGACGTAAAAATTGGTCTATGCGGGACCGATTTCCTATTTTCCTTCCTTAGCTCAAAATTGGAAATCGTTTCCTTGTTCGAACTCCCAAGTATCAAGCATATAAAAAGGATGGTCGGCCTCTCCCTTTCATTCACGCCTTTATTGTTTCTTCTTTTGTTGGTTGGTAAAGGTGAAGCGGGAGATCAGATTAGGTATGTCTTCAAGTACTTCCTTTGTGACTTGCTTTTCCATCGTTTTCTTGTGTTGGTGAAAAACCTTAGTTGTAGGCGTACCTTTCCGTGACCGTAGTAACGTTGACCGCCTCAACTTATTGTGCAAAGTAAGAACGCGATAGTAATTTCTATCCATTTTCCATTAAAACCTAGATTTTATGGTTTACTCCTTGTGTTGGCGTAGCCGTGTGCATGATCCCATTTTTCTTGTTGTTGGGCGCATCTATCTGGCTGGGCGCGAGTTTCCGGCTGCATGTAGTAGTGATGTAGAGTGTTCCAGTCCCCATTTTTATGCATGTGCACGAAAGAATTTGAAACCAATTTGTTTGTGCCCAGGGTGACTCCCTTGTGTAAAATAATTTCTACACGCCTTATGTAATAATTCCTGCTTGTCTTGTTCCATTATAGTTATCGCAACGGTGAAAACAACGTATGATAATTTTTGGTGAGATGTCAACAGTTTCAGTGGTATCAAAAGATGTGAGTAATTCCAAGCCAAACATAAATGACGAGTTCTTCACAGCATCCACCACGGATAGGAGAAACTATCCCCAATACATGCCAATCCTTCTAACCGGTTCGAAGAGTGAAGGAGAGGACCGATCGGTTCGGACAGGAGGCGTAATAAGGTTTTTCCTTCATATGAACGATTATCATGCTTCTCCTATCGACTTTAAAATCCCTGCAAGTCCATTGCGTTCCTTTTAGAAATGCATGTGATTCATGATGGATCAGAAGCCTGTAAGACCAATTTGACCAGGGCGCAGATTGTTGATGCTGTTGTGGCTTTTGCAGTGCTTCATATTAAGAAATACATTTCAGGCTTGGTAGCTTTTGTTTCTAGATGGTGTCCAGACACCCATACGTCCATATGCAGGTGGGGCGAAATGACCATCTCTTTGGAGAGCATGGATGTCTTACTAAATCTTTCTGTAATTGGAAACCTCGACATCATGATGTCTACAGATGAAGAAGAAATGCGTGCCACCCTGATTGCGAAGTCAAATGGATTCGTTCGGAAGGAAAATAAGACGAAGTACTTTTATGACTGGTGGGTATCTCAGTGTTTTCTTGACGAGTTGGAGTCGGACGAGAATAATAGCGTACTTCATGTTGCGACGTTCTTGGATTTTTGGATATCCAGGGATATTCTTGACGACGGATCCGGCAAGAAAGGGATAAGACAGAGATAAAAAAATTATACCTTTTAATTCATTATATTTCATGCGAAGAATGTCGCAGTCCAGCGAAGAATTGTTAAACTTTTGATGAAGAGTATCACATTCTTAAGTCTTGGCTTGGAGATTTTTCTTCAAAGCTTCAACTTCCTTCTTTAAGGATGTTTGCGAAATCATCTTATTAGAACCGAAATATTTACATAAGATCTCGCAAATACCAAATTTAACAGGGTGAATAGAAGATTTCTTGACATCATCCAAAATATCAGATAAAGCGTTTAAGACAGTAGTTATCCCCTCCACAACTTCTTTAGAAAAAGGAGAAGATTGAGATGAAGAAGTAGTAATAACAGAAAGTTGATGGTCATCATCCTTTGTTAACAAGATCTCATTAGAAGAATGAATTTGTGGAAGATTAATGGTTGGGATGGAATTAATTTGAGAGGAATTGGTTGCATGAGAAGAAAGGGATTTATTCGCAACAGACTCAGTTATAATAGTAGAATCTGTTGCGATATTCTCGCAAACAAAAAGTAGAGGTTCAGGTGTATGAATCAATGGAGGAAAAGAAACATCATTATCAACAATCTTAGGTTGGCGAGACTTTTTGCGAGGTTTACTAGTGTCTTCATCACCCTACGAATAAAAACTTAGATAAGAAACAGAGGCAACAATATTGTTATCAAAAGAATAGTGCTTCTTATTACCTTGTCACTCATAGGATTTCTTTTTCTCGCAATAATCTTATGATGAGAGCCTTTGGAATCATTAGGATTTTGCACTATAATTTTAATACTGGAAGAACTTTTGCTGAAACAGAAACAATATGAGAATTACACAAAGAACATACAACATGATTCCAGTAAAATCAGTTTCAACAAAACTAAAAGAAGAACAAAAGAAAACTAACCTGGGTGACTCCATGAGAGCAGAAGAGGCCAACAACAGGAAAATAAATACGACGAAAAAGGAGATTACAGACGATGAAAATTTGCAGAGAAGATAAACATGAAAGAGATGAAGACGAAGTAAAAGAAGAAAATTATGTTCCCACCTAATCCCTCTATAAATAAGCAAAATAAGATGACCGGTTAAGGAAAGACGTGTCGGTAAAAAGAGGAGTGTTTGACATGTGTAAGCAGTTATTCTTAATTCGCGGAGTCATGTCGAGAAGAGAATAGGTAAAGAAGGGTAACTACGACATTATGAATATATAAGATTCTCATGATCTTCTCCCTTTCGCAGAGAAAACATGAGAAGAGGCAAGATGTAGATCAGAATATCGCAGGAGCAACACTCTTGCGAAGGTAATAATAATGCTCTTGCGAAATTCTCAACAACTCATTACAAATGTCGCAGAATGGTTAGGGAAGTGACGTAATAGATGACGGTAGTATAAACATGAAGAAAGTGTGATGATTTTGCGAGTGAAAGATGTTTGCGAAGATGATTAATTCTTTTTCATTCTTTGCCTCTCTTTCCAAATTTTTAATTCTCAAATGTATTTTTTTTTTTTTTGCCTTCATTGATTTATTTTTTCATCTAAATTTCTTCTAAAAATCTTATCCTGTAGGATTCAATTTGGAATTGCAACTGATCGATCCATCTATGGAACATAATATTATTCTGGAATCGAAAGATGATTAATGCTTCGAGATATTATGACAGGCTGAAGATGAAGATGTCAAATTTCAGAGCCATGCAGTAGGAAAATGGGTAATTCATCTCAGAGCAATGAACAAAAATGAATGAGAGTCTAAAGTTCAGTTTTGCGTATTTGTTTATGGTCTTAATTTGTTTAGTTGGTATATTTAGGCTCACAAAATGATTAGTGATATGCTAAATAAAAGGGTTGGTTAAAAGTCTAATGTCTTTGGAACTTAATTTGCTTTCTATTTTGATTTTAATTTATTCTCTTGGTGGTTCTAGTCTACAAATTCAATCTCTTACTGTAGTTTTTTAACATCTGAGGCACGTTGAACTCAGCTCTTCCGTGTAGAAAGTGTCCATCCTGAGTCACCTTATACAATTTGTAGACTTTGGACCTTCATGGAGGGTATAATTTTGGAAAAAATATACTCAAAGAAATTGGATATTTAAGTGCGTCCACAATGATACGACTATACTAAAACCAAAAATTAAAAATATTTGGGTTTGAGGGTGCTTGAACATAACGGCATATAGAATACAATTATAGTCAGACGTGGTTTTGATCTTTGCTCAAAACTAAACGTACTTTTAATCTTCGTTCGATTGACAGATGGATACATACTTATACGCCCGAATAGGGCATAAATTAAACTCGCGTCTGACATCATACGGTTTTATAAGTTACGCCTCAAATAAAATGAATGTTTTGGTGTCCGCGCGATAAAAATATGGGATCTTCAAAATATGTCCCATGAGGTGCAAGTTAAAGGTACACTGAAAAGAGAAGAAAAATAATCATAAAAATAAATAAAAATAAAGTAGGCGTTTAAACCTGTCATGCGCCTACGTTAGGGTTCTAGACCAAAACACAAGGTTTACGAATCGAAATAGGTTTAGAACCCGGATAAGAAGAAGAATTAAGCGAATAAGGAGATTAAGAAGAGGAAAAGAAGACTAGAAGAGATTGAAGAAGAGTTTCTCATATTAATTCTTTAGTCTTTTACAAAGCTCATGAGTTGTATTTATAACTACGTATACTTGTGAAACAAGTAATGCTAACTATAGAGTTTAAACTAAACAAGGGAACTAATATTGAGAAACTAAATAAGTAAACTAATATGGATAGGTACATCCCACCCTTCTCGAAAAATGGATTGTCCTCAAGCCTGAAATTCTGGAAATACATCACGACATAACGAATGTGGCGTGTCTTGTATTCTCCATATAATTCTCTTAAGCTTCGATATAACTTGCCACGATCAAACACAAAAGTCACATGATTAGTGATTGTATTTCAATCAACCCTGCAATCTGTAGCCACGAGCACAAATAATACTTCTCCGAAATTTTGATCTACACCTTTAAATGCGCATTCAAACGATCCGTTCCTCTGGTGGTCCACGAAATAGAGTATGCCCACTTCAGTATTTACATTTTCGTTTTCAAATAAAATTCTCCAACAAAGTCTTCTAACTTTGACGTAACGTTTAGCATCGATGGTGCTATCCAGTATCCCAACAATAATTATCGGAACTATACGAGTTTTAATGCTTCGACCCAGCTGTTGTACCCAAAAAAATATTATTTTCTCTTGAAGCAAATGCGAGCTGTCTTTGTACTTGGAATGACGAATTAGTTGTTCCGTTGAGATTTCTTTTCCTCTCTCGAAGTAATTATCCCAAGTGACCTAGTTAACACCTTCACCATGTGTAAGATAGACTACACCTAAAGGATATATAAACATCCTCTTTTGTTTGTATTCCTTATCATGTACATCAACTACCGGGTCTTTGGCCCAGCCTAACTTCTTTGTTTTGGGGTCCATGGTGATCAGTGGACTAATACCTCTCCTTGCAGGATAAACATCTTCACACCTTACCTTACAATGATGGTAATCACCTGACGTATCCAATATGCATTTAAATTCATCTTCGTATGATTCAGGAAACACTTTGACCTCAGTAATTGAATTAATCTTTCTTCCCATCCAAGCAAACATGAAGAAAATTCGTCCATCCTTGATTTTGGAAACGATTAGTCCCATATCCTGATGAAAATAAAAATCATGGAAAACAATGTGTAAAACACTGCTCGGACAATTAATGGGTAGTGCATACTTGTTCACTATTTTCCTTCTTGAGTCACAAAATGATCTAGCAGGAATAACTACTGTTCTTGTGTATACAACGAACTCTTTTTCTGGTAGACTATTGTTTGTAAAGTAAAATCTCTTCTACCTCAAACACAGAAATTTGTATGATGTCGTTGCCGGGTCGATCGCTGCTTCAATCCTCACTTGGTTTGGTTAATGGAGAAAGATGGGGGTACCTGCAAAAAACCCTCCAATGCCTAAGTTAGCATGAGAATATTTTCGCAAGAGTTTTTAATGGGAAAGATTGCATACCTCATTTGTTATAAAACTCCCCATTTATACATGGCTAATTTCCGTTTTACATCTTGAACTTTATGGCAGATACCAATTGCCATTAATCGGCCCCAAACATGCCTCCTTTGCGATAAGGTCCCGAAATAATAGCCCCTCGCATGCCTCCTGCAAAGAATTGCCCATGCAGGTATCAATTCCAGAAATTTCCATCATTATGATTAATTAACCACATTGGGTATGGATATCCCATAGTGCAAAAGAAAAGGGTGTAAGCAGACGGGGCGCAAACATCCGCAGGGTAATTGGACTGAGGCGTAAACAGCCGGGACTACAGGATTCAAGATGGACCGAAAAGCACCGAATAACCACCACCAAAAAATCTTTACCTATTAGTCGCCGATTAATCGGCATATAGTATTAATCGTTGGAGAAGATCGGCGATTGCCGTTTTCAGACAGGCCCGGCTCGGCGGCTTGGCTATTGGCCGCCGGCTTTGTCCACGGCTGTTATCCGCCGATGTAAATCAAGTGACCTACGAAGAATATTCCCGTATATCCCGACGCCATTAGTAACGGCGTTAAAGTTAACCGAAGATGCTGACGACGTCTAACTTAAACAAAATATTCCAGGTATATGCTGACGCCGTCGTTAACGGCGTTACAGCTACACGATTAATCGGGAATTAATCGCCGATTCCACTGTACGTCTAATCGCCGCGTAATAGCGATTAATCGCCGACGATTACCGCTGGGTGTGCTGCCGGACTTGTTTGCCGGATTGGCCATCGGACTTTGCCGTCGGACTCGGTCTCCGGACTTGGCCGTTGTCGTGACGGACTTGGTTTCCGGACTGGAAATTTGTGGAGTGGCGGTCCTAATGCGGAACTTTCTAGCCCAAGTTGGGGTTTTTGCTCATGGGCTTGTGAATTGAGTGTTTGTTAGCTAGGCCTAGCTTAGTTTGTTTCCCATGGGTTTGGACATGGGGGTTCTGAAGGCCAAAACTAGCCCATTTCCTTGTGTATAATATTAGGGGTACAAGCATCGCCCCCTCTTAATCCATAACCTGTTATGGGTTAAGAAGTTCGGGTTTCCCTACGGATTTGTATTTTTCTGGAGTGTTACATGACTCGCCCCTAGAAGTATAATGATTTAGCTAGGGTGTCATACATCCTATCCCCAAATGGTTGAGGTGACATACAACTCGCCCCCAATGTGTTTTGTATCATGCTGCTCAATGCTCGCATAGGTGCACTTCCTGTTTGCATGTTGCTTGCACATGGAGTGAAAAGTTGTGTTTTTCTGCTATCTTGAATTTGCACAGGGGTCCAATCCTGCTATTCAAGATGCGCGCAGAGTTTGATTTGTGTACATCCTTACGTGCCTGGACAGATGAGAACGTTTGCCACATTTGTTGCTGTCCCGTGTGATGGAGATAAAATTGAGATAAGGTTGAAAAGCTCGAACCGCGCATTCAACCTATCCGAGAGTTGTCAGTGACATTGCTGACAGCGAACTCGAATTGTATTGTTTTGTCACTTAGGGTCGACTGCGGATCCGATCATCCGTAGCAGCTTATAATTAATCCGAATAACAGTGATAAAGCATGGAATATCAAAATGACGCTGAATTGAAATAACAAGATAAATACCCATCGCTTCGACAATTTTGCCTCATTAAAACCTTTGAGTGGAAAACCCAGTGGGATAAAACCATCAAAAAGGAAAAATAGTGCAGCACAGCAGGATTTGTTTCTACTCCTAATAATAAAACTTCTTCAAGTGGAACGAATTCCACGGCTTCCATGGCTTTGAATCCTCCTTTCCATTGAGATTCCTCAAGTAGTAGGACCCCCGAGACGCTGGCCTATCCACTATGTATGGACCTTCCCGGTTTGTTCCGAGCTTCCCACGTTTGGCTCCATCGTGGCTTCTCGGGTTTTTCTTGAGAACATATTCCCTCGGCTTGAATGACCGTTCTCGACCTTGCGATCATATCCGAGCTTGATTGCCTGTTGGTATCGAACTATATTCTGCAAGGATGTTTCTTTATGTTCTTCCAAACAACTCCTTATCTAGAGCCAGATATCTTTGTCATTTTCCAGATTTGACAAGACGGGTTTTGGTAGTCTTCAGCTGCACCTCGGTGGGAATGATGCGCCTCCGTCCCATATGCCAATGTAAATGGCGAAAAGCCGATGGATCCTTTTGGAGTTGTTCGGTAGGACCATAAGACTCTGGGAATTCTTCGGTCCACTTTCCTTCGCCTTATCCAATCGTTTCTTGAGATTTTCCATAATAACACGGTTGGTCGCTTTTACTGCCCGTTTCCGAGCATAGTATGGAGAGGAGAAATTATGACGAATATTCAGGCCTTTGCAGAAATCTTTGATCACTCCGGAATCAAACTGTTTCCCATTGTCTGATATTATCGCGTCTTGGATTCCGAACCTGCAGACGATATTTTCCCATATGAATCTTTTCACATCATGTACGTAACGTGTACCGAGTGCTAACGTTCGACCCATTTGGTGAAATAGTCGGTGGCGGCCAATACTGAATCGACACCTCCGGTGCTTTTGGAAGTGTTTAGACGATGTCCAATCCCCATATAGAGAATGGCCGGGGGTGAAAACTGGATGCAACTCGTTGGCTGGCCTTTTCGGAATTGGAGCATGTTCTTGGCATGAAACGCATTTACGTGCATATTCTTTAGCATCTTTCTTCATGTATGGCCGAAATATCCTCGGGTAAGTATCTGTGCGCGAGACCGCGCCCTCCGAATGGCTTCCTGAATTCCCTCGTGAGCCTCTCGCGCAGTATTAGTTGTCCTTCCTCGGTTGATACACATCGCATAAATGTCTCCAAGGCTATAGGTTTGCGGTATAACAGCCCTTCGATCATTGAGTATCTCCATGATTCCCTTTTCACCTTCGCATAAATTTCTCATCTCCGGGGAGTTCGCCGGTTGTCGTGCATTGGATGTAAGGTCGACGCGATATGCGGTGTTTTCATTTCGATCTCCCGAATTATCCGTCACCGAACTTGTCAATATCCATATTATTGTCGATGTTCTCGGTTATCCCCTGTCTTGATGTAATCGCCCTCTCACCCCACTAGCATGTTCGAAAGCGAACAAAATGGGCATCGGGATGCTAGTTAACTCTTGAAAATCTACTACAACGAATCTGGCGGTATCTGTTGGCACTGCGGAAGACAGGTATGCTAAAGCATCAGCGTGCCTGTTCTCCAATCGTGGTCGTTGCCCAATAGAAAACCGGTCGAACCCATTTTCTAGCTCTTTCATATGGTCCAAATACAATGCCATTCTTACCTCCTTTGCTCTGTAGGTCCCCAGAAATTAGTTAACTACTAGCATAGAATCTGTCACGAGCTTTACGTTCTTCGCATCCAACTGTTTGACAGCTTTTAAACCAATAATCGCAGCTTCATTTTCGGCTTCATTGTTTGATGCTTGGAAACCTAGCCTGGTCACTTTCTCGATCCTCGAACCTTCGGGAGTAAGGATTACGCATCCTACTCCAGCACCACTAACATTTTAAGACCCATCAGTAAATACGGTCCACAATGGTTCTGGTGTATCAATCTCCATTGCAGTCTCGCCCCCAGTATGATCAGTGACTGGCTCAATAGGTTTGAACAACTCCTCTTCTTCTTCAGCGACCGTCTCAATATCATCCACCGGAAAATCTGCTAGCAGTGCAGCCAGTGCGTGTCCTTTTTATGCAGTTCTGGTTTCGTACTTTATCTCATACGCCCCCAGAAAATTTGACCATATGGCTAGTCGAATGGAATCATCAGCACGTTCTAGGATTCTCTTCAGAGGGTATTCCGAGTATACTACGATCTGCCTTCCTTGGAAATAAGGTTTGAGACGACGAGATGCATGGAACAGTGCAAGTGCTATTTTCTCAATTTTCTTGTACCGCGTTTCCTCCCCCGTCAATGACTTGCTGACAAAGTAAACAGGTTTCTCATATGGACCCGCAATAAACAAAGATTTGACTTGGATGGCGTTTTCGTTCTGCGGCTAGATAAACTCCGATAGGTTGTCCGGCTTTCGGGCTCACCAAAACCAGTGGGGTTGACAAATCTTGTTTTATCTCAAGAAAAGCCGTTTCACACTCACCGTCAACCGAAATTGTTGCTTTTTCGAACGTCAAAAAATGGCTTGAATCGATCCGACGAGCGTGAAATGAAACGATTTAAGGCTGCCAAACGCCCTGCCAGCTTCTGAACTTCTTTCTTCGTTCTAGGGGATGGCATTTCTCTGATGGCTTTGATTTGATCCCGGTTCGCCTCGATTCCCCTGTGTGTCATCAAGTATCCTACGAATTTTCCTGATGACAGCCCGAATGAACATTTTTCTGGATTGAGCATCATACGATACTCCCTTAAGATATCGAATGTCTTTTTCAGATCGAGAGAATGCGATTCTTTTTGCTGAGATTTCACTACCATATCATCGATGTATACCTCCATCAACTTCCCGATCAGATCCTTGAACATATGGTCCACCAAGTGCTGATAGGTTTCGCGTTCTTTAGCCCGAACGGCATTACAAGATAGCAATAAACTCCCTGTCGATCCACTTAACGCGGTATGCTCTTGATCGTCCTCGAACAAAGGTATTTGATTGTACCCAGAAAAACCGTCCATGAATGACAGTCTTTGAAACCCTGCGGTTTTATCCACCAAATCTCTTATCATTGGTAGCGGGTACGGATCACTCGGACACTCTTTATTCAAATCGGTAAAATCGATACAGACACGAATTTTACCATTCTTCTTTGGAACGGCTACCACATTGGACAGCCATCGAGGATATTGAACCGGTCGAATAAATCCTGCTTCCAACAGTTTTTCGAACTCTTCAGTTACTCCATCTTTTTTGCTTTGCGCCATATTCCTGATTTTCTGTCGAACGGGACGGAAATTCTCATCTATATTTAGCCTGTGGCAGGCTACATTCGGGCCTATCCCGGGAATCTCAGCAAAACTCCATGCAAAAACGTTTTCATTTTCCCTTAGCAATGTAATCAAATCATCGCGTTCATGTGCCGGCAGATCTGCCCCTACGAACGTTGTCTTATGCTCCTCATCTCCAACCGGACCTCGATCAGTTTCTCGATCGTCGGCGGTTCAGCTGCGTCCTCTCCCCTGTATGATTCTGGAGGGAGAGGGTTCTGTAATTTCTATTTCTGCTCGACCCGCATGATCTGGTTTCCAGTGACTTCTGACTTCTTGTACTCATCCATTGCATTCTCATGACACTTATGGGCGGCCATCTGATCTCCTCTAACTTTCACAACTCCGTCTCGGGGGTAATAAACTTGATTACATCGATGATTAGATGATGTGACTGCACCGATCTCATGTAGCCAATCTCGTCCTACGATCGCGTTATAGGGTGCTCGCAATCCAAAGAACAAGAAAGTTCCCAAGACGGACTTGTCACCATCACATTATCGGTATCTTCACTTTTCCGATTGCCTTTGTAACTTCGCCGCTGAAACCGATAATTGGGTTTTTATCCTCCTCGATCAGGTCATGTGGTAGATTCATAGAGGCGTAAGCTCCTGAAAACAGTACACTCACTGAACTTCTAGTGTCCACTAAAATCCGGTGCACACGAAACATGCCAATCCAAGCAGTTATAACGACAACATCGTTGTGTGGAGCATATACACCTACCATGTCTGCATCAGAGAACTCGATCTTTCTGCACCCAAGATCCTTAGTTTTTTCTCCATTACCGCTGACGAAATCGATGTGATTTTTCAAGTACCATTCTTTCAACTGTCTGAGATTTCTCCTGGTCTCGTCTTCCGATGCCCTTTGGTCATTGAATGGATCTGGCGTGATTGACATTAATCACACGAGCGTTAATCACATGTGCAGTACCAAAATGACCCGGCCCTTTCCCAAAGTCCTTTTTCACATACTGTTGCAGTTTTACAGCGTCGATCATTCGCTGAATCTCGATCTGTAAAGAGTGGAAGTTCTCAGTTTTGTGACCATGGTATTTATGGAACTTGCAAGATTTGCTCTATCACGTTTGTCTCGTGTTTCTGCCGCCGGAAGGACGGGGGGGGTCAAATCCTTGTGTATTTTTTCGTACAACTCTATAAGACTGACGTTCAGCGGGGTCATCTTTATATCGTGAAATTTCTGGTACCCAGATTCGGTGTGTTCACCCTGATTTTTCTCTCGAGCATCACCACGATCATTATGCTGTCCGTTTGAACGGTTCTTGGATTTTTCCTTCTTCCCATCATTTGGATGATTGGAAGATCTGTTGACTTCTTCTCGGGCTTTAGAATCATCCTCCACTCGGGCGTACTCTTCAACTCGATCATATAGTTCCTCCAAATTTTTTGGTGGTCTCTTGACCAAAGAACCGTACACACCTCTTTGATCATGCTGGTAAGCCTGTTTGTATGCTGCAATGACAACTTGGTCATTGGCTTCATCCATGTCCGCTAACTCTTGCTTGAAACGCCTAGTGAATTGTCTGATGCTTTCCTCCTTCCGGATTCCTATAAGGAACAATGAATGGCATCCTTTCCGATCACATTTGTTGTACTTAAAGTTAGAGCAAAAATCATCGATCAGCTTATGGTAAGTTCCGATCGAATGTGTTGGAAGCTGATTGAACCACGTTATAGCTCCTTCGGTCAGGGACTGCGGGAACATTTTACACATCAACTCGTCGCTGTATTGCCACAAGGACATGGATGTCTCATAGTGTAAAACATGCTGATCTGGATCATCAGCTTTTTCATCGAATTCTGGTAATTTTGGGACTACAAAATTTATTGGTGGCCTGAATTCTCTGATAATCTTCTTGAAAGGATCCCCTTCTGCTCGATGTAGCCTTTCCACTAGGCCAAATATCAACATAGGTGACATTTCAAAACTGTCACTGTATCGATTCCATGACGGTTCAGGTGAAATTTGAAAGTGTCACCAATGTCGATGTCACCGTAGGGGTTATCTTATACTGACGCTTATGGTTGTCACATAACTGTCACCAATTATCCTTCAAAACTGTCATGAAGTATATTAAACCGTCATTGTAACAGACATCCACGACGGTTTTTTATTGAGAACGCCACCTTAACGATGTTATGGTGACTTTTCCCCCCACAAACCGTCATTATAATGTTGAAAAGCATCAGCATAAATAATATTTCTAATGGTTTTCTTATACAACTGTCAATTTTAGAGACTGCAATTCAATACTAGTCTTTTGAATTACTAACAAGTGCCATATAATATATAATGCATGCTTCAACATAAATATGCAAGACTATAACTTACCACGTGTTTGGGCAGGAGGCCATAATTTCCTCTGCCACCAAAGCCACGTCCACCTTCATAATTTCCTCCATCTCCATTGAATTCACCACCACCACCTCCATTAAAGTTCCCTGCACCCATGATAAACCAAATCATATTAGGAAATGAAATTTCTAACCCTCCTTCAGGATAAACACTTATTATGGTTGCATAAGAACTGATAAAATCATACCCATCAATAGAAATGAATCATAGAAATACAAGAAACTTAAGTTCACAAAAATTAAAAGAATTATAAACATTATTCTTCCACAAAAAATGATATCCTTCTTTTCTCAACAAAAATTTTCCCTAGTTACGTGACCGATGATTACATTTCTTCACATTAAAAAATGCCAAAGATGCCATAGAATACTATCATCAATTGCTAGAGATAAACTAAACAAAATCAACTGCATAAACAAGGAATGAGATGAAAGGAAAACTTGATTACAATAACAATAAATAAAGTTGATGTGATCTAACAACAAATTTCATATACTAGGTTATAAACCTCTCAGCATAGAAAGGCCAAATATTTACTACTTTAGTCCTACTAGAATATAAAAACACCTTCTAACTTAGCATATTAACCATGTAAGCTAACTCAAAAAAAAATTAAACATAATAGTCCTATTAGAATATCTAGCTTAGCATATTAACCATGTTAGCTAACTCAAAAAAAATTAAGCATAATAGTCATATTCGAATATCTAGCTTAGCATATTAACCATGTCAGCTAACTCAAAAACAATTAAGCATAATAAAATCCAAAGGACAAGATAGTACCTCGACCTCTTCCACCCCTTCCTCGGTCACCACGTCCTCTACCTATACCACCAGGAGAGCCCTCTGAAATCCACATTCATTGAAAATATTGTCATAAACGGTCAACGAGAGCATCTGGAAAACTTAAGTATAAATCTAGCACATTACCTCCTTCATAATCAAATTCAGTCCATGGTTTGACTTGACCAGCTAGAATAGGTGGTTGGTACCTGTGCTGTTAATAAGAGATTATCAGAATGCACATGAAGTTGGAACATAAAACAAACAAGCTCAAAAATGTTAGATAATAGGCTGCCAAAATATGCTACCCAAAATACTCACTAATATGTCTTGGTACAATCCAAAACCTAAGCAAAAAAAATTCACAAACTGGAGAGGGAGGGAAGCAACTAGCAAGGTAATCCAGTGATCTGAGGAGTTGCTTAGTGCGGGTGTTTGTTCACAGTGGAATGGAGCACAATAAGCTAAACGAAGTTAACATTTATCTCTCGTCAATAAAATGGTGGTATAAATACTACATAGAACCATAATACTTGTTGTAAGTTCTATAGAATCACTGAAGTGAGAACGCGCTCCTAAACTTTCATGACAACCAAAAAAAGATTGAAAAATTGCTAGAAATTTAATGAAAAGAGGTTGCCAACCATCTTGTGAGTGAATCATCCAATTCAGTTGCAGTTATACCCTAAAACGTTATACTTACACCCTATAAAACAATATACACTGTGGTACTAAAAAACACACTTAAGATGAACAGTAATGATGTTATAATTCTAACCTTTACTGCAGCCTTCTCGAGCCATCGCGAAAGCAATGGCTAGTCTAGCAACTACAAGTGTATCATCATTCAAATAAAATATCAGAACTGTGCAATTTCAAAATAAAATATCAGAACTATGCAATTTCAGGTATCAACTCTGTATAAATTGACCCAATTTCACCAACTATCCTATTTTTTTAACATGCTCAAATAAGAAAACAACCAGGATGAAAAGATGATCAACCAAAATTCTTACACCGGCAGTTTCACTCAAGGGTTCCTCCTCCAAGAATTCTCACACCAGTAGCCCACCACCATGTCCTCCCTCGGCACTGAATCACAAAAAAAACCCCGCTTATAAGCGATAAATCTCTTGATGATATTAAAAGAAATGCACTAACTAGCAGAGAATAGATAATAAGCATCTTTTCCCCTTTGCAAGTTTATGGTTAATTCAAGCTCTGTTGTCTGAAATATACATATTTGTCAATGTAGACTGGTTAAATAGATTACATGAAGGTATACTTTATAACCAGTCCATCAAGAAAACCAGTCCCAAATAGCTCCTTGTCATTAGAGGGAGAATTAATCAAGATAACTTCAGATGTATCCAACTAGTCTCAGTGAAAAGAAACTTTGTATGTCAATGCGGAGGAAAAGAAAGTGTGGTTAAAAGGATTACCATATACAGTCCATTCAGTTTAGCTGGTGATCTCTTTGGGCTAATACCTCCATTTATTCTGCGAAAACTTGGTTCTCCCAAATATATTCAGGTGTATAAGTATTTCTTCCTCAGGGTTTCAAAGATGGGAACCGAACATCATTACTGCATCATATGATAATTCTATCAGTCATTTTATCAAATACCTCAAACACAACAACAATAAAAACTCAAAACAAAACAAAACAAAAAAATAAAAACCCACTTACGAAATCAACAGAAAACTAAAAAGCTCAATTCATAAATCATTCAAAACGATAACTCATATTTAAAACTTGAAAAGAAGAAATTAAAACGGAGGTTAAAGAGAGTAGAATCGTTACCTAAGTAGCGAGATATCAAACACGATGATTAGATTGAATCGTCAACTTCAGACCAACATTGAATTGAAATCTAGGGTTTCAAAATCAATGAAACAAAATTGAATCTTCAAATAGAATGATTTGTATCCTTTGTTATTGCTGTGAATGGTGACGGGGGTAATGGTGGCCGGTGGGTAAACGATGGTGAATGGTGGTATTGTACTTAGGGTTTCGTCTTTAGAGGAGTATAAGATGCAGAGGCGAAAGGAGTAGAAGATGTAGATGCAGAGGCCGAAAAAATGAAGAAGAAAGCAGGAGAAGTTTCTCTTTTATACTTAGGGTTACACAGATGGAGGTTTAAGATTAAACTACCTAAAAAAATAAATGGGTATAATTTGGACGATTTAGATCAGTTCAGGTTCGCCGATTTTGAACCTCAAACCATGCACCGAGCTCGGTTCTCATTTCATAAGTCGTGAATGACCATTGGGTGAATGCTTCGTCTTGGTTCGGCTCAAAATTTCCCAGTTCTTGGCTGGCCGGTTGCTGTGAAGCCCTGTCTATATATGGGGCTTATAATTTGTGAAGACACACCAAATTTAATCATAAGTTCAGAAAATAAAAAAAGAAGAAGATAAGAATAGAATAGAATATCGTTATCAATTTTTAACTAGACATAATATGAAGAATGAGATTGAATATAAAAAATGAATAATGAAACCAGGTTAATCGTATGTTAACCTTCTCCAAAACACGAATCCTAAAATATGTATAAGAACGAGAATGAACCCCAAGAATGAGTAATCATGGAACTAGACATACTTTGGAGTTCTGCTATAGATATTCTGATTAATCAGAGACTGAACGAGGAATATTTTAGTTCATTGGTAGATATTGGCCTCCTGATACATTCTGGTCGACCGAATATAGAACAAAAACCGGTTCGGTGGTTTATTCCTAGATTTAGAGTTTTTTTTTTTTTTTTAGAGTTTATGTATAGATATTTCAACTAATCCGAGACAGGACAAGGCATATTTTGGTTTACAATGATAGATATTGATCTTTAGTATACATTTTGATCAACCAGATATGCATCAACCTTATAAGGGGATGCATTTATATCATCTACATGCTCTAGCGATAAAATCTCCAAGACAAATTTTAATTGTTTCAAAAGAATAAACTTTTCAAACTCTAATATTGTTGCGTGCTTAATTAATAAACCATGAAACTTGCTAGTTATCATATCCTGTTGGTTGAAAGATACTAACCACACCAACAAACTAATGTTTTGGTACAAGTGTCTACCAAAAGATTGACTTGGTGGCTACACATGGTGTCTTGAAGTATTTACCTTCTAGTGTACTTTGTAGTTGTTAGGCTCTCGTGGCTGAAAGCTACTAACAATGCCAATAATTTGATGGTTGGTTGAGGTGTCTACCAACAGGTTGTTTCGTGGGTATGATAAGTGGCAAAAGGTATGTACCTTTTAGGGTACGTTTTGGTTGCCCAAACATGATGGTCGGAGGTTAATAAAAACAAATACGATATTTTGGCTGTTAGGTTGTTCATGATATAGCCTTCCACCCACTATCGTTGCTGGAAGACTGGTGGTTAGACATTTCCGCCCACCAGATTTGTTTTAGTTACAAACAGTTGTTGCTGAAGAATTCCACCAACTATAGTTGGTAAGATAATAGTCGCTAAAGACAAGTTTTCTTGTAGTGATATAAAGTCTATTACCGGGCATACTCAAGATTCGGCTCACAACTATTTTTTTACCTAGGTTCGCAAGGTTCGACTGATAACTTTTAAGCCGAACTTAGACAAAATGTATGCCCGGTAATTTTTTGGTATGCCCAAACACATCTTTCTTTTTTAATCTTTTTGGGTCGCATAAATTTATTCGGTAAATTCCAACCCATCTCGCTAAGTAACTTTTGGGCCCTTTCAGTGGATTAGGAAAGAGGTCACGTTGCATGATATAGAAACAAAAGGTGATTTAGAGGTTTAAGGGTGATTCATCTGGGAAACCGAAAAATCTATATAAAGAGCTCAACATAGGATATCTGACGTTGTACAAGAATCTGAGAGGGAGGGTTTGGCGAGAGAATTACTAGAAATGGATGCTGATGAAGTAGATTCAAAACAGCTATGGCTAAAAGAAAAATTATTCCTTCGAACTTCTTTTGATTCAAAAGGATACATGGCAGATCAACTAAGAAGATTCCCACCTTATGCGAAGTTCCAGTCATAGCTTCAGTGTCATCTGACATCGTTAAAATCTCAAATAATTGAAATAATTCTTAGTACTAAGTTATCTGACAATGATTCTTCTTTGTTAGCGCGTATACGGACACCACTTCATACTAAGGTTATGATGTTTAGACATAATGTTAACATTTCACAATCTGCTTTGCAAAACCAATTATGCCAACAGCTGAAGCTTCTTATTCAACAGAAGTTGCAGAACTTCTTCTCGACACATTCCATGTTATATGTACGGTTTTCTATAGTCTGGTTACCCATCTTGAAAATGACTTTATTAATCATGTACTTCAGCATCTTGTGGCTGGAATGATTTACCATTGGAACAGAGGTGAAGCTAGCATGGTTGGCATGCTTTGGTGTGGTTGGCATGATTTTCCATTGGCACGGAGGTGCGGATAGCATGGTTGGCATGATTTGGCGCTGTCGGTGTGGCTGGCATGATTTGTCATTGGCCCAGAGGTGCGGCTAGCATAGTTTGCATGCTTTGGTGTGGTTGGTGTGGCTGCCATGATTTTCCATTGGCACGGAGTTGCGGATAGAATGGTTGGCATGCTTTGGCTCCGTTTGTGGCTGACATGATTTTGCATTGGCACAGAAGTGCGGCTAGCATGGTTGGCATGCTTTGGCGCGGGTGGTGTGGCTGGCATGATTTGCCATTGGAACACGTGGGAATCAGGGTTTAGCTTGTCGTAACCTTAATTTGAAAAAGATACCCCGGTAATTATTTAGAGACACATTAAAGGTTTCAGTAAATGTGCTTAGTAAATGCTTGTTACTTTAAATGTTGTGACATCACTGTCTGCTAGGGTTTACTGTTTTACGATTTTAACCCTAAGCTAAAAACTACCATCAACATTAAGTCCCCTGCTTAGCTCGGAACAAGTGCCTTGTTGGGAGGTAAGCATATGATGGTGACAAACAATGACGGAATCGTAGTGTAAATCATTGCAAAGATGGTCAGGAGAATACGACTAACCTTTTTGAGTGGTGAAGAGAGTTTTGGCTTCCCTGTTTTATGGCGCTGCGTAAGTTTTACTGGGAATACAGGTCGTGGAGTGGTGAGATGAAATTTAATGGCTTGGTCTGGTCGTACATCTCCAAGGCAAAGGGGGCGCAGTCTTGGAAGGCGCATCAAGTGGACGACTTGTCTCGAGGGGTCAATAGGTGGCATGGTCTTGGTAAGGAGAGCGCGCATGGATGATAGGGTCACAACAGTGGAGCAGGAAGCTTGGCATAGTGTGGCCTTGGCAAGATGAGACGTACACAGATGGCTAGGCGTGGTGGGGATGTGTCAATGGAGCGAACATCTTGGCAGGGGCCGCAACAATAGCATGGTGGAACGGGCAAGGACGGATAGGCATGGCGGGGCCATGGGAATAAAGCGAATGGCTTGGCAGGGGCTGCAGAAATGGCATGGTGGAACGTGCAATGACGGATAGGCATGGTGGGGCCGCGGTGATGGAGCGAGGGCTTGTCTAGGGTCTCGGTAATGGCATGGTGGAATGTTCAAGGATGGCTAAGCATGGTGGGGCCGCAACAATGGAATGAATGGCTTGGCAGGGGCCGCGGTATTGGTATGGTAGAACGTGCAAGGACGGTTAGGCATGGTGGGGCCGCGGTGATATAGAGAGGGCTTAGATAGGGCATACATGGGAGGCTAGGCGCGGTGGGGACGTGGTATGGCGTGAGTGGTCTTGGACGTAAAAATTGGTCTATGCGGGACCGATTTCCTATTTTCCTTCCTTAGCTCAAAATTGGAAATCGTTTCCTTGTTCAAACTCCCAAGTATCAAGCATATAAAAAGGATGGTCGGCCTCTCCCTTTCATTCACGCCTTTATTGTTTCTTCTTTTGTTGGTTGGTAAAGGTGAAGCGGGAGATCAGATTAGGTATGTCTTCAAGTACTTCCTTTGTGACTTGCTTTTCCATCGTTTTCTTGTGTTGGTGAAAAACCTTAGTTGTAGGCGTACCTTTCCGCGACCGTAGTAATGTTGACCGCCTCAACTTATTGTGCAAAGTAAGAACGCGATAGTAATTTCTATCCATTTTCCATTAAAACCTAGATTTTATGGTTTACTCCTTGTGTTGGCGTAGCCGTGTGCATGATCCCATTTTTCTTGTTGTTGGGCGCATCTATCTGGCTGGGCGCGAGTTTCCTTGCATGTAGTGGTGATGTAGAGTGTTCCAGTCCCCATTTTTATGCATGTGCACGAAAGAATTTGAAACCAATTGGTTTGTGCCTGTGGTGACTCCCTTGTGTAAAATAATTTCTACACGCCTTATGTAATAATTCCTGCTTGTCTTGTTCCATTATAGTTATCGCAGCGGTGAAAACAACGTATGATAATTTTTGGTGAGATGTCAACAGTTTCAGTGGTATCAAAAGATGTGAGTAATTCCAAGCCAAACATAGATGACGAGTTCTTCACAGCATCCACCACGGATAGGAGAAACTATCCCCAATACATGCCAATCCTTCTAACCGGTTCGAAGAGTGAAGGAGAGGACCGATCGGTTCGGACAGGAGGCGTAATAAGGTTTTTCCTTCATATGAACGATTATCATGCTTCTCCTATGGACTTTAAAATCCCTGCAAGTCCATTGCGTTCCTTTTAGAAATGCATGTGATTCATGATGGATCAGAAGCCTGTAAGACCAATTTGACCAGGGCGCAGATTGTTGATGCTGTTGTGGCTTTTGCAGTGCTTCATATTAAGAAATACATTTCAGGCTTGGTAGATTTTGTTTCTAGATGGTGTCCAGACACCCATACGTCCATATGCAGGTGGGGCGAAATGACCATCTCTTTGGAGAGCATGGATGTCTTACTAAATCTTTCTGTAATTGGAAACCTCGACATCATGATGTCTACAGATGAAGAAGAAATGCGTGCCACCCTGATTGCGAAGTCAAATGGATTCGTTCGGAAGGAAAATAAGACGAAGTACTTTTATGACTGGTGGGTATCTCAGTGTTTTCTTGACGAGTTGGAG